>CM023864.1:16557130-17157130 GCA_013389735.1 Phaseolus lunatus
AGAAGTGGAATTCTCTATTGACTTGGTGCCTGGAGCTGGACCAGTGTCAATGGCACCTTACAGGATGGCACCAGCCGAGTTAGTGGAGTTAAAGAAGCAAGTGGAAGAGTTGCTGGAGAAGCAATTCATCAGACCCAGTGTGTCTCCATGGGGAGCTCCAGTGCTCCTAGTCAAGAAGAAGGATGGAGGGTCTCGGCTGTGTATAGATTACAGACAGTTGAACAAGTTGACCATCAAGAACAAGTACCCCCTGCCTAGAATTGATGATTTGATGGACCAAATTCATGGGGCCTCGGTGTTCTCCAAGATTGATCTGAGATCGGGGTACCACCAAATTTTGGTAAAAGCTGAGGATGTTCAAAAGACAGCTTTTAGGTCTCGGTATGGGCACTATGAGTATGTAGTGATGCCGTTTGGAGTCACCAATGCTCCAGCCCTGTTCATGGACTACATGAATAGGATTTTTCGCTCTTTCTTGGATAAGTTTGTGGTGGTCTTCATAGACGACATCCTCATTTATTCAAGGACCGAGGAAGAGCATGAGGAACACCTGAGGACAGTATTGGAGATCCTGAGGGAGAAGCAACTCTATGCCAAGTTCTCTAAGTGTGAGTTCTGGCTGAGGGAAGTCAACTTCTTAGGACACGTGATATCTGCCCAGGGGATCTCGGTGGATCCAGCCAAGGTAGAGGCAGTGCTGCAGTGGGAACGTCCTAAGACAGTCACCGAGATAAGGAGCTTTGTGGGGTTGGCGGGCTACTATCGGAGATTTAGTGAGGATTTTTCCAAGGTAGTGGCTCCTTTAACATAACTGACCCGCAAGGATCAACCTTTTGCTTGGACCGACCGATGTGAGCAGAGCTTCATGGAACTAAAGGAGAGGTTGACCAGTGCTCCAGTGCTGGTGATCCCCGAGGTAGGAAGACCTTTTGATGTCTTCTGTGACGCTTCACATCAAGGCTTGGGATGTGTTTTAATGCAAGAGAAGAGAGTGGTTGCATATGCTTCAAGGCAACTCAAGGTTCATGAGAGAAACTACCCTACGCATGACTTGGAGTTGGCGGCTGTGGTATTTGCCTTGAAGATCTGGAGGCACTATTTATATGGAGCTCGGTTCCAAGTGTTCAGTGACCATAAGAGCCTGAAATACCTGTTCGATCAGAAGGAACTAAACATGAGACAAAGAAGGTGGATGGAGTTCCTAAAGGACTACGATTTTCAACTCAGGTATCACCCAGGGAAGGCCAATGTAGTGGCAGATGCCTTGAGTAGGAAGTCTATACAAGTCGCCACCATGATGATGGAAGAGCAGAAACTGATCGAGCAGTTCAGAGACTTAAACCTTGGAGTAGAATTTCACGTGAATCACATTAGTTGTAGTAAGCTGACTATAACTAATGACTTCCTTGGGATGTTAAGGGATAAGCAGTTGGAGGACCCTAGTCTAAAGCGTACTGTGGAGTCACTAGGGACAGATCAGGCGAGAGACTTTGTGATGGGCGATGATGGGATCTTGAGATTTAATGGCAGAATTTGCATCCCTGCAAATGAAGAGTTGAAGAAGATGATCCTAGAAGAAGGTCATATGAGTCGCCTTAACCTTCATCCAGGCATGAACAAGATGTACCATGACTTGAAGGAGTCATTTTGGTGGTCGGGCATGAAGAGAGACATCGCCCAGTATGTTGCAACCTGCTTAACGTGTCAGAAGGCAAAGGTAGAACACCAAAGACCTGGCGGGTTGTTGCAGCAACTGGATATCCCTGAATGGAAATGGGACAGCATCGCCATGGATTTTGTCACCCATTTACCCAGATCGGTAAAGGGTCATGATGCAATCTGGGTTATCATTGACAGGCTGACGAAGAGTGCCCACTTCCTTCCAGTGAATATGAAGATGCCTATGGCCAAGCTGGCACAGTTATACATCCAAGGAATAGTGAGGTTGCATGGAGTGCCTTCCAGCATCGTTTCAGATAGAGATCCCAGGTTCACTTCACGGTTTTGGCAGACCTTACAAGAGTGCTTGGGAACTAAGTTGAGGATGAGCTCTGCATACCATCCCCAAACAGATGGTCAGTCAGAGAGAACGATACAATCCTTGGAAGATCTGCTGGGGGCGTGCGTCTTGGATCAATTGGGAAGTTGGGACGAGGTGTTGCCACTAGTGGAGTTTACCTATAATAATAGCTACCACGCCAGTATTGGGATGGCACCTTATGAAGCCCTTTATGGGAGGAAATGCAGAACCCCCTTATGTTGGTACCAGGAGGGCGAGGCAGTCTTGGTTGGGCCAGAGTTGATTCAGCAGACGACCGAGAAAGTGCAACAGATACAAAGCAGGATGAAAGCTTCTCAAAGTAGGCAGAAGTCCTATGCAGATCAGAGGAGAAAGCCTTTGGAGTTTGCTGCTGGAGACCACGTGTTCATGAAAGTTACACCAACCAAGGGTGTAGGACGGGCGATCAGGTCAAAGAAGTTGTCTCCTAAATTCGTGGGACCATATCAGATCTTAAGAAGGATTGGTCCAGTGGCTTATGAGATCGCCCTACCTCCCCATCTGGCGAATCTGCACAATGTCTTTCACGTGTCACAGCTGAGGAAGTACATGGCAGACCCTAGTCATGTGCTGGATGTAGACGATGTGCAGATCAGGGATGACTTGTCCTTTGAAGCAAAACCAGTCAGGATTGACGATCGGCAAAGTAAACAGCTCAGAGGGAAGACCATCGACATGGTGAAAGTGGTGTGGGATGAGAGATCGGGGGATTCAACTTGGGAGTTAGAAGAACCCATGAGGGAGGCTTATCCATACCTCTTTTCCTTGTAATTCAATTTTCGAGGACGAAAATTTTTCTTGATGGGGAGAATGTAAGGACCTTGAAAAAAATTAAGTTGGAATAAAAAGGATTATTTTAAATAAATTCTAAGTATGTTTTTATTTAAGTTAAAAAGGAAGGAGAGTGCAGTCTAGAAAACTATAAGAATTCTTTGTTAATACATGATCGCCGGTCGCCTAGACTACACGTCGTCGCCAGGGCGCGAGGCATGCAGGCGTCGCCAGGGCACGATGCATGCGGGCATCATCATGGGGAGACATCGGTCGTTCGCCAGGGAGAGGTCATCGGTGGATGGACTTCGCGCGAGAGGTCATCGGTGGATTGTCTTCGCGCGAGAGGTCATCGGTGGATAGACTTCGCGCAAGTGGTCATCGGTGAAAGGTCATCGCGCGACGTCGAGTTACACACAGAGAAGGTAGGACCCAGACTTCCAGCATGGAACGTCCTGCACGCGCGCCACGTAGACAAAAAGGGTGGTTCAGAATAGTGACCTCAGAGTGTTAGCCTGCACAGAGGCACGCTCAGTAGTACTGTTCAGGGAGTGGTTGGCCTGCGCAAGAGACAACTGTAGTCGTACTGTTCAGGGAAACGTACACTCAGACTTCTCTGCAGAGTGGGTGTGGCAGCTGCTTTTGGTGGATAAGTTGGTTTAAGATGCAGAGACCCACTGCTGAGAGAAAAAAAGACGTTGCAGCATTCAAAGAGAGAAAGAGTGAGTTACCTCCCTTCTCCTCCAGATATCTCCTTCGCGCTGCGATTCTAGCACCTTCACACGAGAGTACGACCAGCGACAGTCACCATTAGAGCACCTGGGCAGTTCTCTGCAAGTTCTTCAACCAGACGCAAAAACAGAGCCAAGGCGTTCTTCAAGCTTCGTTGGGTTTCGGAACTCTAGGTGTTTGCGCAAGTCCAGGTAAGGGAAGCTAGCTTTATTTTCAATACAAGCCATAGATTAGCTGTTTCTGAAGTGAGGGCGACGTGGTCGCCGGTTTCGTTTTCATCTTCGTGAATGCTCTGTTCTATGTGTTTGGGCGACGTGGTCGCCGGTTTTATATACAGACTTCGAAATACCTTGTTTTTGAACCAGATCGCCGGTTTTGGCGCTGTTTTACGAACTCCCCTGTTTTTGGTGTTGTTTTGAAACTGTTTGAGATGTAAACGTGATATTTGAAAACATGAACCTTGGAGTGAGTTTTGCTGTGATTGAAATCATTCATTTAAGTGTGGCATGATGTGTTGAATGTTGTGAATGTGAGATCAAGGCATAGTATTTTCAGGAAAGAAAATACCGTGTAAGATCGTGTAGGATGTGCATTGACCGGTGATTCGTTATGATATCCTGACTCTCCTGATATAATGGAATCATATAGATGAAGTTATTCGGGCGTTGAGAGTCGAAGGAGGTTCATACGTATGGGTGAGTTGTTTGAAAGAGAACGAGCTCGACCTGTTGTGTGGATTAACCCTGTCATGCTAGGATAGTGATGATATTGAGATTCATTTATACGCTTGTGAATGTGTGTGATTTCACGGCGACCCTGTGAATGTGTGTGATTTCACAGTGGGCAGTATGACAGGTGCGAATCTATGAGTCTAGTCAATGCATGAGTCTTCCGGAAGTAGTGTCAAGTGTCTTGTGTGATGAGTCAGTGGAAGTCTGACGTGAGAAATGAGAAACATTGAATTGATAGACACTTGGTGCATTATGGGAATAGAACGACTCTTGAAAATATTGTGAAACATGTGATTTCTTGATGGCTGTGTGATATGAATGAGAAAGTGATGGACCCTTGTGAATGTTTAAAAAGGCTGATCTATGTTGGTTGTCCAGTTTAAAATTTAAAGTTTAAAAATATCTAGCTTACCCTTTGTATTGTTCTCTGGCTGTTTTCTCTTAAAACTGTGATGATCGTGTATTTTACACGGGAGCAGATGATTTTCCAGGAAGTAGAGCTCCTTAGTGAGTGGTCGCCGGAAGGAGATCGCCTGATTTCTGTTCTGGTAGCAGATCGGCTGTTTTGGGTCCTCTGATAGGAGATCGGCCTCTTCCGATAGGAGATCGGTCTCTTCCGATAGGAGATCGCCTGCTTTGTTTTTTTACTGTATTTTGTTTATGTTTCTGGAAAATTTGACCGAATTTGTATTAAACTCCCTGTGAGGAGAAACTACATTTCATATATATAATATTTTGTTCACTTCAATCTATTTGTTACCTTTATTTTCATTATATAAACATGAATAGTATTTTGGCGGGATGTTACAGTACCTCTACTTCAAGTATTGTTGTTCCTAATGTAGTTGAGCCACTCAACAATGAAGAAGAACAACAAATTAATGATCACGAGGTTAACATTGAACCTATAGTAGAACAACCACAAGAAATAGTATTAAGGAGATCTCAAAGAGAAAGAAAGTCTGCTATTTCGAATGATTATGTGGTTTATCTACAAGAGTCAGAAAATGACTTAGGTATTGATAATGATCCAGTTTCATTTTCAGAAGCCATCAATTATGATAATTCTGATAAGTGGTTAAATGCCATGAAAGATGAGCTTAAATCAATGGCACAAAATGATGTGTGGGACCTTACGGAATTTCCAGAAGGATGCAAGAGAGTTGGGTGTAAATGGGTCTTTAAGACTAAACGTGACTCTCATGGCAATATCGAACGTTATAAGGCCCGACTTGTTGCCAAAGGTTTCACTCAAAGGGATGGTATTGATTATAAGGAAACATTTTCACCTGTTTCTAAGAAAAATTCCTTTAGAATTATCATGGCATTAGTAGATCATTATGATCTTGAGTTACATCAGATGGATGTTAAAACTGCCTTTTTGAATGGGAATTTAGAAGAGGATGTTTATATGGACCAACCATTGGGGTTCATTAAAGAAGGAAAGGAACACATGGTGTGTAAACTTAAGAAGTCAATATACAGACTTAAACAAGCTTCTAGACAATGGTATCTTAAGTTCAATGATACTATTGTGTCCTTTGGATTTAAGGAAAACACTGTTGATCGGTGTATATATCTGAAGGTCAATGGGAGCAAGTTTATATTTTTGATTTTGTATGTTGATGATATCTTGCTTGCAACTAATAATCTTGGTCTATTAAGTGAGACTAAGAAGTTTCTCTCTAATAACTTTGACATGAAAGATATGGGTGAGGCATACTATGTGATAGAAATTGAAATATTCCGTGATAGATCACAAGGACTGTTAGGTTTGTCTCAGAAAGCATATATTAATAAAGTTTTAGAGAGATTCAGAATGAATAAATGTTCAGCATCTCCCGTTCCAATATAGAAAGGAGACAAATTTAGTCTCATGCAATGTCCAAAGAATGATTTGGAACGGAAACATATGGAGAACATTCCTTATGCATCTGTTGTTAGGAGTTTAATGTATGCTCAAACATGTACAAGACCAGATATTAGCTTTGTAGTTGGTATGCTTGGTAGATACCAGAGTAATCCAGGATTAGATCATTGGAAAGCTGCAAAAAAAGTTTTAAGATACTTACAAGGAACGAAGGATCACATGCTTACTTATAAAAGATCTGATCATCTTGAGGTGATTGGATATACAGATTCAGATCTTGCTGGCTGTGTGGATACACGAAAGTCTACATTTGGTTATGTGTATCTTTTAGCCAGAGGAGTGATTTTATGGAAAAGTGCGAAGCAGTCAGTCATTGCTGCATCCACCATGGAGGCTGAATTTGTAGCATGCTTTGAGGCCACAGTTCAGGCTAATTGGTTGCGAAATTTTATTTCAGGACTTGGAATTGTTAACAGTATTGCCAAGCCGCTGAGAATTTATTGTGATAACTTCGCAGCTGTCTTCTTTTCTAAAAACAACAAGTATTCAAAAGGTGCTAAACATATGGAATTGAAATACTTTGCCGTTACAGAAGAAGTTCATAAACATAGAGTGTCAATAGAACATATTAGCACTGATCTTATGATTGCTGACCCTTTAACAAAAGGGTTACCGCCCAAGATGTTTACTGGTCATGTTGAAAATATGGGCATTATGTCTACTAGCGAATGATTAATGATTGTAATTAATGCTTATTTGACACTCTAAGCTCAATGATAAATATAAGTTTCTGAAATTTATATTTTCTACTTTATGTATATGTATGCAAATTATGTTGTTGAAAACAAATTATGTTATTATTGATGAAAATGACATTATGTTTGAACCTATTATGGATTTCTCATTATAAAATCATATTAAGGAGATAGGATGATATAGTAGTACATGGAAAGAAATGTGTTGATAGAAATAACATGTAACTGCCATGACTCTTATTATTTCTGTATCCTTGATTTTGATTGATGATAGAACCAATTTACGTAAGGCCTTTTAAATGCGCATTATGATTTATGTAATTATTAAATCATGAAAGTATTATAGCTCATATGAGTCAAGTGGGAGAATGTTAAAAATTATGTAAATTAATTTCTATTATGTAACTCACATGAAATTGACTTTGGGCCCAAATGTGATTTAATAATAATAACGTAAAAGGCCCATTGGTTAACATGAGAAATAAATATAAGTATCTGATGATACCTAATGAAAACCTACATCTAATGGAGATTGGGAACTAAAAGCAATAGGGTTTTGTCTCTGCAAATAAACATAGTCTCACTATTAGCCATCAAGAAAGAGTGTGACAATAACGGGATTGTTAAGAGATAGATTGGGATTAAGGACGTAAAGGAACTGCTCACGTGAGATCACTCATGGATCAAGAAGGTAAGTGCATATTCCTAATTGATTGTATGAATATGTGTGAGAATCATGATGTGATAAGATCTGTATGTGGACATTATTGTATGCGTTCATTCATGTTTAATTTTAGAATGAACACCAATGGGCCAGCGAAAAGAAGAGTTTTTTGGGCGGAGGAATGAAGAAAAATTAGCAAGCGTGAAGAAATCAAACAAATAAGGTCAGTTCTATCTCAAAATAGTAATTATGTATCTGACATGGCCATTGATAATTGTAACCGTTTATTTTGGTTGAAACATGGGAGTATAGAAACAATTAGATTATAGGAACTAGGAAAATATTTAGGAGCCACATGTGATGATAAAGGATAGCTTCTGATTAGTTTAGAAGATCTAGAAATCAGGGACAAGAAGTTAAAGTCAGTAAGGGAAGGTGGGGTTAATCTGGGTATTTTATGGAAATTATATCTTTTAATGTTAAGGGTTTTGGGAATCCTGGGAAGTGGAGACACATTAAGGATCTCATTAGAACTGAAGGTATAAAAATGCTATGCTTACAAGAAGTTAAATTGCTATCTTTTAGTAAAGAAAAATGTTGTCAACTTTGGAGGGATAATGACATTAGATATTTACACAATGAACCTTATAATGGGGCAGGTGGGATTATAACCGTATGGCATAATAATTTTTTCCAGTGCATTAATCACATTACCAATAAAGGGTTCATAACGTTTATAGGGGTCTTTAAGGAGATCAATATACCTGTTCTTATTGTAAATGTGTACTCATCATGTAACCTACAAGAGAAAATGAAAATGTGGGATGAACTAAAAGTTGTAAGAATAAGGGAAGCTTGCAATTCTTGGTGCGTCTTGGGGGATTTTGATTTGATTCCGTCGCGGACTCGAACGTGGAGTATATGCCTCGTCACTCCTTCGCCTAGCCTTCTGCAATTGCACGTTCTGCAGGAATGCTCCAAGGACCCTCGCCGGAACTCCAATCGATGCCTACAAAACACACAGACGGCGCCTCTAGCGGCCGTTGTAGCTCCGACGCTTAAGTCAGGCGACAGGTGTTAGGAATTATGGCTTTAAACTAGAGGGGGGGTGAATTGTTTAAAGAGGTTTTCGCAAACTTTTTGAAGCTGGAATGAGTTTATCTCAGAAACCAATTGATCAAGCAATTCAGTTAGTCAAAACAGTAAGCAAAACTGCACTGTCAGAAAAACAATCGGTTGTTTTTATCAGCAAACAACAAACAAACTGAATTTAAAGAGTAAGGGATAGAGAGATTGTACACAGTTGTTTATACTGGTTCACTTCAACCCAGAGCTACATCCAGTCTTCTCAGAACCCTGAGGAAATCCACTAAGCAATCAACACTAGATTACTTACACACAACCAAGAAAGTGACCTTGAACACCCTCAAGAAACACACTTTCCTTGGTCAGCACACCACACTAAGAAAGCTGATCTTAATCCCCTCAAGAACACACGGCTCTTCTTAGCAACAGCACAAACGAATGTTCACAGAATTACAAGGATTACACTTGTTACAGAAGCAATCTGAAATCAGTACAAGAGAATCCTATCTCAGCACTTTGATCAACCAAAACTCTAAGCAATCTCCAACTCTTTGAAAAAAACTTTCTCAATTCACTTTTAATTCTTAAAACACAAATCTGTTTTTCTGTATATATTCAAAGAAGATGTTTGTAATCAAATCTTAACAAACTCTTAATAGCTTTAGAAAGATTGGTCAAAGCATTTAATGACTGGAGCGTATGAATTAAAAGCATTTAAAGCTCAGTCAAAGTCAAAATTGTTTTCTGTTATAAAAACATAACAAACAATCGATTGTTTCCTCGAATTAATCAGTTGTTTTGTTACTTAACCAATTTTCATACTTCAAAACAGTTTTCAAAACACCTAAGCTTAAACAATCGGTTGTTTCGATAAAACAATCGGTTGTTTTAACTCAGTTTGAAAAAACACTTTACTTTGTTTGAAAGTTAAGATGCTTGAGCTTTAGATTCAATCAAAGGTTGAGTTACACAACTCAAACTACCCAGATCCTGTAAGGACCTGTAAAATTAAATTGGAATAAAAGAGATATATTTTAAATGAATTCTAAGTATGTCTTTATTTAAAATGAAAAGGAAGGAAAGTGTAGTTTGGAAGACTATGAGATCGCCTAGTAGTACATGATCGCCGGTCGCCTGCTACACATGGGCGCCAGGGCGCGAGGCATGCAGGCATCGCGCGGGCACGAGGCATGTGGACGTCGCCAGGGCGCGAGGCATGCAGGCATCGCGCGGGCGAGAGGCATGCGGGCATTACCAGGGCGCGAGAGGCATGCAGGCATCGCGCGGGCGAGAGGCATGCGGGCATTGCCAGGGCACGAGAGGCATGCGGGCATCGCCAGGGCGCGAGGCATGCGGGCATTGCCAGGGCGCGAGAGGCATGCGGGCTTTGCCAGGGGGAGACATCGGTCGTTCGCCAGCGAGAGGTCATCGGTGGATTGTCTTCGCGCGAGAGGTCCTCAGTGGATAGTCTTCGCGCGAGAGGTCATCGGTGGATTGTCTTTGCGCGAGAGGTCATCGGTGGATAGCCTTCGCGCGATAGGTCATCGGTGGATGGCCTTCGCACGAGAGGTCATCGGTGGATAGCCTTCGCGGGAGAGGTCATCGGTGGATAGACTTCGCGCCTGTGGTCATCGGTGAAAGGTCATCGCGCGACGTCGAGTTACACACAGAGAAGGTGGGACCCAGACTTCCAGCATGGAACGTCCTGCACGCGCGCCACGTAGACAAGAAGAGTGGTTCAGAATTGTGACCTCAGAGTGTTAGCCTGCGCAGAGGCACGCTCAGTAGTACTGTTCAGGGAGTGGTTGGCCTGCGCAAGAGACAACTGTAGTCGTACTGTTCAGGGAAACGTACACTCAGACTTCTCTGCAGAGTGGGTGGTGGCAGCTGCTTTTGGTGGATAAGTTGGTTTAAGATGCAGAAACCCACTGCTGAGAGAAAGAAACGTTGCAGCCTTCAAAGAGAGAAAGAGTGAGTTACCTCCCTTCTCCTCCAGTTGTCTCCTTCGCGCTGCGATTCTAGCACCTTCACACGAGAGTACGACGAGCGACAGCCACCATTAGAGCACCTGGGCAGTTCTCTACAAGTCCTTCAACCAGACGCAAAAACAGAGCCAAGGCGTTCTTCAAGCTTCGTTGGGTTTCGGAACTCTAGGTGTTTGCGCAAGTTCAGGTAAGGGAAGCTAGACTTCATTTTCATTACAAGCTATAGTTTAGTTATTTCTGAAATGAGGGCGACGTGGTCGCCGGTTTTTAAATACAGACTTCGAAATACCCTGTTTTTGAACCAGGTCGCCGGTTTGGGCGATGTTTGCGAACTCCCTGTTTTTGGTGTTACTTTGAACTGTTGAAGCTTAAATGTGATCTTCGAAAATCTGAATCTTTGAAACGATCGTTGCTGTGACTTGAATCATTTATTTAAGGGCGGTATGATGTGTTGAATGTTGTGAATGTGGATCGAGGCATAGTATTTTCAGGAAAGAAAATACCGTGTAAGATCGTGTAGGATGTGCATTGATCGGTGATTCCTAAGGGGATATCCTGACTCTGCTGAGATAATGGAATCACATAGAGGAAGTTACTCAGTTGGTGAGAGTCGAAGGAGGTTCATATGAATGGGCGTCTCGTGTGAAAAAGAACGAGCTCCGCCTGTTCTATGGATTAACCCTGTCATACCGGGAGAACTATTGACATTGAGATTATATATGCGCATGCTGTGTGGATTCACAGCGACCCTGTGTGGATTTCACAGTGGTATGGTATGACAGGTGCAGATCTCTGAGTCTAATCAATGCATGAGTCTTCCGGAAGTAGTGTCAAGTGTCTTGTGTGCTGAGTCAGTGGTGGTCTGACATGTGAAATGAGGAACTTGAAATTGATAGACACTTGATATAGTTGTGAAATAGAATGACTCTGGAAAATATTGCGAAATGTGTGATTTCTGGGCGATCAGGTGAAGAGTATGAGAAACTTGATAACTTTACGTGAATATCTTGAAATTGTTTACCTTGATTTTATTTTAATTATCCTTATTTAAACTCTCTTTAAAATATCTAGCTTACCCTGCGTGTTCTGCTCGTTGGCTGTTTTTCTCTTAAAACTGTGATGATCGTGTATAACTTACACGGGAGCAGATGATCTTCCAGGAAGTAGAGCTCCTTAGTGAGTGGTCGCCGAGGAAGAGATCGCCGGTTTTCTATCTCTTGGTGGTGATCGCCGGATTTATGTCCTGCTGCAGATCGCCTGTTTTGGGCCTTCTGTTACCAGATCGCCGGTTCATGTATGGAGACCGCCGGTCTTGTTGTATTTGGTTGAATTTCGTTTAAATTTTGAAAACATTTGACTGGTTATGTATTAAACTCCCTAAGAGGAGCAACTTCATTACTTATATATATATTATCATGTACTCTTCAATATTATTTGTTTACCTTTATTTTCATTATACATGTATGTATGGTTTTATTTTGCGGGATGTTACAGATCCTAACTAAACCAGCACAGCAACAGCAAGCACACCAAAAGCTCCATCATCCTTCAAAGGATTTGGATTCTTCAAAATCTTGAACACCACTTGGTTCAACAACAGGAACACCAACGATCTCTCTGAATCTCTCTGTGAGACTCGTGTGTGTCCTCAGTGTTCTTGAGTTTGAAAACTGAGTGTCTCGGTTCCGTATTGCGTACCTGGTGTAGCGTTCCTCTGCCTCCCATATACCTTCGAGGTCTACTGGCTACGTCTAGGCCTCACTTGAGTACCCCTGTACTGCCATCACCCACTCTCTGGGCAACCTTGTGTGTGGATTTCCTCTACTTGAGTGGAAAGTCTGGCAGGATGGCCACGTGGGCGCCTCTGCACGCACTCAATCTCTGGGAACACCTTCACGGTCCACGTGTCACGCATGCAACCTCACTGGGAATTCTAACCTTGATGGGTTCTTGTCCTAACAGGATTCTACACCTAACTGTGCCTCCACCGCCTCATGCAGGGTCGTTCCGTGACTAAGGCCGCTCCCTGGCTCTGGGTACCGATGACCGATGTGTCCCCCTGTTGGCGATCTCTCATCGCCCTTGTTCTTGGTGATCGACCCTTCTGAGGGCTCATCGATCTCTCAGCCCTTGGCTGACGTCTGAGGTCTGGCCACTATAATTCCCTTGCGGAGTAACTTAGCGCATTATTCACATCGCCGTGGCCGACGTCACTCGCCACACACCGATGACCGAGGTATCTCTCATCCTGACCGATGGCCGATGTCTCATCCTGGCCAATGATCGATGTGTCACCCTGACCGATGACCGATGGCGCTTCTTCACGTTGTCGTGCTCTCCTTATGGAATCATGCGAGGTCCTTGGGTAACGTTCTCGCTGGATCCCAGTTTAACACGTGTTGGCAAGGAACCCCCGACGACTGATCGCTCTGCGTGCACCGATGACTGATCGGTGCTTCATCACTTCTCGTGCTCTACTTCCAGGCGCTCATGTAGGAACTGATCTTCTGGTGGTGGTCACTCGGTAACTGACCACTGATCACCGTTCTTGAACGATCTCCACCCTGATTCATCTGCTATCTCATGCCACGCGTCACTCCGTGACTGGCCCACGTGGTCATCTGATGCTGACGTCATCGACTATCGATGACCGACCGGATCATAATTCAATAAGGAAGGATGGTGAAAGGGCGGGGGTAAACAGTGGCAGGAGTAATAAGAGAGAAATCCAAGGCTTCAACAATTTCATCGAAGGTATGGAGGTGGTAGATATCCCTTGTGATGGGAGAAAATACATGTGGTACAAACCTAATGGAACGGCGAAGAGTAGGCTCGAAAGGTTCCTAACTTCATTTGAATGGTTGCAACATTGGCCAGGCAACAGGAAATATGTTTACAACAGAAACACTTTCGACCACTGTGCACTAGTGTTAAAATCAAACGTGGCAGATTGGGGGCCAAAACCGTTCAGATTTTTGGATATATGGCATGAAGATAAGGATTTTTGTAGGTTTATTAAAAAAGTAAATGGGAAAGCTACATTGTTCAGGGAAATAATTTCCAAATGCTAAAGGACAAGTTGAAAATGTTAAAGAGTGATTTGAAAGGGTGGAACTGAAAGGTGTTCGGGTATACGAACAAACTCAAGTTTGATCTTACTAAGAGAATAAATGAGATAGACTCCTTAGACGATGTCGATAACTTGGAAGAAAATATGATTATGGAAAGAAGGGAGCTTTTGAGCCAATTACAAGTTATTAATATGAGAAATGAATCCCTTCTACAACAAAAATTAAGGGACATGATTTAAATAGGGTGACTATAATTCCAAATATTTCCACGCATCAATTAAATGGAGGAGGATGAGAAATGAGATTAAATTATCTGAAGAGCAGCATAGGTGGGGTGGGCTGTAGTCAACATTTGCTATAGTGTTGTGCATCTATCTTGAATGTGAAGTAATGAAAGCTCCCTTTAAATACATGGGGTTGCTCATTGGCGGGTGTCATAAAAGAATAACCTTTTGGGAAGGGGTGGTGGAGAGAGTGAGAAATAGGTTAGGTAGATGGAAAGGTAAGTTCATCTCAATGGCGGACCGCTTATGTTTGATCAAATTGGTACTTTCTTCTCTTCCATTATTTTATCTATCGCTTTACAAAATGCCTTCTGTGGTGGCAAAGGAGTTGGAGAGGTTGTAGAGGGATTTCCTGTGGGGCTGGGGGTCGGAAGGTAGGAAGATAGCTTGGGTCTCCTAGAAAAAAGGTTTGTGAATCAAAGGAAGTGGGTGGGCTTGGGATGATAGAAACCAAAAAGTTTAATATGGCACTTTTAGGTAAGTGGATTTGGCAGATGGGCATGGAGGAAAATGGTTTATGGAAGGAGGTGGTGGACTCGAAGTATAATGGGTGGAGAAATCTTAGGGCCTAAAGGCTTACGAGGTCCGACTCCTTGTGGTGGAAAGATTTGAAGGAGGTCTGGTGATTCCAGGGTTGGAAGGGAAAGTTCGAGGCAACATCGTTTGGGAGATTGGGAACAGTAAAGCGATTAGTCTGTGGGGAGATAGATGGGTGGGAACTGAAACTTTGAAAGAAAAATTCCCAAGGCTCTACTCTATCGCTTCTTGCAAAGAGGCTATGTTGAGGCAAGTAGGTGGCTAGAATAATAACCTCGAGTGGTAGTGGAACCTAGGATGGAGAAGGAGTCTGCTTGATTGGGAAAAGCAGCTGGAGCAAGAGTTGGCCAGGATGTTGGATTCAAATAGCATTTCTGAGAAAAAGAAGGATAAGTGGGTTTGGAAAGCAAATGGTGTTACCGAGTATTAAGAGGTGATGCCCAGGAGGTAGAAGACGCTATGTACGAGGGGTTTTGGAGGATTAAGGCCTAACCTTCAAAGTATTTTACGGCATGGAGGGTGTTAAAGAATAAAATTGCATCTAAATGCAATCTGGTGAAGAAGGGGGTAAGGGTGGATAGTAGTGTTTGTAATATGTGTGGGGAGGGCGAGGAAACCACGTCTCATATTTTCTGTACGTGCAGAGTTGCATGGCTCTTATGGTTTAAGTGTTATGAGTGGATGGGTACACATCGATAGTTCATTATGAGCCGAAAATGCATTTCTCACAGTTTAGGCTGAACGAGGAAAGTTGATGTGAGTCTCTTATGAACCTTTCTTGGTTTGGGTTGAGTTGATATAGATTTCATTGTATTCATGACACTTTTCAAGAATTAGGATCAAAATTCTAAAGAGCAATTAATAGAGTTTCTACTTAAGAAAACAAAGGTTCATACTAAAAACACATGAATAGGTAACTTGTAGTGTAAGATAACAATGGAATATGAATGGGTAATTCAAGAACAGTACCAAACTTCAAAGGAAACACAAGAACATCATAAGAACACCAAGAAGAAGTGAAAATACTGATTGAAATTCAATAGGAATTAGAAAATCACAAGAAACTCATCAAAGAACAAAAAACCCATGGATGGAAAACAAGAACAACACATGTATATGGAAACCCATGGTTTGGACGAAATTAAAACAGCAAGAAAACAAGGAAATAAACCAAACAAAGTGCAGAACAATGGCAGCAAATGAAAGGAAACAACTCATGGAAAAGATTGAACCGATTAAAAATGGAAAAACTACAAGAAAACACAAATGGGTATTTTTAGAAGATGAATAGAAATGACTTATGTGGTTGTAGCCTTTTGGAGATGTGATTCACGCCACTTGGAGGGTGGTTCTTCCAAGATGAGTGGGTGGTGCCGCCACTTGAGAGTCTCCAAAGCTCACAAGATAAGACATGAAGGAGAAGAAGAGACAAGTCTCACAAACTCACTCTCTCTCAATTTCAAGATAGTTTCTTTTCTTCTAACTTTCAACTTGTTTTTTTTATTAAGGACCAAGCACTCCTATTTATAATAAGGAGGGCTGGACATGTTACAAAGGGGAAGGAGTGGGAAGAGTCACTCTTCTAGCTCCTTCTAGTGTCTAAGAGAGAAAGGAGTAGAATAGTCACTTTTTCCACTTTTTCCTAAAGAAAGTGCCTAAAATGCCTTACATTAGAGGTTTCTTTGGTTTCCCTCTTTGGCATATTCCTAGAGCTAATTTTATATTTATTTACAAATATTTACAAATGTTTATACATGGGTAATTACAAAAAGAGAAAACAATTGATGTTCTTTACCCAAATCTCTAGCCTTGCTCCTTGTGATCCTTTGAGGTATGAAGGATTTTGAGCTAACTTGTCCTTGAGGTTCTTGGCTTTTATCCTCACTTTCCTCTTCTATTTGATCTCAATCATGCTCCCCGGGTTGGAGAGAATTCGTCCACGAATTTTGAAGACCTGTAGAAAAGGGAGTTAGATCACTGATATTAAAAGTATGACTACCAAGAAAAGTATCAGGTACATCTAACTCATAGGCATTATCATTAATCCTCTTGATGACCTGAAAAGGACCATCTCCACGAGGCATAAGCTTGGACTTTCTTTGAGTTGGGAATCTATCCTTTCTCAAATGAAGCCAAACCCAATCACCCGGGTCAAAGATTAATGCCTTTCTCCTTTTGTTGGCGTTTTCAGCATACTTGCCAACTTTCTTCTCAATTTGTAGCTTGATGTGATTATGCAAGTCTTTTATAAAAGAAGCTTTTTCAAATCCATCCTTGCATAAAAAATCATCAAGTACAGGAATTGGAAGAAGATCTAGAGGTGTCAAAGGATTAAAACCATAAACTACCTCAAAAGGAGAATGGGATGTGGTAGAATTGACTACTCTATTATAAGAAAATTCAATGTGAGGTAGTAAATTCTCCCATACCCTAGGATTTCCAGAAATAAAGCATCGAAGCATTTGACCCAAAGTTCTATTAACCACCTCAGTTTGACCATCAGTTTGGGGGTGGCAGGTAGTAGAAAACAAGAGTTTAGTGCCAAGTTTGCCCCATAAGGTCCTCCAAAAGTGGCTTAAGAACTTAGAATCTCTATCAGAAACAATGCTTCTAGGAATCCCATGCAATCTAACAATTTCCTTAAAGAATAGATTGGCAATATAACAAGCATCATCAACTTTGTGGCATGGTATAAAATGAGCCATTTTTGAAAATCTATCCACAACCACAAAGATGGAATCCATACCTTTTGATGTCTTGGGAAGACCTAAGATAAAATCCATAGAAATATCTACCCAAGGCATTGTAGGAATTGGAAGAGGGGTATACAAGCCATGGGGTTGCACTTTAGACTTAGCCTTTCTACATGCTAGACACTTATCACAAAAGCTATGTACGGATTTTCGCATGTGTGGCCAAAAGAAATGCTCATGCAATGTATCTAAAGTTTTGGCTACCCCAAAATGTCCCATTAAACCTCCCTCATGTGCTTCTCTAACAAGAGATTGTCGAATAGACCCATGTGGAACACAAAGTCGTTTGCCTTTAAAAAGGAATCCATCTTGTATGAAAAAATCTTTGTGACCACCTTTAGAACACTCTTGATAGATGCTAGAAAAATCAGGGTCATCATGATAAAGATCCTTTATGTGATCAAACCCAAGAAATTGAACATCTAAAAGATTTAACAAGGTATATCTTCTTGAAAGTGCATCGGCTACCACATTTATTTTACCTTGTTTGTGTTTGATCACATAAGGAAATTGCTCAATGAATTCCACCCATTTAGCATGCCTCTTGTTGAGCTTGCTTTGGCCTTTCAAATATTTAAGAGATTCATGATCACTATGTATCACAAACTCTTTAGGAAAAAGATAGTGTTGCCAATTTTGCAAAGCTCTAACAAGTGCATATAACTCTTTATCATAAGTGGAATAGTTGAGATGACTTCTGTAAGGACCTGTAAAATTAAATTGGAATAAAAGAGATATATTTTAAATGAATTCTAAGTATGTCTTTATTTAAAATGAAAAGGAAGGAAAGTGTAGTTTGGAAGACTATGAGATCGCCTAGTAGTACATGATCGTCGGTCGCCTGCTACACATGAGCGCCAGGGCGCGAGGCATGCAGGCATCGCGCGGGCGCGAGGCATGTGGACGTTGCCAGGGCGCGAGAGGCATGCGGGCATCGCCAGGGGGAGACATCGGTCGTTCGCCAGCGAGAGGTCATCGGTGGATTGTCTTCGCGCGAGGGGTCATCGGTGGATTGTCTTCGCGTGAGAGGTCATCGGTGGATAGTCTTCGCGCGAGGGGTCATCGGTGGATTGTCTTCGCGTGAGAGGTCATCGGTGGATAGCCTTCGCGCGAGAGGTCATCGGTGGATGGCCTTCGCACGAGAGGTCATCGGTGGATAGCCTTCGCGGGAGAGGTCATCGGTGGATAGACTTCGCGCCTGTGGTCATCGGTGAAAGGTCATCGCGCGACGTCGAGTTACACACAGAGAAGGTGGGACCCAGACTTCCAGCATGGAACGTCCTGCACGCGCGCCACGTAGACAAAAAGTGTGGTTTAGAATAGTGACCTCAGAGTGTTAGCCTGCGCAGAGGCACGCTCAGTAGTACTGTTCAGGGAGTGGTTGGCCTGCGCAAGAGACAACTGTAGTCGTACTGTTCAGGGAAACGTACACTCAGACTTCTCTGCAGAGTGGGTGTGGCAGCTGCTTTTGGTGGATAAGTTGGTTTAAGATGCAGAGACCCACTGCTGAGAGAAAAAAAAACGTTGCAGCACTCAAAGAGAGAAAGAGTGAGTTACCTCCCTTCTCCTCCAGATATCTCCTTCGCGCTGCGATTCTAGCATCTTCACACAAGAGTACGACGAGAGGCAGCACCATTAGAGCACCTGGGAGGTTCTCTGCAAGTCCTTCAACCAGACGCAAAAACAGAGCCAAGGCGTTGTTCAAGCTTCGTTGGGTTTTGAGCTCTCGGTGTTTTGCGCAAGTCCAGGTAAGGGAAGCTAGACTTCATTTCAATACAAACCATAGTTTAGCTATTTCTGAAGTGAGGGCGACGTGGTCGCCGGTTTTCGTTTTCATCCTTGTAAAATGCTCTGTGCTATGTGTTTGGGCGACGTGGTCGCCGGTTTTAAATGCAGACTTCGAAATACCCTGTTTTTGAACTAGATCGCCGGTTTTGGCGTTGTTTACGAACTCCCTGTTTTTGATGTTGCTTTGAAACGGTATGAGATTTAAATGAGATATTCGAAAATAAGAACCTTGGAGTGAGCTTTTGGTGTGATTGAAATCTTTCCTTTAAGTGTTATGAGATGTGTTGCATGATGTGAATGTGGGATCAAGGCATAGTATTTTCAGGAAAGAAAATACCGTGTAAGATCGTGTAGGATGTGCATTGATCGGTGATGTCTATAATGAGATTATCCTGACTCTCTTGAGATAATGGATTCATATAGATGAGGTTATTCAGGCGTTGAGAGTCGAAGGAGGTTCATATGAATGGGTGACTCGTGTGAAAAAGAACGAGCTCGGCCTGTTATATGGATTAACCCTGTCATACTGTGAGAATGGTGAACTTGAGATTGAGATTGTGTTGATGCGCATGGCTGGTAAACATTACAGCTGTTTAGTATGACAGGTGCGGATCTCTGAGTCTAGTCAATGCACGAGTCTTCCGGAAGTAGTGTCAAGTTTCTTGTGTGCTGGGTCAGTGGTGGTCTGACATGTGAAATGAGGAACTTGAAATTTATAGACACTTGATGCAGTTTTGTGAAATAGAATGACTCTTGAGAATATTGTGAAATGTGTGATTTCTGGGCGATCAGGTGAAGGGTATTGAGAAAATCTATAGCTTTACGTGAATATCTTGAAAATTGCTTACCCTGATTTTAATGTTCTTATTTAAACTCTCTTTAAAATATCTAGCTTACCCTGCGTGTTTTGCTCGTTGGCTGTTTTTCTCTTTAAACTGTGATGATCGTGTATAACTTACACGGGAGCAGATGATCTTCCAGGATGTAGAGCTCCTTAGTGAGTGGTCGCCGAGGAAGAGATCGCCGGTTTTCTATCTCTTGGTGGTGATCGCCGGATGTATGTCCTGCTAGCAGATCGCCTGTTTGGGCCTTCTGTTACCAGATCGCCGGTTCATGTGTGGAGACCGCCGGTCTTGTTGTATTTGATTGAATTTCGTTAAATTTTGAAAACATTTGACTGGTTATGTATTAAACTCCCTAAGAGGAGCAACTTCATTACTTATATATATATTATCATTCTTCAATATTATTTGTTCACCTTTATTTTCATTATACATGTATGTATGGTTTATTTTGGCGGGATGTTACAACTTCCTTTCAATTTCTCACTAAAATAAGCTATGGGGTGGCCCTCTTGAAGGAGAACAGCCCCAATGCCTATATTTGAAGCATCACATTCAATCTCAAATGTTTTAGCAAAGTTAGGAAGGGCTAAGATGGGAGCTTTAGTCAATTTTTCTTTCAAAGTATCAAAAGCTTTTTGTTGCTCTTCTCCCCACTTAAAAACCACATCCTTTTTTACTATAGCATTGAGTGGTGCGGCAATTGTACTAAAGTCTTTCACAAACCTTCTATAGAAAGAAGCAAGTCCATGAAAGCTTCGTACCTCATTCACATTGGTGGGTGTAGGCCAATGTTGAATTGCTACAACCTTAGATTGATCAACATGCACCCCTTTATAACTTACAACAAACCCTAGGAATTCTATATGATCAAGCCCAAACATACATTTAGCAAGGTTAGCATACAAATGTTCCTTCCTAAGGGTTTCAAGAACTTCCCTAACATGCAACTCATGTTGTTCCAAAGAGCATTAGTCAAACCAAATGGCATAACTAACCACTCATATAAACCAAATTTGGTCTTAAAAGCGGTTTTCCATTCATCACCTTTTTTAATTCTAATTTGATTATAGCCGCTTTTGAGATCAATCTTGGTAAATATTTTAGACCCATACAATTCATCCAACAAGTCATCTGGCCTAGGAATGGGATGCCTATATTTGATGGTAATGTTGTTTATGGCCCTACAATCCGTACACATCCTCCATGATCCATCCTTTTTAGGGACAAGTATCACAGGCATAGCACAAGGGCTCATACTATCTTGCACCCACCCCTTAGCAAGTAATTCCTCTACTTGTTGTTGGATTTCTTTTGTTTCGGTTGGGTTGGTCCTATAAGCTGGACGATTTGGTAAGGAAGCCCCGGGTATAAAATCAATTTGGTGTTCAATGCCTCTTAGAGGTGGTAAGCCTTTAGGAGGGTCTTGAAACACATCTTGGAATTCCTTAACCAAATTATCCAAATATGTTGGACTAACCTTAGCCGAATCACAATCAAGAGATCTAGGCATAGCTAAAAAAATAGGCTTTTGAGAAACAATTACCTTGTGGACCTCTTGGCTTGAAATAAGAAGGCTCTTTTTAGAAACTTTTTTTTCATTTTCATTCTCTCTATTTTTCTTCATTGTAACTTGGTCCTCATGGACTTCTTTTGGAGAGAGTGACTTTAATATGACCTTGTGCCCATGGAAGTCAAAAGAAAGTTTGTTGGTAAAGCCATCATGAAAAACTTTTCTATCATATTGCCATGGCCTACCCAAAAGTACATGTGTTGCTTCCATAGGTACAACATCACACAAGACCTCATCTTTATATTTACCAATTGAGAATGCTATGAGGACTTGTTTGTTAACAATGATTTCTCCTACTTCACTCAACCATTGCAATTTATAGGGCTTTGCATGAGAGATAGTAGATAATCCAAGTTTATCTACCACTCTTGTGCTAGCCACATTAGCACAACTACCACCATCCACAATCAATGAACATAACTTGTTATTAATGAGACACCTTGTATGGAAAATGTTTTCTCTTTGGCTTTCATCAAAAGATTTTAAAACTTGGCCAAGCATGCGTCTCACTACTAACAAGTCACCTTCAAGTGGACTTTCACTATCACATTCATTAGATGAACTAGGCAGTGTAGAATGTCTAGAAGAAGATGAATCATGCTCACTAACTACTATGCCATCATGCATCATCATATTTCTTTTAGAAGGGCAATTAGAAGCTATGTGACCATATCCTAAACATTTAAAGCATTTCTTACTAGACGATTTGGTTGGAGATTTATTAGTTGAAGTGGAAGGCTTTGAATCCTTGGATTTGAAAGATGAATCTTTAGAAGGAAATTTGGACAAAGACTTGTTTTTATTTTTCCAAGAGTTGTTGTAATAGCCATCATTATGAGTATTTTTGAAAGCATGTTTCTTTGCAATTTGGGTTTCAACCTTGATGGCAAGGTGAACCAAGTTTTCTAAAGAAGAGTACTCATAAAGTTCAACAACATCTTGAATGTCCCTTCTAAGACCACTTACAAATCTAGCCATCTTAGCTTCATCACTTTCATGTATATCAACTTTAAGCATAAGCGTTTCTAGCTCTTTAAAATAAGCATCCACACTTAGCGTGCCTTGGTGAAGCCTTTGGAGCTTCAACAATAGGTCTTTCCTAAAGTGTGGTGGAACAAATCTAGCGCGCATACACTCTTTCAAATTGTTCCAAGAAACCACGGGAGGTCTCTTGTTTAGCCCAATGTCCATAAGAGTTTTATGCCACCATTGCATGGCATAGTCTAGAAATTCTAAAGTAGCTAGTTTTACCCTTTGGTCTTCTTGGACCTCATGTACATGAAAGATTTGTTCAACCTTTGCTTCCCACCCCAAATATACATTTGGATCACCTTCACCACTAAAGCTAGGTAATTTTACAAAAGGCATATAAGGCTTTGCCACATGTTGGCGCCTTTCTTCATAATGATGATGCCTCCTCCATTCGGTTTCATCTTCATGTCCATGATATTTGGAAGAAGTTCTTGATGAATGCCTTGAAGAATGGTGTCTTCTATGGTGTGTATGGCTGGACCTTTCATTAGTCACTTCAAGCCTTTGCAATCTTTCTTCCAATTGTCTTATAGCTTCATCTTTTTGTGCAAGTGACCTTTTGGCTTGTTTTAATTCACCAAGAATGAAAGCTTTTTGTGGAGAGTGTGGTTTGGAAGATTCTCCACTTGAATATTGAGCCATTTTCAAAACAGTACAGCAAACACAAATAGCAAACAATTAAAGAAAACAAGGTTAGAAAACAAAGAAATAAGTGGTGCGGTTTTGGTAAAAAAATTAAGGCACTCAAAATCACTCCAAGAAATTATACTTCCCTCAATCAAGCTTCTCTTGTGGAATGGAGTAACCTCAAATGAAAGATGCCAAAGCACTCAACCACTCATCCAAAAATAACCACCACAAAACTTGAAGAACAATAAAAGACAAGTAAGAAAAGGTACAAAACAAGAAAGGGTAGTGCAAAAGGAATACAAGATATATGACAAAACTTAATGAATGAAAGACAAGCAATAAAAGGCACACAATAAGACTCAAAGAATACTCACTAAACTTTATAATCAAGAAAGAAAGTATAACTCATAAACTTGTCAAAATACAAGGATTAAAAGTTCCACAAAGTAGACAACAATTTGCCAATCACTATGAATCCAACTTTGGTATGAAAATTAATGTGCAAAAGAATGAATAGATGCAAATACCAAACTGTTTTGAAGGATTTAAAAACAGAATTGGTTCTGTTTTGTTCTGTTTTAGTTCTGTTTTTTTTTTCTTTTTTTTTTATACCAAATGGAACTTATGTAGTGAAAGAACCATAATATGCATCATATGGAAGTTGAAACATCAATCAAATTGCACAAAAAATTTATGAAGGATTCAAGACAACTGAACACTTGAAATCAAATGTTTGGAACCTCCAATCACAAGTACTAAAACAAATTCAAGAGAAACACAAACTTTCAAAATCAAAAGCAAGCAAGTAGAGACAAGATTTGGACACCTAGAACACTATGAACATAAAACTCAAAGCAAAAAGTATGATCAATGAAAAGGCACAACTAAAACATATTCAAACCAAACAAAAGTATGAATATAAGGTGCTGGAAAAACAAGAAACACGAAATTATAGGTGCTGGAAAAAAAATTGCCCAAAAAGAAAGTGTCTAGTCAACTCACAATCAACAAATCAACACCATGGCTCTAGATACCACATGATGTGAGTCTCTTATGAACCTTTCTTGGTTTGGTTTGAGTTGATATAGATTTCATTGTATTCATGACACTTTCAAGAATTAGGATCAAAATTCTAAAGAGCAATTAATAGAGTTTCTACTTAAGAAAACAAAGGTTCATACTAAAAACACATGAATAGGTAACTTGTAGTGTAAGATAACAATGGAATATGAATGGGTAATTCAAGAACAGTACCAAACTTCAAAGGAAACACAAGAACATCATAAGAACACCAAGAAGAAGTGAAAATACTGATTGAAATTCAATAGGAATTAGAAAATCACAAGAAACTCATCAAAGAACAAAAAACCCATGGATGGAAAACAAGAACAACACATGTATATGGAAACCCATGGTTTGGACGAAATTAAAACAGCAAGAAAACAAGGAAATAAACCAAACAAAGTGCAGAACAATGGAAGCAAATGAAAGGAAACAACTCATGGAAAAGATTGAACCGATTAAAAATGGAAAAACTACAAGAAAACACAAATGGGTATTTTTAGAAGATGAATAGAAATGACTTATGTGGTTGTAGCCTTTTGGAGATGTGATTCACGCCACTTGGAGGGTGGTTCTTCCAAGATGAGTGGGTGGTGCCGCCACTTGAGAGTCTCCAAAGCTCACAAGATAAGACATGAAGGAGAAGAAGAGACAAGTCTCACAAACTCACTCTCTCTCAATTTCAAGATAGTTTCTTTTCTTCTAACTTTCAACTTGTTTTTTTTATTAAGGACCAAGCACTCCTATTTATAATAAGGAGGGCTGGACATGTTACAAAGGGGAAGGAGTGGGAAGAGTCACTCTTCTAGCTCCTTCTAGTGTCTAAGAGAGAAAGGAGTAGAATAGTCACTTTTTCCACTTTTTCCTAAAGAAAGTGCCTAAAATGCCTTACATTAGAGGTTTCTTTGGTTTCCCTCTTTGGCATATTCCTAGAGCTAATTTTATATTTATTTACAAATATTTACAAATGTTTATACATGGGTAATTACAAAAAGAGAAAACAATTGATGTTCTTTACCCAAATATCTAGCCTTGCTCCTTGTGATCCTTTGAGGTATGAAGGATTTTGAGCTAACTTGTCCTTGAGGTTCTTGGCTTTTATCCTCACTTTCCTCTTCTATTTGATCTCAATCAAAAGTGAAGTTGTTAATCCGATTTGCTGTGTGTGGATATCAGTTATAGGAGAACTGTGGAAGCATAAAAATAAGAAGATCTTCAAGAATGACCACATAGATCACTCAGAGATTTTCTAGATGGCACAGTTGAAGGTTTGATCATGGGTAACATCGAAGGTATGATTAGCTTGTTTTTCATACTCTGTGTCTAGAACCTTTGGTATGTATGAGATCCATCAAAAAAACATAAAGGTTAGTGGAATGGTAGGAATAGTAGTTTTGTTTATGGTAGAGAATGTTATTGGTTTGAATTGCCTACTCCTCTTGTATAAGGATTGAGATATCCTTAAAATATCTCTATTATTTATTCTTTTATTATCGATAAAAAAAATCATAAACTTTAAGGAAATACGTTTCTCAGTTTCAAAAGCACCCATTGGAGTGGGAAAAAACCAATATCGAGCATCTAAAAATACAACCTTTTGTTGTAAAATGCTTGAAAGGATATCTCTTTGATTTCACACGAGGTTTTCTATGTAAAATTAAACATGATTATGAACGCATACATTCATGTTCGCATACAGATCTTATCACATCATGATTCTCACATATTCATACAATTAAGAATGAATAGACACTTACCTTGATCTATGAGTGATCCTACTTGAGCAGTTACTTTATCTCCTTTGTCCCAATCTAACTCTTAGCAATTTCGTTCTTGTCACACACTTTCTTGATGGTTAATAGTGAGACAACTATTATTTGCAGAGACAAAACCCTTTTGCTCTTAGTTCCCAATCTCCATTAGATGTAGATTTTCATTAGGTGTTGTACTGACCAGTCCTCGGACGTCAGCTGGGTCCCACAGCATGGGCCAAAGCCATGTGGAGTGGGCCCCATAAGGGGTGATGAGTCACCGGCCTACAGAGAAGGGTGATGAGTCATCAGCCTGCAGAGAAGGGTGATGAGTCATCAGCCTACAGCAAGGGGTGATTAGTCATCAGCCTACGAAAGGGGTGATTAGTCATCAGCCTGCAGAGACGGGTGAGTAGTCGTCAGACCACCAGGATGGGCTGAGGTGTCATTGCCACTCAGAGTATGGCGAGGTGACATCGGCCTTGGGTGAAGACGAGGTGACATCGGCCTTGGGGGAAGACCAGTTAAATACCCAGAGGTAGGGAGAGGCTTGGATCACGAAGTGCCTATGCGGGTAGCAGGGAGAGCACAGTTGGGTGTAGAGTCCTGAGGGGACGAGTACTCACCAGAACTAGGGTTTTCCCAGTAAAGCTACATGCATGGCACGTGAACAGTGAAGGCACTCCCAGAACAGGTGGCCCCAGAGACTAGGTGCACAAGGAGGCATCCAGGTGGTCACCCTGTTAAAGTTTGCACTCCAGAGAAGGAAACCTTATGTGCTAGATTACCCTAAGATTGGGTGATAGCGGCGCAAGGGTATTCCAGTAAACCCTAAATATGGCTAGCAGCGCAGTAAACCCTAATTAGGGCTAGCGGCGCAGTAAACCCTAGACTATATAAGGGACAGTAAAATACTTCACAAAGGTACGCAGCTTCTAGACCTAAACACACAGAGAGAAACTTATACACTTGGTGTCCTTGCCCTACACTGACTTGAGCGTCGGAGTGCAAACGGCCTCTAGGGCGCCCCCTTTTCTCTTTTGCAGGTGCAGATTGCTTCGAGAGAACCAGGCACATATCAACGTGAGGAAGGAGGCGTGTGAGTGTCGTGAGTCAACCGACAGGCGAGTCAACCGGCAAGAACATTTGGCGCCCACCGTGGGGCCCGAGTAAAACAAGGTCCCATACACGAGAGTAAGAACCACGGAAGATGAGGAATACGAGACACGGGTCCAATCCACCAAACGGAGACGACAGCGTTACCATGCAACAACTGATGGAAACGATGCGCGCCCTCCAGGAGACAGTGGCGGAATCTCGAGCGCATCAGACGCGTATGCAGGAAGACCTGGTTGCCTCACAAGCCAGGAATGAAGAGTTACACCGAGCAAATGAGGAGCTGCGTTTGAATTTGCAGCACATACGACAAGCTGGAGATCGTGGGGAAGATGATTGAGCCCCACCAGTGCCCCCAAGGGTCTTTCCCATGCCTTTCTCCCAGGCGATCATGAACACGGTGGTCCCAGCTACCTTTGTAGGGCCCAAGACCGTGTTCACCGGGAAAGAGGATCCTGAAACGCATCTCACTGCTTTCCACACGCAGATGATGTTATCAGGAGGGTCCGATGCAGTGCACTGTAAGCTCTTTATGGCCACACTGACAGGAACTGCGCTAGAATGGTTCGTGAGTTTGCCTGAAGGACATATCACATCTTTCGCGCAATTCTCCGCGCTGTTCCAGGAGCAATATCTTGTCAATAGAGCCCCTCCACCAGTGTCTTACGATCTTTTTGATGTAAGGCAGCATCAGAGGGAGTCCCTTAAAGAGTACCTCAATAGGTTTGGAGCGATGGTGGTAAGGTTGCACATCAGGGATGAAGACATGGTGGTGCATGCTTTCAGGAAGGGTGTATTGCCAGGGCCTTTCAGCGAATCTCTGATCCGCAGCCGTCCCAAGACCTTCAGCGACATAAAACGGCGTGCTGTGGCCCATATTGTCGCCGAAGGAGAACTCAGTGAGAAGCGAGAAAGCGCGGTCTCGTTAAGGCCCCGAGCGCCTAGTCGACCTCAACCGCTGCGGGTACACGAGGCGACCACGAAGAAGAAAGCTCAAGAGAAACAAAAGCCCTACGAGCTCCGAAAACCGCAACCTAGGGCGCGAGGCAAAGATGATATGCCCCCTAGGCATGAATTTGTGGTGGAGTTGAAGGAACTGATTGCCATTCCTAACGTGGCAGAAAGGTTGAAGACGCCTCCAAAGAGTGACAAGAGGTTGAGGCCTAACAAAAATGCATGGTGCGAAATCCATCAGGCTTTTGGGCACCCCATTCGAAATTGCCTGGCCCTGGCTCACCAATTGGACGAGTTGGTGAAGAGTGGATTTTTGAATGACTACTTAAAAGAAGCGTCGGAAGGTGAGACGGTTGTTGCACCAAGGGCGGACCAGGGGCATGAAGTGCCCGTACATGGTGAGATTCACACTATATCAGGAGGGTTCTCAGGAGGAGGGTGCACTTCTTCGCAACGAAAGAACTATGCACGTTCAGTGATGGCAGTGGAAGTCTGCGAGGAAGATCACTTTCCGGACATCGACCTCGTCTTCACAAAGGCCGATCGCCGGGATGTTGTTCCTCATGACAACGATCCGGTGGTTATTTCAGTGGTCACTGCTGCACGTAAGGTGCACCGAGTGCTGGTCGATCAGGGAAGCTCGGCCGACGTGATGTTCTGGTCGACTTTCAACAAGCTACAGTTGTCTCCTGATCAGCTGCGACCCTACGTCGGCTGTTTGTATGGGTTTGCAGGAGACCAAGTGGAGGTACGGGGCTACATAGAGTTGAGGACCACATTCACTGATGGAGTGGCATCCCGCACAGAGAACATCAGGTATCTTGTGGTGAACGCTCCCTCTGCTTATAACATCCTTCTGGGCAGACCGGCCCTGAACCGGCTAGCGGCGGTGGTGTCCACAAGGCACATGAAGATGAAGTTGCCATCGATGGAAGGGATGGTGGTAGCCATCAAGTCAGATCAAAAGGAGGCTAAAAGATGTTATGAGAATAGCCTCAAGACAAAGAGGGGAATCTGCATGGTGACCACCTCACCACCGGGAGGAGGTGTCAATGAAACAGATCAGCCTCGAGGTGATGTCGATGTCACCCGAGCAGAGGTCGCCCGGGCGAGGCGTACCGAACCAACAGAGGAGGTCGTGGAGAAGGAGATCGGAGGAAAGATTTTCAAGCTGGGTAAATCCCTATCTCAGGAGACCCAAGACCAGGTGGCGGGGGTTATAGGGAAGCATCTGGACGCTTTCGCTTGGTCTCCCTCAGACATGCCAGGCATTGACCCTGATTTTCTATGCCATCGCCTGGCATTGAATCCCCAAGCTAGGCCAGTCCGCCAAAGGAGAAGGAAGTTCAATGATGAACGAAGGCAGGTAGTCAGGGAGGAAACACAGGAGTTGCTGAAGGCGGGCCACATACGGGAAATACAATACCCTGAGTGGCTGGCGAATGTCGTCCTGGTGAAAAAGGCCAACGGGAAGTGGAGGATGTGTGTGGACTTCACAGATCTTAACAGGGCATGTCCGAAAGATTCCTACCCTCTGCCCAACATAGATGCGCTAGTAGACAGTGCCTCCGGCTGCAAGTTACTCAGTTTCTTAGATGCTTTCTCCGGGTACAATCAGATCAAGATGCATCCACTGGATGAGAACAAGACTGCCTTCATGACAGAGCTGTCCTGTTACTGCTACACAGTCATGTCGTTTGGCCTGAAGAATGCGAGTGCCACATATCAGAGGCTGATGGACAAGATACTCGCCCCCATGTTGGGACGCAATTTGCAAGCCTATGTAGATGACATGGTGGTGACGTCCCAGGCGCGAGATCAGCATGTCGACGATTTGGAGGAGCTGTTCAACACAATAGCTAAGTACAGGTTGAAGTTGAATCCAGAAAAGTGCGTCTTTGGAGTGGAGGCAGGCAAGTTCCTTGGGTTTTTGCTCACGGAAAGAGGGATTGAGGCCAACCCAGACAAGTGTGCAGCGATCATAGCCATGAGGAGCCCGACGTCAGTCAAAGAAGTGCAACAGTTGACAGGTCGGATGGCTGCACTCTCCAGGTTCGTGTCAGCTGGAGGTGACAAGGGTCACCCTTATTTCCAGTGCCTAAGGAGGAATAGCAGATTCACCTGGACTGCGGAATGTGAGCAGGCTTTCCTTAAGCTCAAGGAGTACCTGGCCAGCCCACCAGTCTTATGCAAACCTCAGCTCGGCACACCCTTACGTCTTTATTTTGCAGTCACAGATAGGGCGGTGAGTTCTGTCTTGGTTCAAGAGCAGCAACAAAGCCAGAAGCCCATTTACTTTGTCAGCAAAGTGTTGCAGGGGCCTGAAATAAGGTACCAAGCCTTAGAAAGGGCAGCATTAGCAGTGGTGTTTTCAGCCAGGAGACTTCGTCACTATTTCCAGAGCTTCACAGTGGTGGTGATGATAGATCTGCCGATATGTAAGGTCCTGCAGAAGCCTGATGTAGCAGGAAGAATGGTGCGTTGGGCAGTCGAGTTGTCAGAATTCGACATCCAGTATGAACCCAGGGGCCCGATCAAAGGACAGGTTTATGCTGACTTTGTGGCCGAGATGTCCTCAACAGAGGCTCAGCATGAGGGACCCAATTTCAAATGGGTATTGTCAGTAGACGGGTCCTCGAATCAACAAGGCAGCGGAGTGGGGGTGATCTTGGAAGGACCCAAGGGGTTGTTGATAGAGCAGGCCCTGCGGTTCGCCTTCAAAGCCAGTAATAACCAGGCGGAGTATGAGGCTTTAATCGCTGGGATGTTGTTGGCAAAGGAGATGGGAGCGCAGAGCCTTATGGCCAAGAGTGACTCATTGTTGGTCACCGGTCAGGTGGCAGGAGAATACCAGGCCAAAGACCCTCAGATGGCCTCTTACTTGGAGTATGTCCAGAGATTGAAGAGTTCATTTGAGATATTTGAACTAGTACACGTGCCCAGGGAGCAAAATGCCAGAGCTGACTTGTTGGCCAAACTCGCCAGCTCAGGCAAGGGGGGCAGACAGAGGACAGTCATCCAGGAGACCCTGAGGGCGCCTCGTACCTATACAGCTAATAACTTGGTGGGAGTCCATCAGATCAGCCAGTCAGATGGCAAGAAGAGGAGTCATCGGTCGTTGACTCAAGAAACTTTAAAAAAGCCATGAGTCAACGCATGCATGCTATTGGGGGTAGAAGCGCCACAGATCTGTCTATTACAAAATGGTGAGACATGGATGACGCCCTATAAGCGTTACATAGCGGATGGAATGCTCCCAGCAGAGCCGACGGAGGCAAAAAAGATACAGAAAAACTCGTCCAGGTACACGCTCATTGAAGGCGAGTTGTACAGACATGGGTTTACTCACCCCATCTTAGTCTGTGTACACGGCGAGCAGTGTGTGAGGATAATGGCAGAGCTCCATGAAGGTATCTGTGGTAGTCACATCGGGGGCCGAGCTCTGGCCTCAAAGGCCATTCGTGCAGGGTACTATTGGCCGACGATGAGGGAAGATTGCACTAGGTATGCGCAGCAATGCAAGCAATGCCAGTTGCATGCTAATTGGCCTAAGGCACCACCAGAAGAGCTCAGATCGATATACAGCCCTTGGCCGTTTCACACATGGGGAATCGACATCTTCGGGCCTTTCCCTTTGGCGATACGGCAGATGAAGTACCTTGTGGTCGCCATAGAATATTTCACGAAGTGGATTGAAGCTGAGCCAGTAGCACAGATTACAGCACAAAAGATCCAACACTTCGTGTGGAAGAACATAGTTTGCCGCTTCGGCGTAGCAAAACGCTTAGTGTCTGATAATGGCACTCAGTTTGCAAGCCAACAGTTGGGAAAGCTATGTACAGAATTGGGAATCAAGCAGGTGTTTGCATCAGTTGAGCACCCACAGACCAATGGGCAGGTCGAGTCGGCCAACCGAGTCCTCCTCAGAGGATTGAAGAGAAGGCTGGAGAAAGTAAAGAGAAGGTGGGCTGAGGAGGTTCCCAGAATAGTATGGGCTTACCATACTACTCCCCAGTCCACTACTAAGGAGACTCCCTTTAGTTTGGTGTATGGTTCAGATGCCATGATCCCTGTGGAGATCCAGGAGAGTTCGCCACGTTTCCAGAACTTTGTGGCTGAGGAATCCAATGAAGAGAGGAAGGTGAATCTCGATCTTTTGGACGAAGCCAGGGAAGAAGCTGGAATCAAGGCTGAGGCACTAAAGAGGAGAGTTGAGCTCAAACATAGTTCCAAACTGAGGGCTCGGCAGTTCCAGGCGGCAGACCTTGTCATGCGGAAGGCGTCTCCATACCAGATAGAGAACAAGCTATCCCCTAAGTGGACTGGTCCTTTCAGAGTGACAGAGGCCCTAGGGAATGGAGCATACAGGCTTGAGACTTTGGAAGGAGGTCCGATTCCTCGAACATGGAATGCGACCCACCTGAAGTATTATTTCAGTTAAAGCCATGTAATTTTGTACACTGCACAATACAGGGGACACTCTTTTTTCCCTTCTAAGGGTTTTTAATGAGGTCACCCAATAAAATTCAGTTAAAAATATATGCTTGTAATGTGTTTGTACAATGTTGTTAGAACCTGTCACTTGGAGTTAGAGGTCTCGTAAGTGGAGAGGTAGGTTCGCAGAGAACACCTCCACTTCGAGTGAGAACTTCCAATGTGAAAGAAGGGTTCGCCCAGAGAAATCCTCCTCGCCTGTGAGCGATGTGAGGTCAGTTAGAACCTATCACTTGGGGTTAGAGGTCTCGTAAGTGGAGAGGTAGGTTCGCAGAGAACACCTCCACTTCGAGTGAGAACTTCTAATGTGAAAGAAGGGTTCGCTGTCATAACCTGTCACTTGGGGTTAGAGGTCTCGTAAGTGGAGAGGTAGGTTCGCAGAGAACACCTCCACTGCGAGTGAGAACTTCCAATGTGAAAGAAGGGTTCGCCCAGAGAAATCCTCCTCGCCTGTGAGCGATGTGAGGTCAGTCGGAGCCTTTTGGTTGGAGTTAGAGGTCTCGTAAGTGGAGAGGTAGGTTCGTAGAGAACACTTCCACTTCGAGTGAGAACTTCCAACGTAAAAGAAGGGTTCGCCTGGTTAAATCCTTCGTCGTCCATGGATGACGACAAGTGAGTCAGAACCTTTTCGTTGGTGTTAGAGGTCTCGTGAAGGGAAAGGGGAATTCACAAGGAACGCCTTCCCCCTCCGAGTGAGAACGCCCAGTTTAAAATAAAGGTTCACTAATGAAATTAGCAGAAAAAGCATGCTATTTGAAGTTCGTTTTAACAGGTGCATTATTTACGTTCGTGAGCTCACCAAATACATAGCACAACAAACAGATGAACAAGGCATGAAACAAATTTTATATATATATTACGAAAAGAGGGTGATTACAAGATGTTCAGCTAAAATATAATCATTCAGAAGACCTATCTGGGCACTATCTGCCCGTCGACCACCTGCATAGTTGCGGAATAGGGTGAGAGGTCCATTTCAGGATGCACGCAGGCAACCTGAACAAGGGCATCACCAAAGCCTTCCTGGTAGGCGTCGGCGGCATCATTGATGAGCTCAGTCTCGGTCTTCTTCAGCAATTCAACTTGTTGGGCAAGTTCCTCCTCAACCTTGCCCAGCTGAACCTCTCGGTCGGTAGCCCTCTCCTCCAGCTTGGCCATTTTAGCTTGAACCCCCTCTGCTTGCTCTTCCAGTTCAATGATTTTGTTGCGGAGGGGGAGTATCTTAGCTTCAAGCTGGAGGGCCTCCTGCCCCTTGGAGAAAAGAAGTTTCTTGGTCTCCTTCTCGGATTGGCGGAGACTACCCAGTTCCTGATTAAGGGCAGTCTCGCGCTTGGTCGCTTGACGAAGTTGGAGATCCTTTTGCTCCAGCTCCTTCTTCAGTTGGGCGGTCTCCTCTAGCAGCTCCGCCTCAACGCTACCCTTGACCAGCAAGGAGTTGGAAGCGGCCAAGAACTCTCCGAGACCATGGCTGAGGAGGTTCTCAAGAGAGTTTCTGTCCATGGCCTCCAAGATAGCTCTGCCAGGCATTTGAGCGAGCGACCTTTGGAGCAGAGAAGGCAGTTCTGGGGCAGAAGGCATCGGACCAGAGGGAGGAGCACTCTCCCCACCCCCCTCAAGTGTTAGGACTGGCTCAGGAGGGGAGGAGGCGCTGGGAGGGTGCTCCCTAAAGGAAGAAGGGTGCCCTTCTGTGGCTGAAGAGACCTCTGCGGCTGTCCCCACCCTTTTCCTTTTGAAGACAAGACCGGAGCAGGTGTCCTCGTCGTCAGAAACCTCCACAGGGGCTGCCCTCTTGGATTTTTCAGCAATGGTTTACAAGGCAGCACCCGCGGGTGATGACGGACCTGCAGGGGCTGAACCGCTAGCATTGCGGCGACTCAGCACATCTGCCAGCCTCTTCTTATCAGCGCTGAGTACCATGCCTGCAGTGAACAATTCGAAAGTATTAGAAAGGTAAAGCATTAAGCATGCGAACAGATAAATGCAAGATGAAGTTGGTGTACCAATGTACACGCTGAGAGTCTCAGCGTCATACTCATGCCTAATCAGCTGGGTGGAGTCAAACACCACGCCCCAGCTGGAAATGGTTTGGCAGAGTTCTTGATCAGGGACCGTCAACTCCTCGAGCCTGCGTGGCTTTTTGAACTTCAACTCCCCCACCCAGTATAAGGGAAACCCATCAAGCATGGTGGGGTCGTAGGAGCTGCAGCAGACTCGGAAGAACTTTCCCTTGAAGTTCTTGTATGACTGCGAGAAGAGAGTTAGAAGGACTCTCCCCGCCACCCCATTCAGGCTCACCCAAAGCCTCTTGCCGGGGCTCTTCGCCTCGAAGAAGTAAAGGAAGACGTCGACGGAGGGGGTGAACCCTAGATTATTGCAGAGGATGGAGAACGCCCTTATAAAGGCCCAATTGTTGGGGTGCAGTTGGGCAGGCGCCACATTTAGCTCTGTGAGCAAAGCCCTTTCGAACCCGGTGAAAGGAAGTCGGACTTTGACTCTTTTGAAGATGGTGGCGTAGAAGAAGAAGAATGGTTCCCCATCGTTGCAGCGATCATCGGCGCACACAGGCTCGTTCGCTGTACAGGGTCGCACGGAGAGATACGCGTCGGTTTCTCTGCCAAAGACACGTCCTTTAGTCTCATTCTCATCATCCCTGTGCTTGCGAAGATCCTCGCAGGATGTGAGTTTGGAGGTCTCGGCCAGGAGATCCTCAGAAGCCCATGGGTAGAGGGCCTTGTAATCGACAGCTACGGTTGGAGGAGGGTTGGAGGTAGTTTTGGTTCTGGCCATCTCGAATCTAAACAAATGAGAGGCACGAAAAGAAGAAAGGCTCAGAAGAAAACAATGGTGGACGAAGACTCAAAGGTAGAATGAACCCAGGAAAGAAGAACAAAACCCTAGAATACATAAGTCACACACAGGCCCAAAACAGTTACAGCATGCCATATGGATGATCGAGTTTATGTTATGAAGGAGGAGAAGACATAAAAATCATACCTTTAGTTGAGGGAGAGCGGAGAAGTGGGAAAAGTCTGGTGAGAAGAAGAGAGCGTGCGCCGGAAGATACAATATGCAAAAATGAGAATGCAGGGTGATGAAACAGTGAAGTGGCGCGGGGTTTTGAAGAGGTTTAACGTAGCCCTAGGGAGCGCAAACGTTATGAATCTCAAACCGTTGATGCAGCCACGTGTTAGCAGATGAAAGGGGGTTGGTGAAGTGTCTTCTCAGCGCACTGTTCATGTACTTATGCGCAGAGCCACGTAGGCCGCCCAAGGCAATGACTTAGTCTCTACGCTGGAACAAGTTAACAGCTTGAGACTGGGGGGCTTGTGTACTGACCAGTCCTCGGACGTCAGCTGGGTCCCACAGCATGGGCCAAAGCCATGTGGAGTGGGCCCCATAAGGGGTGATGAGTCACCGGCCTACAGAGAAGGGTGATGAGTCATCAGCCTGCAGAGAAGGGTGATGAGTCATCAGCCTACAGCAAGGGGTGATTAGTCATCAGCCTACGAAAGGGGTGATTAGTCATCAGTCTGCAGAGACGGGTGAGTAGTCGTCAGACCACCAGGATGGGCTGAGGTGTCATTGCCACTCAGAGTATGGCGAGGTGACATCGGCCTTGGGTGAAGACGAGGTGACATCGGCCTTGGGGGAAGACCAGTTAAATACCCAGAGGTAGGGAGAGGCCTGGATCACGAAGTGCCTATGCGGGTAGCAGGGAGAGCACAGTTGGGTGTAGAGTCCTGAGGGGACGAGTACTCACCAGAACTAGGGTTTTCCCAGTAAAGCTACATGCATGGCACGTGAACAGTGAAGGCACTCCCAGAACAGGTGGCCCCAGAGACTAGGTGCACAAGGAGGCATCCAGGTGGTCACCCTGTTAAAGTTTGCACTCCAGAGAAGGAAACCTTATGTGCTAGATTACCCTAAGATTGGGTGATAGCGGCGCAAGGGTATTCCAGTAAACCCTAAATATGGCTAGCAGCGCAGTAAACCCTAATTAGGGCTAGCGGCGCAGTAAACCCTAGACTATATAAGGGACAGTAAAATACTTCACAAAGGTACGCAGCTTCTAGACCTAAACACACAGAGAGAAACTTATACACTTGGTGTCCTTGCCCTACACTGACTTGAGCGTCGGAGTGCAAACGGCCTCTAGGGCGCCCCCTTTTCTCTTTTGCAGGTGCAGATTGCTTCGAGAGAACCAGGCACATATCAACGTGAGGAAGGAGGCGTGTGAGTGTCGTGAGTCAACCGACAGGCGGGTCAACCGGCAAGAACAGGTATCATCAAATATATATTTCTCACGTTAACCAATGGGCCTTTAATTCTATTATTTTTATTATTATTATTAAATCACATACGGGCCCAAAACCCAAAACTCTGTCATGTGAGTCACATTATAGAAATTAATTTACATAATTTCTTACATTCTCCCACTTGACTCATATGAGTTATAATAATTTCATGATTTAATAATTACATAAATCATAAGGCGCATTTAAAAGGCCTTACATAAATTGGTTCTATCATCAATCAAAATCAAGGATACAGAAATAATAAGAGTCATGGCGGTTACATGTCCTTTCAATCAACACATTTCCTTCCATGTACTACTATATCTTCCTTTCTCCTTAATATGACTTTATAATGAGAAATTCATAATGGGTTCAAACATAATGTCATCGTCATCAATAACAACATAATTTGCATGCATATACATAAAGTAGAAAACATAAATTTCAGAAACTTTTATTCATCAATGAGCTCAGAGTGTCAAATAAGCATTAATAACAACATTATCATTCACTAGTAGACATAATGCCCATATTTTCAACATGACATGTAAACGTCTTGAGCGGTAACCCTTTTGTTAAAGGGTCAGCAATCATAAGATCAATGCTAATATGTACTATTGACACTCTATGTTTTTGAACTTCTTCTTTAACGACAAAGTATTTCAATTCCACATGTTTAGCACCTTTGCAATACTTGTCGTTTTTAGAAAAGAAGACTGTTGCGGAGTTATCACAATAAATTTTTAGCAGCTTGGCAATGCTGTCAACAATTCCAAGTCCTGAAATAAAATTCCGCAACCAATTATCCTGAACTGTGGCCTCAAAGCATGCGACAAATTCAACCTCCATGGTGGATGCAACAATGACTGACTGCTTCGCACTTTTCCATGAAATCGCTCCTCCGGCTAAAAGATACATATAACCAAATGTAGACTTTCGTGTATCAGAACAGCCAGCAAAATCTGAATCTGTATATCCAATCACCTCAAGATGATCTTATCTCTTATAAGTAAGCATGTAATCATTCTTTCCTTGTAAGTATCTTACTACTTTCTTCGCAGCTTTCCAATGATCCAATCCTGGATTACTCTGGTATCTACCAAGCATACCAATTGCAAAACTAATATTTGGTATTGTACATGTTTGAGCATACATTAAACTCTTAACCACAGATGCATAAGGGATATTCTCCATTTGTTTCCGCTCCAAATCATTCTTTGGGCATTGCATGAGACTAAAGTTGTCTCCCTTCTGTATTGGAACAGGAGATGTTGAACATTTATCAATTCTAAATCTCTCTAAAACTTTATTAATATATGCTTTCTGAGACAAACCTAACAGTCCTTGTAATCTATCACGGAATATTTCGATTCCTATCACATAGTATGCCTCACCCATATCTTTCATATCAAAGTTATTAGAGAGAAACTTCTTAGTCTCACTTAATAGACTAAGATCATTAGTTACAAGTAAGATATCATCAACATACAGAATCAAAAATATAAACTTACTCCCACTAACCTTCAGATATATACACCGATCAACAGTGTTTTCCTTAAATCCAAAGGACACAATAGTATCGTTGAACTTAAGATACCATTGTCTAGAAGCCTATTTAAGCCCATATATTGACTCCTTAAGTTTACGCACCATGTGTTCCTTTCCTTCTTCAATGAACCCTACTGGTTGGTCCATATAAACATCCTCTTCTAAATTCCCATTCAAAAAGGCAGTTTTAATCCATCTTATGCAACTCAAGATCATAATGAGCTACTAATGCCATGATAATTCTAAAAGAATCTTTCTTAGAAACAGGTGAAAATGTTTCCTTGTAATCAATGCCATCCTTTTGAGTAAAACCTTTGGCAACAAGTCGGGCCTTATAGCGTTCGATATTGCCATGAGAGTCACATTTAGTCTTAAAGACCCATTTACACCAAACTCTCTTGCATCCTTCTGGCAATTCCATAAGGTCCCATACATCATTCTATGCCATTAATTTAAGCTCATCTTTCTTGGCATCTAACCACTTATCAAAATTATCATCATTGATGGCTTCTGAAAATGAAACTGGATCATTATCAATACCTAAGTCATTTTCTGACTCTTGTAGATAAACCACATAATTCTTGTGGTTGTTCTACTACAAGTTCATTGTTAACTTCATGATCATTAATTTGTTGTTCTTCTTCATCGTTGAGTGGTTCAACTACATTAAGAACAACAATACTTGAAGTAGAGGTACTAGTTAAAGGAACTTGTACTCTAACTTCCTTAATCTCCACATTTCGTGAATTATCACTCCCACTGGTTTCACCATTTTCAATGAACCTTGCATTACCATTTCAACAATTCTTGTGCTATGGGTAGTACAGTAAAACATATACCCTTTTGACTTTGCTGGATAACCAATGAAATATCCACTGATGACTCTTGCATCCAATTTCTTTTCTTGCGAATTGTATATTCTAACTTCTGCCTGACATCCCCAAACATGTAGGTGTCTCAAACTGGGTTTCTTTCTTGTTCACAATTCAAAAGGTGTCTTTTGAACTTCCTTACTAGGAATCTTGTTCAACAAATACATGACAGTTTTTAAAGCATACATCCACAATGATACGGGTACAGATGAATTACTTAACATGCTCTTAACCATATCTATTAAGGTTCGATTACGCCTTTCTGAAACACCATTTTGTTGTGGTGTACTTGGCATTGTGTATTGAGCATAAATACCACGTCTTTCAAGGAACTTAGCAAACAGACCAGGATGTTGTCCACTTTCATCATACTTTCCATAATATTCACCACCTCTATCCGACCTAACAATTTTCACCTTTCTGTCTAATTGTCTTTCTACTTTATTTACATAAACTTCCAAGGCATTCACTGCTTGAGATTTTTCATGCAGTAAATAGACATAATCATGACGTGAAAAATCATCAATAAAGGTGATAAAATACCTTTCTTTATTGAAAGAATTTACATCAAAAGGTCCACATATATCAGTGTGTATAATTTCAAGAAGCTGAGTACTTTTTGTGGCTCCCTTCTTTGTGTGTTTTTGTTTCTTTGCCTTTAATACTATCCACACATACATTCAGATTAGTAAAATCCAAACTTGGAAGTATTTCATTCTTTACTAATCTTTCCATCTGTTCTTTGGAAATATGGCCCAAATGTTTGTGCCACAATAAAGGAGAACATTCATTCACTAAAATACGTTTAGTGCCAACATTATGATTCGAGGTCATAAGAGTTTCAGCATATAGATTATCAAGATTCAATTTTTATAATCCATCATAAAGAGTACCAGATCCAATCAAACAGGTACACTAATATAAACTGAAACAACCATTCCCAAATTTAAAAGAGTATTCAGCAACATCAAATTTAGATAATGAAACTAAATTCCTAGATATACTAGGTACATAAAAAGTATCTATCAAGTCTAAATAAAATCAGTGTCGAGGATTAAACGATAAGTCCCGACAACTTCCAATGGAACCTTCTCTCTATTCCCCATAAAGACGAACTTTTCATTTGGCTTTATGGTTCAGGTTGAAAGGAATCCTTGCATAATATTAGAAACATGAGTTGTGCATCCAGAATCAATCCTCCAGGAATTATGTGGAACTTCAGTTATGTTTAATTCAAAACATACATAATGTATGGAGTTTTTTCCTTGATTCTTAAGTCTAGTCTCTTCTTGAACTAACATGTTATGCAATTCATGCATATTCCATTTATCTTTCATGGTATTGTAGTTCATTTGGAAAGGACTATACTCAGACGGTAAAGAGTTCAAGATGAACTGTACGAGAAAATTCTCATCAATTGCCATTCTAAGAGACTTAAGTCTTGCCGCAATATTAGTCATTTCAATGACATGTTCATGCATAGTACGAGAACCATCAAATTTCATGGTGGTTAAGGTACTCACTAAAGTCCCAGCAAGAGACTTATCAGCAGTTTGGGAGCGCTTTTCCACAAACTTCATGAATTCTTTTGCACTATCAGTTTTGGGAAGAGCGGACTTAATATTATTTGCTATGCTCATTCGCATAAACATCAGGCTAAGTCTGTTTGACTTTTTCCAAGCCCTATAATGAGCTTTTTCCTCATTGCTACTTTCATCAGTAATAGCAGCAGGTTTCTCGCTTTGTAAAGCCAAATCAAGAACCAATACACCTAAATAAAATTGGATTTGTTCACTCTAGTCAGGAAAATTTAAACCATTAAAAACTGGAACAGACGTAGCATGCGAATGTAAAGATACAGGAACAGATACTGCAATCACATATACTTAACATTAATACTTTGAGTCATAAACTAAATATATAATAGAGATTCAGATAACAAAAACATTTTATGTATACTAATGTTCTCCTTTGGGTGATACATTAATACACAAAACATAATGATGCTAATAGTATTAACATTATTTAGCAAGATATATGCATTAACTAGAAAATACTTGTTATCTTTGGATATACAAGCAAAACTAATAGCACACACTCGCTACCAACAATCATATCCATTAATTATAAGGACAACTAATCAACCTTTGGGTGATCCAAAAATGTCTTTTTATAATGAATTTCCATAATTTAACATCTATTCTATAGGTAAATGAAATAAAATTCATTAGTAATCTGAAATTAAATAAAACTTAAAGATTTGACCACTTTGGTGATTAACAAATCTATCATACAAATAATTCCAGAAATAACATCATTAATTAAAATAAAATTCATCCATAATTTGAAATTAAATAAAACATAAAGATTTGATCACTTTGGTGATTACAAATCTATCATACAAATAATTCCAAAATTTTAATTTAAAAATCAATACATAAAGCGGAAAAATTAATTTTTCATTCCTCACTTTCAATCAATTAATTAAACTTTAATTTAATGCAAATTAAATTACATTCTAATATAATAAAATTTCATTAAAAACTTTAATTTAAACTTTAATAAAATTATTAATGAAATTGATGGCGTAAGGTGCACAAATTAACGACGTAAGGTGCAGGAGTTCATTTTATTATAACATTATATTTTAATTTAATATAAATTAAATTAACTTAAATCTTAATGTGCAGGAAATTAATTCACACACGGTTTCCTTTTCCCTTTTGCTAAACCCCTAAAACATCAATACAACCACCACCGCCACCTTGCACCATGCGGCAGCTGCCAGCCATGGACCACCGCGTGCCGCCGGCCAATCCACCGCATGAGCCACTGCGCGAACCACCGCGCCGCCAGCCACGGTCGTTCGTGCTGCTAAAGGGTGTTGGATCTCGTTCAAGGAAACAACCACCACGTGACGCCGTCATTCTCCCTCTCCAACCCCAATGCCACCGTGCCGCCAAAGAGCACAGTAACCACTGCTCCAACCACGAACCGCTGCACCTGGGTTTCAATCTTGATCCTTAACGCCGAACCAGGTCGCGACTAACCACGCCATCGCTGTAGACATTACCAGTGAGGGATATGGAAGAGCAGCAGCGAAGGATGCGCGAGAGACGGTGGTTTGCAGTTCCGCTAATGGGTTCACAGGTGTTAAAGTCGTTAATGGCGTTTGGTTTAGGATAATTAGGGTTCTGTTATTGAGGAATGAAAACTTTGATCCATAAACCCTAATTTTAAAATTAAGATTCTTAAATTGGGATTAATTAAATTGATAATAGAATTAGGGTTCTTAAAATTATGGAAAAACATTAATGAAGAATCACAAAATGAGCAACGAGGCTCTGATACTACATGTAAAATTAAATATGATTATGAACACATACATTATTGTTCACATACAAATGTTATCACATCATGATTCTCACATATTCATATAATCAAGAAAGAATAGGCACTTACCTTGATCCATGAGTAATTATACTTAAGCAGTTACTTTATCTTCTTTGTCCCAATTTAGTTCTTTGCAATTTCGTTATTGTCATACACTTTCTTGATGGTTAATAGTGAAACAACTATTATTTAACTTCTTTGTCCCAATTTAGTTCTTTGCAATTTCGTTATTGTCATACACTTTCTTGATGGTTAATAGTGAAACAACTATTATTTGAAGAGATATAACTTTTGCTCTTAGTTCCCAATCTCCATTAGATGTAAATTTTCATTAGATATATATTTCTCATGTTAACGAATGAACTTCTAATTCTACTATTATTATTATCAAATCACATACGGACCAAAAACCAAAACTTTATGTCATGTGAGTCACAGTATAAAAATTAATTTACATAATTTCTTACATTTTAACCATTTGAAGTATTTATATTAAAAACGTAAAGACACTTAGACTCTAAAATGAACTAGTAGTATTTTATGTGGAATTGTTCATTAATTGTAAAGAGATTAAAAGAAAATGAAGGAAAATGAAGAGAACTATTACTGCAGTAAGACGGTCACTTTAATTAGAATTGTGAACATTGCCTTTTCGCTTCCTAATATTGAAAATATGTTACCAATTATGAAGTGACAGTGTACAATGAAACGGTTTCATTAATGAGAGCAGTTGGAAGAAGAGGGAATGGAAGAGTTACATAGAGAGTAATTAGATAGTGGTAGAATATGCAGAGTAGAAGGAACATAAAGAATCTCTTTAATAATCTCTTGGGGTTTGAATGTGATGATATAAGATGATATAATACCCTCTCATTTCAAAACTCATCATCGTTTCTCATTATCATATTTTCCCTTTACACGCATATTTTGTCTGTATTCTTTTTCAATAACCCTGACAACTAAATTTTTTACTAATAATCTCTCATTAATAGAATAGTTTCGTTTTTTTATACACAAATATACTGATGAGATGGTACAATGGATATCCTGTATAATTAAAATTGATAAATGCAATCAATAGCTACAGCTTTCACAATAACTAGTGCAGCATTTCTGCTAGTATTTCCATAATTTATTCATACAGTTATTTATCAAAATTAAAAAATTTAAAATTATTAGTCTAAACAAAAGAATTCACAATTAATATTTTTTTAAACTTAAGATAAATTTAGAAAGTTATCTTAACTAGCCTTTTTTTTCATAATTTCATTTACTCCTAACACAATTAAATTTAAGAAGCAGTGCAATAGTTTGAGGAGAAATTTATTGCGAATTAACCACACATTTTAGTTTCAGTTTTAAATGTAAATTTAAATCAAGAACATGTTTTAGTAGGTAAAATACAAAAAAAAATACTACTTTTGGAATTTATGTAAATTTTAAAAAAACACTATTTTTATTATAAAAAGTAGTATATTTTTTTTTATCGAGAATAAAAAGTAGTATATTTACTTATAATGGAGTTGAATTGTGCATTTTAATCATCAGTTTTATCAAAAATAGTTATTATTTTATCAAAAGGATTCAAACTATAACTTTTTAGATTTGAGAACACAGTATATTCATTTTCCTTTGCAAAATTATATTGCAAGTTTGATTACAAATATTCTACTGCTTTATGTGCATCAAGATTTCTAGGGTTATGGAATATCATGTATTATTTGTTTATATAAATAATAATAATACTTGATATTAAGACAAAACCACTTGCTAAAAAAATACAAACAATAAGAAAATAAGAGTATGTTTAATTAAATATTTGTTAGAAAAATAATAACTTGTTGATGATAATTTTGAAAACAGCTATGTAACAATTTTTTTAATATTAGAATATTATATTCAGATATATAATAATAAATAAAATTTTAAAATAAAATAATAGATAAAAATGTGAAAAATATCATCCTCTAATTCTTGTTGTAAAAGTAAAATATTGGAAAGGAGCACCCAGAAATAAGAAGACATTCAAGCGTTGTCTCCTAAAGCGTGCATGCATGGTTATGAGTATTCCTCTTCCCTTCACTTGAAAATGGCAAAATCAAAATTCCCTCACTCCTTCTCCCTCTATATATACTCTAACATCTCTTCTTGCTCATAACAACACTCATGGAACAGAACGGCCCAAGAAGCATGGGAAACTACAACCCAAACCCCACACCCCGGTTGGATAACTCACACCACAACCTCTACAACGTCACCTTTCACTCCGACACCATCCTCACCCTCCTCACTTCCAACCCCTCCGAAGTCCATTCCTGGCTCTCTGATATCCTCTGCCGTCACCACCGCCGAAGCACTCTCCTGGTTGGCCTCGACATCGAGTGGCGCCCCAACTTCCGCCGTGGCATGAACAACCCCGTCGCCACCCTCCAACTCTGCGTGGATCGTCGCTGCCTTGTCTTTCAAATACTTCACGCTCCCTTCATTCCTAGTTCCCTCGTTTCCTTCCTCGGTGACGCCAACCACACCTTTGTGGGTGTTGGGATCCAAGGCGACGTGCAGAAGCTTCTAGAAGATTGCTCTCTCCGCGTAGCCAACTTCGTCGACCTTCGCTCCCTTGCTGTGGAGAAGCTCAGTGATTGTATGTTGAACGCAGCTGGGCTCAAGACTTTGGGCCTGAGAATGTTGGGAGTGGCGGTTGATAAGCCCAAGAAGATCAGTAAGAGTAGGTGGGACAATGTGTGGCTCAGTGCTGAACAAGTGCAGTATGCTGCTATTGATGCCTTTGTCTCCTTTGAGATTGGACGACGTTTGTGTTCTTAGGTTTTAAGTGAAGTAATTAGTACTCCATTCAAATTTCTTTAAAAAGCACAATGGAGGGTGCATTACCAATGTTTCCATGTTTTTTATTTAGAGTAGTGATATTTCGACACCCCCAAAATTGGTTGCTCCAAATTACACCTGGGTGAGGTGGCTGTACTGCTGAGGTGGCATGGGCAGTTTCGTCATTTTGAAGAGGACAACGTGGCAACTCTTTTGAATGAAATCAGAAAGGGGTTGAATTTGAAAATCAGAAAGGGCAACTTCCATTCCAACGTTGGTAGAGAGAGAGCTTGGCACAAAGGCGAACCTTGCGGTGGTGTGCGAAGGTAGTTCGACGGTCCTTCGACGGTGATGGCGGAGACGTAGGTGGACGGTGACGGCGCCGAGGTCGTGTGAAGGTAGTGCGAAGGACGGCGGAGACGGCGGAGACCTAGTTCGACGGTGACGGCGCCAAGGTAGTGCGGAGGGCAACGTGGACGCGTAGTTCGACGGTGATGGCGGAGAAGGTAAGTGTGTTTATTTTTGGTTTTTTTGGCATTTTAAGGTTTAGGGTTTCATGTTTGTGGTTTAGGGTTTTTCGTGCATTGAAGTTTTTGAATTCATCCGTCCATGTCTGTGAATTGGGAACGTTGTATAATAAGTTCTGTGATGAGTGATTGCTGTTGTGGTGTATTTCACTTGTTCATTGTTTTCTACTTTGTCCTCTGCGATTTTGGTACTGGTTTTATGATTTTTTTGACTTCAATCCTGGTTATTATGCAATTGAAGAGTCCAGACCTGTGAATTAGGGACCCTTTTGATTTTAATTGGGGACCCGTGTACAACTTTATGCACTTTGATGTGATCCTCCAAGTTAATGTTTGCAAGTTTATTTTTTTCGTGTTGTGAGGGTTCGGATGGGACTGTAGTGAGGTCATTGGAGGTTAGTGAATTGGATAGTGCAAGAGTAGCTTCTATGCTGGTTTGTCGATGTAGTTGGGGACCCCTTTGATTTCAAGTGGGGACCTGTGTAGAACTTTATGAACTATTATGTGATCCTCCAACTTAATGTTTGCATTTATTTTGTTTTTTGGTGTTGTGAGGGTTCAGATGGGACTCCAGTGAGCTCATTGAAGGTTAGGGAATTGGATAGTGCAGGAGTACCTTGACTTTTGGTTTGTCAATGTATTTGGGGACCCCTTTGATTTTAACTGGGGACTTGTGTAGAACTTTATAAGCTGTTATGTCATCCTTGAACTTAATGTTTGCATTTTTATTTTTTTTTGGTGTTGTGAGGGTTCAGATGAGACTCCAGTGAGCTCATTCAAGGTTAGGGAATTGGATAGTGCAGGAGTACCTTGACTTTTAGTGTCTCAATGTATTTGGGGACCCCTTTCATTTTAAGTGGGGACCTGTGTAGAACTTTATGAACTGTTATGTCATCCTTAAACTTAATGTTTGCAAGTTAAATTTTATTATTTTAAACTTTTTTTTGTGTTATGAGTTGCTGGTTTTGAATTTAATGTGAATGTTTGCAAGTTAATTTTGTTGGTGTTGTGAGGGTTCACATGAGACTCGAGTGAGGTCATTGGAGGTTAGGGAATTCGATAGTGCAAGACTAGGTTAAGATTAAAGGTAGCTTCAAATGTGATATGTGTACCTAAGTGATGACCCCTTCATTTTTTATGTGGTTTAGGTACCTCTTTGTTTTTATGTGGGGATCTATGAAGCACATTTTGCACTGTGTTGTTGTGTAACAAGTGAATGTATGGATGTATTCTTTTAATTTTGTTTTTTATTAAATGAATTGTTTGTGAAGGTTTAGAGAATGGAGAGTTCATCGTCCAAGAATTTCTTGTCTCATGCAAAAGTTGAATTGAAGGTACTATTTTTTAGATTGTGTTCATAATAGTTGAATATTTTTGTGCATTGACATTGTTTAGTACATAAAGATGGTGGTATTGTTTTATTTTGTCATGTTGCAGGTACGAGTTAGGCACAATGTGCTGACTCAATATATTGTTGATGTGAACCGTAAGCTTAGCAGCTTTCAACGAGAAAGGATACAACAAACTCCTTTTAAGTGGATGGTTCAAATGGAGAAAGTTTTGGACATTTCTAACAGCCTAATGAAAGAGCTACTAAGTAGATGGGCATCAGATAACCAGGCATTTAGGATTCGAAAAAGTTTAGTTCCTTTTTCAGTTCTTGATGTTTGTTTTGTATTAGGGTTGCCGGTTGTGGGGGATGAAGTGAAAATGGAGAATGACGGGGGAGGTTTTGTAAATAGGTTGTTTGATGAAGGGGAAGAAATAAAATTATCAACAATTTTAAAAAAACTGGAGGAGAAGAATTTGAATAGGAAGAAAAATGTTGATCAATTTTGTAGATTATATATATTGCTTGGTTTATGTGTTTTTTATGTTCCTAGGACTTCTAGGACATTTACTTCTTTTGCTTTTAAATGTTTAGACAATTTAGATGCCCTAGAATTATATAACTGAGGGGGTGCAGTTTATAATGTCTTAACTACAAGTTTGACAAGGGCATCGGAAGTGTACTATCAGGAAAAGAATATCAGTGAAATTTATTTGGCAGGTTGTGTTGCCGTGTTACAGGTTAGGGAAAATGTGTCCAATTAAGTTGTATTATTGAATTGGTGATTTTGATAAAGTGTTAATTACTTGTGTTTTAGTTTTTAGGAAATAGGTGTGGGCGGTTCACCATGTCGGTGTTGGTGATCGTGCCCAGTGTATTGGTTTTCCACGATTTTTGCACTGGCCCTGTGTAAATAATCGTGGAAGAAGGGTACATGAAGTATTTTTATCTGCTGAGGTATATTTCCCATTTATTAAGCTTTTGGTGCATGTTATTGCAGTAACTTTTGAGTAACTAAATATTAATTACTTTTCTCAGATTGTATGGGATTGGCCAGTAACTGTTGAAGAGGAAGGAATGAAAATAGTCAAAGAAGCATTACAAAGTTCCGATGATGGAGTTGGCGAAGGTAGTCATGGTACAAGTGAGTGAGACTGTAAGGATCTAGATAATTATTTGGAATAGAAGAAGTATAATTTTAATGAATTCTGAATATGTTATTACTTAAAACGAAAAGATTTTGTAATGGAAATTTCATGGTGGTCAGACCTCGGATGTCGCCCAAGGTCTGAGGGCGGCGTGGTAGAGGTCAGTCGGTGGACCATAGTGGGTTCCAGAAATCACATGTAGGGAGGTGTGATTTGAACCTTAGGAGCGCCATGCATGCAGAATAACTACGGGACTTTACGCTTGGACATAAGGGATTTACCTTAGTGTTGCATGCTTAGGCACGTAAGGATTGAGTACTGAGCTGCCCTCGGGCAGGAGAAGTTACCGACGTCACCGAGCCATGTGGGGGTGATAACACAGGCGTGGAGTAGTGGTAGGACGAGCCCTCAACAGGGTGTGACGATGTGGCATCAGTCGGCAGAAGCAAGGCGATGTGTCCTCGCCACATCAAGGACGATGAGAGATCGCCAGGACGAGAGACACGCGCGGATCGCCAGGGCGAGAGACACGCGGGCATTGCCAGGGCGAGAGACAGACGGTCATCGCCAGGATGAGGGACGCATCGGTCGACTTCCAGGGGGAGACATCGGTCGTCTTCCAGGGAGAGACATCGGTCATCTTCCAGGGAGAGACATCGGTCGTCTTCCAGGGAGAGACATCGGTCATCTTCCAGGGAGAGACATCGTTCGTCCGCCAGGATGAGACATCGGTGGATGGTCATCGCGCGAGGTCGTGTTCCACACAGATGAGGTGGGACCCAGGCTCCCAGCATGAGCGTCTTGCATGCGCGATACGTAGTCAGTGAGAGTGCTTCAGAACAGTGACTCCAGAGAGTTGGTATGGAAAGTGACCCAGAGTTGGTGTGCGCAGAGACCCACGTGGCCATACTGTTAGAGGAAACCCACACGCAAGGTTGCTCAGAGAGTGGGTAATGGCAGTGAAGGCTAAAGAGCCGTTCGACCTTAAGAGCTGAGGGAATCAGCTCATTTAGTTCCCCTTTCTCCTTTCTCCTCCACTCGAAGACGCAGCTATCCTCACGTACCAGTGCTACGATCGGCGACTGCCATTGTCCTTCTGGGAAGTCTCTGCAAGTTCTCCCGTCAGGACGCTAGAACAGAGTTAGGACATCTTTAAGCTTCGGTGGGTTTTGGAGCTCTTAGTGATTTTGCACAAGTTCAGGTAAGGGAAGCTAGCTTTATTTTCAAAAAAACCTTAAGCTAGAAGATTTTGATGTTGGGGCGACGTGGTCGCCGGTTTCAAATGTTATTGCATAATCCCCTGTTTTTTGGACGTGATCGCTAGTTTTAATGTTGATTTCGAACTCCCCTGTTTTAGTGTCGCTTTGAACTTGTTTGGGATTGAAATGCATATGATATTCGAAAATCTGAACTTTGGTATGATTGTTTCTGTGATTGGGATTGTTTAAGAAAAGATTCAAATTATTACATGATGGAATTGTGCTTTTACGTGTGGTATGATGTACTGGATGAATGTGAAAGAGTGGTCAAAGCATAGTATTTTCAGGAAAGAAAATACCGTGTGGAGATTTTATGAGGGTGTATTGATCTGTGAGTATCCTGTGAATGAGGCGATCCTAACTCTGCTGATATGATGGAATCACATAGATGAAGTCATTCAGTTGGTGAGAGTCGAAGGAGGTCCATATGTATGGGTAAGTCGTTTGAAAGATAGCTGACTTGACCTGTTATATGGATTAACCCTGTCATACTGAGAGAGTGAGGATATTAAGATTGAGATCGAGATTATGTTTATGCGCATAGCTGTGGGAACTTTACAGCAATGTAGTATGATAGGTGCAGGTCTCTGGATGCTAAGTTCAACGCACGAGTCTTCCGGAAGTAGAGTCATGTGTCTATGTGTTATGAGTCAATGGAAAGTCTAACATGTGAACCATGAGTATTGAATGTATTGAATAGACACTTGACGAGTTTGTGGAATATGGGGATGTTGATGGTTGAAATTGATATAGATTATGAATGGTGTGAAGATTTATGCTTTCTATTGATATAAAGTTTCATATTTAAAGTTTTTTAAAAATATCTAGCTTACCCTTTGTTTTGTATCGTGGTTGTTTTTCTTAAACCTGTGATGATCGTGTATATTTGCACGGGAGCAGATGAGGTTGCAGGTGGTAGAGCTCCTCAGTGAGCATTTCTGGAGGAGGAGATCGCCGGTTTTTGAATGCTGTTGTTTTGTTTTATTTTGAAAACTCCTGTATGGAGATGTATTAAAACTTCCTCGAAAAGGGATATTATTCTGAGGCACATTTGTATTAATGGATGAATTATATTATGTATATACCTATGTTAAATTTTTGATATTATTGTTTCACCTTTATTTTATTATATAAAAATGAACAATATTTTGAGGGGCGTTACAGGGACAAGTTAGTTGACGAACACAAACTTTGTGCGAAGAAAGTTGCAGATAACGATAATAGAATTGTTAGTTTAGACAAGCAACTTAAAGAGGTCCGACAATTGCTTCTTAGAGGAAAGGAGTGGACAGTTGGATTTGTGCGTGGAGCCTACCCAGCTTCTGATGCTGCAACCTCTGCTGGTCCAAGGTCATGCAGTTTGGATATTTTGAAAATGTACAAAAAAAATTTTGCATACAAGTTTGACATGAAACGGTAAGTACATATACTAAATGTGCAACATAAGTAGTTGTAGTCATTACTTCTTTTGTTTTTATTGCATGATTAATGAGTTCGTGTTAAATGTTGTTGTAGTGTCATTGTGGACATACAAAATAATATCTTGACGAGGCTTAATTTGCAATCATTAAGGCCGCGGTCAAGACTTGATAACATGGTAAAAATTTACATATTCATGTCTTTCTTGTATTTACTTATAATATTTATTTACTTATTTTCAATGTGGTTGTAGGTTATGTTATTTGTAACCGGATTGTTAAATCTGAATCAAAGTGTTAATTTTGGAATGCTGAATCGTTTTTCATTCAATCCATGCTTTGCGGTTAGTGTTGATTTAAATTTATTGTTATTTGTTTCAAGTTTTTGGTAATAGTAATAATACATTTTGTTGTTGCAGAGTCGTGTAATTGAGGAGATGAACATCAATGGCAGACAAATGTCATGGAGTACTTCCGATTACATGTCATTTTATAGGAATGGTTTATTCCCATATCAAGGAATATCTTATTGTCAATTTGTAAGTTAATATTACTGATGTTTTGTGTGAAATTTGTTGGTCTTGGTTAGAATGGTCATGTTCACTGTCACTTTAAAATTTGCACTGTTTTGTAGGTGTTTGTGCCAACCGTGTTCAATGACCACTGGTGGTTGTACGCACTCAATTGTCAGACGAGGCAATTGCATGTATTGAACTCCATTGGTGATGGAATTGAAGGTCGATACAAGATTGATAAAGCAATGGTAAATACTTGGTTCTTCTTCAATACTTAATGAATTGATTTTGTTTGGATTTGGTTATCGTTATTGTCAAATTTCATGTTCTAGGTTGATCGACTGCAACACCTTTTTGAAATTTTGGACGACTTCTCTAGAAAGAGTGCTCCTAAAATTTCATTGATAAAAGAGAAGGTTCCCCTACAACTCAATACATTAGTATTCATAGCAGTAGTATTATTTATTTTCATTTCATATTTATTTTAATTGGTTTGGACTTAATATTTTGAATGATTGTTTAGTGTTAAGAATCTATTTCTTCTATGCAGTTATGACTGTGGCATTTTAGTTGTCAAATATATGGAGTTGTGGGATGGTTCACAGCACTTGGATGGGAATACCTTTCCCCATTACACCATGGTAAGAGTTATTTTGATGAGTTAACACATTTAAATTACACTTTGGTCATTGGAAACTAATTCCATGCTATATTATTCAGAAGGAGCTGCTACGGTGTCGTCAAGAAATGCTTTTGTCTTGGATGCTAGATGAGCGTAACGTTGAACGAGAAGCGGTGTTGACAGATTTGGAAGTAGAATGACCATGATTTTTATTTAACATATTGTTCATGTAATTGTACAGTTTCATTCTTATTGAGGACAATGTTACTTATTATGACTTGATGTCAACAATATAGATACATTTGGTTGATGAATGGATGTAATTTCAATTTCATTTAAGATATTTACTTCATGATATTGGCTGTTGTTTTTAATGTTTATAAGAATCACTGTACTATAAGTGGGGACCCATGTGTACATAAGTGGGGAGCCATGAAAAGGTTTGTGCAAGTTCATTGTTTTCATATTTGTTTTTGGGATTCAGAAATTGCCAGTGCAGGATGTCTTTCAAGGGACGTAGTTATAAGGTATGAACGTCAATTGGGTGGGTAAAGGAATGTTGTGGTCGTCATACGAACCTTTGTAATGTAAGTGGGGACCCATGTCTAAATAAGTGGGGACCCATGAAAAGGTTTGTGCAAGTTCATTGTTTTCATATTGGTTTTTTGGATTCAGAACTTGGCAGTGCAAGATGTCTTTCAAGGGACGTAGTTATAAGGAATGAACGTCAATTGGGTGGGTAAAGGAATGTTGTGGTCGTCATACGAACCTTTGTAATGTAAGTGGGGACCCATGTCTAAATAAGTGGGGACCCATGAAAAGGTTTGTGCAAGTTCATTGTTTTCATATTGGTTTTTTGGATTCAGAACTTGGCAGTGCAGGATGTCTTTCAAGGGACGTAGTTATAAGGAATGAACGTCAATTGGGTGGGTAAAGGAATGTTGTGGTCGTCATACGAACCTTTGTAATGTAAGTGGGGACCCATGAAAAGGTTTGTGCAAGTTCATTGTTTTCATGTTGGTTTTTTGGATTCAGAACTTGGCAGTGCAGGATGTCTTTCAAGGGACGTAGTTATAAGGTATGAACGTCAATTGGGTGGGTAAAGGAATGTTGTGGTCGTCATACGAACCTCTGTAATGTAAGTTGGGACCCATTTGCTAATAAGTTGGGAGCCATGATGATGTTTCTGTATATTCATTCCTTTCATCTTCCTTTTTGGGATTCAGCACTTGGGTGTGTAAGATGTCTTTAAAGGGACGTAGTTGTAAGATATGAAGGGCAGAAGGGAGGGGACTAATATTATTTCTTCACCAACGTAATTGTCATTCATTTCAATCAAATTCATTGGAAGAAATTTTAACTGATTGTATTATGGACATAGCCTACACATGATTCAATTTAATTCCCAACATACACCTAAGTGGTGCAATAATGGTTTTTATATAACCATGTATTCAAATAAAGACGACATCAAATTCATTTGTAAGTTAAACTTACACCACAAAAATTATATTCAATACATATAGAAATGTATCCTTTGTAAGAATGTTATAGCAGTTAAGAGTTCTGACGCAACAAAAAATCATAAAGGTTCTCTCCTAGCTCATATAAAGCACTTCCTTGTGTGCAAAAAGTTTTTTGCTTCCTTCATTACAACCTGCAAGAAAATAATTAATTTAAGTTATATTAAGAAAGTTATATGTATACAACATTTGTTGGGTTGGTGACAAACCTAAACCCATGTGATGCACTTGATTGTTGGGAAATTGGTAAAGTACTGTCCATTGAGTTCAATAGTGAAAGATAGCCAACAGACCCGGTAGTTGAGACCTACAATTTCATTTCTACTAATTCAACAAAACACCAACTTCCAAAGGTCCAAAATATTGAATGACTACAAGTACAATTACAGTTTACACCTACCCCTCCACTTGCATGAGTCATCCCATTCAATGAATTAATGTTCCCTTCAGTTGCATTGGTCAGCACGGAAGGAACACCTCCCACACAACTTCCTTGTTGAATTACCTGAGGCATTAACTGGTGAATTACATCTGATATTTACAGTTCACACATCATACTAAAGACATTCAACAAACATTAATGAAAAGAAATAGGTTTACTAACCGTAGAAGGATGACTTGGAAGTTCATGTCTACTGCATGTATTTTTTCTTCTTAGAGCCTTTTCAGACCAAGATTTATGTCGTCTTGATCGTGGTCGACCCTTTCTTTTCACAACTATAGGGCTACGGATATCACCGTTCATGTTCACTGTTGTGGTAGGAGTAATTGGTGTTACTTGTTCAGGACCTCCACCTATCCTAAGCTCTTTTGTATCTTAATCATGTCTTTGTTCACCGTATTCCAACATAAATGTATCAAGATGTTTATGCAATAGTTCTGTTCTATTATTTTCCCCGCTGGCATGTTCAGCTATGTCATAAAACTTCTTGCACAAGCCATCATACCTTTGAAGTTGTGGATCCTTGTCTTTTGTGCCATATGATGATCTTATGTACGTGTGCTTTCGCCTTATGTTTTTACTCCACCTTGCCAATACATACTTTGTGGGGACTTTTGTGACTTTTTCTTGGGCAAGGACAACAAGACAATGTTGGCACAAAATTCCCCTGAATTCAAATAACAAGCAAGTGCAGCATACATCCACCTTGTCACGGTGAAAAAGAACTACTACGTTGCGGTGTTCAGGTTTACCATTTTGGAATGACTCCTCTATAACAGTGAAGCGGCATGCGTCACCCTCAATATAAGCATTACTAACAGCACAGTTCATTTTGCCTCTAAACTCGGCTTGCACTTCATTGAATTTTGCATGTGTGTATTCTGATTGGAACTGTCTTTCAATGCTTGATTGTGATGTGCAGGGAATTACGGTGTTAAGACAAGCAAAATCTGCTTCGCACTCTAGTTCGGCCTTATGTTACAAGCATTGTCATATTGGTGCACAAATTGTTGTAGACTTGTGCTTGAATTAATGTATCCGTCAAAAAAAGCATTCATGCTTTCACTCCTCTGCGTTGTTGACATTCCGGCCCAAAAAAATGATTTCAGATAACAAGGAACCCAACGTTTTCGTTCATCAAATAACGTACTCAACCAATTGTTTGTACTTAAGTCAAACGTATTTATGAACTTCGCCCACGAAGATAAGAAATCATCAATATTTGTGGACTCATACACTACTGTCTTCATTGCACGTTTGATTTCCTTGTACTGACTATATCCTTGAAGTTTTTCTGGTATTTTTTTCATAATGTGCCAGAGACACCACCTATGTCGTGCATTTGGGAAAACAACTTGAACTGCAATTTTCATAGCCCTGCATTGATCGGTGACAATGCGTACAGGGGGCCTGTGTGACATGCAACGCAACCAACTCTGAAAAAGCCAGACAAATGCATCAGTGTCCTCAGAAGATAGGAGTCCACATCCCAACAATATTGATTGACCGTGATGATTTACACCGACAAAAGGTGCAAATGGCATATCATACTTATTTGTTAGGTATGTGGTATTGAAACATAAAATGTCTCCAAAACTATCCCATGCTGCCCTGCTTCTACCATCAGCCCAAAATACATGTCGAATGGGGTTATCATCGCCCAAATCAATGTCAAAGTAAAATTGTGGATTCAATTCCCTCATGCGACAAAAATGATTTAAGAGAGCTTTTCCATCACCTTCCTTCCCCAATGCTCTCCTACTTTGGGCAACATAATTACGCACATCTCGTTCAACAAAGTTAAGATTATCGTAACCACCAGCAGCAGACACAAAAGACCTAAAAGTCTTATTTATACGAACCCCAGCATCGTCATTCATATCAAGCACTCTTTTTGTCTGCATACTGATTTTCCTATTACTGTGGAACAATCTAGACTTCGTCGGGCTCATATCATGTGAGTGTTCATCGTGTACGGACATAATATACCACTTCCCTTCCTTTATGCCAACAGTTATACGAGCTGGACATTCAACGGTCTGAGTAGGGTGAGTGTTCATTTCAGGTGGAATCGCCGACACATATTTTCCTGCCCTTGCACATACCAAGATAAAGTACCTTAATTCCTTGTCAGGTCCTTTTTTTGAACTTCGGGTTCTAATGGCAAAACCCTTTTTAATGGCATATTGTCGGTAAAAACTTTTGACGCCATCTGCAGTGTCAAAACACATTCCAACTCTAGGAATCCATTCATCCACTACATTTGGAACTGAGTCATCAATATTTATATGGGAATCTGATTCCTGAACTATATTTGCGACTGAATCATCCACAACTAAAGGATTGGAATGCTGAGATTCTTCAAACAAGGAAATGTTATCAAGTGATAAATTTTCCATTACCTTAGACCTGTGGACTTGAAAATATTATGCATACTATGGGTAGCTTAAGTTACATTAAGAAAAAAGCTAAATGCATATCAAGACTAAGGAAGATCATTGTACATCTCACATGTCACCATGCATTTCATGTACACATATCAAATGTCCATTGCAGCAAAATAAAGTTAGTTGGTGAAACATTAATAAATATGAAAAATGAAAAGTCCATCCACGTAACTAATAAGGTGCAATGTGTGCGTCATAGTGCCACCATGACGACACAAAAATTTGGGTAAGAAGGGAACAAATAAATTCAACGCACCATGGAATTAACAACAAAGTGGATGGAGTGGAAGGTAGAAAATTTAATGCCTTTCCACCGAACAATGAAAGTGTATTGAATGGACTAGTACCTTGAATCCTTGAATGGGTGTGCTAAGTTCAATGTGTAGTAAATACCCTGAACAAGAAGGATGGCAATGAATGAAAAAACCACGTGTCTAACTTTTCATTTTCAAAACATTTTCAATGTAACCTGGACGATGGTCTACTTTCATGAAGGCCATCATTTTTTCTCTTTACTGTGTTAATGGAGGTGGAAATTTGGTTACATAATTTCCAGCAATATAATATTATTTATGTGGAAGGTGAGCATTTATGATCGCCACCTACCTTCTGCAGAAATTGTACTTCCATCCAAAGTCTTCTTCCATACGCTAAGCTTTAAGAATTAATATTATATTTACTTTTTATGTAGCCTTCCTGCAGCTCAGCTAACAAACATTTAAAAATAATTTTCCCTTTCTATTATGCTAATTAATTGGACATGACGTAAACTTTTTTACACAATGCACACATAGTCAGTCCTCCTTCAACCATTACGAGGGGGCACGATCATACATAAATTGCACCACATTGTTAACTATTTGTATGTAAAGATCCATTTCAAATGGAGCCATGGGAAGGGCTTGATATCGACGACAACGACATTTCTAATTTTGTACGCCGTTGTGACTCCACTGCTAATGTCATTCCGGGACCAGCTGGTAATGTGCAAGTCGTGATTCTTAATCGGAAGTCTGACGATGCAATAAACACTCAAGAATTTATAAACCGTATAGGTGAACAAAGTTATGAGTGTGATTTTACATCCAACCCATGGAAATGGGGAGAAAAATTCCTTCAATTACAAGGTAATATTAATTAAATTTTTTTAATTTATCCGCCAACTATAATTTGTATGATGTTTTATTTTTATTTTGAAGGACAAATTGATGGACATGATTGTGATAAAAAATCATCCTTGGGAAGTTTGAAAGAGTTAGATGTTTTCGTACTCCTATGTTGTGTTATCAAATCATGCAAACCCAATGGTCTAGGAGACATGCTAATAATGGTTAAGGTAACATAGGTATTATTTAGTCTTTCATACATTGTGCATAAAAACTTCTATATTCATTCTTTTGCATTACAGGATCCGACGGGGACTGCAAGTGGAAGTCTTCATAGGAAGGTCTTGAAGGATGCAGAATTTGGATGTCTAATTGCAGTTGGCTCTGTCTTAGTCTTAAAGAATGTATAAATCCACCAAAAAGAACGAATTCTTTTTCAATTCCATATCTTATGTCATTCATATAAGTACTTCTGTGTGTTTTTTAGGTTCGCATTTTCAGTCCGAATCGAAGGAACTTCTACCTGAATATAACTCTTAACAACATTGTGAAGGTATGTAGTCAAACAACATAAGTCTAATACAACTGTACTTCATAAAATCATGGCTTTCTTGACATTACATTACATGGTTGTAAATAAATTGTCATACATGTAGGTATTCAATTTTGACATATGTCCACCCACTGAGGATTTACTTCTTGCTTGTCATCCAGTAATAAGACTTCCACCACCTGCTCCAGGTACAATACCAGCAATGACCAACACTTTAGAAAGTAGAATGGAACTTGCCCATGTTTATTCATTACCATTTAAGTCGTTCATGTATTTTCAGATGCAAAGAAGATGGAGTTACTATTCAAGGCGATGACCGAAGAACGAATTACAGAATCATAAATGTTATCTACGTCGAACTTCTATGTAACGTTGAATAATGTTAAATGATGATTATTTACATTTGTATGACATATTGTTTCCTATATTTCAATGACATGTATTCTGTGTTGTATTAAACAAATTCGGGTGATGCAAAAAAGGATATACAAAGATTCACTTGGACGCTCACATCACAGTGCATGAAGTTTTACATAGGTCCCCACATTAAATTGAAAGGGTCCCCATTTAGATTCCCATAGGACAATTCAACGTAGTCTTATAGTATGAAATTCCCTAACCTCCAATATGCTCACTGGAGTCCCATGTCAACCCTCAGAAGACCAAAAAATCGCGCGGGGGGGAAGTCGCGCGGGGGGGTGGTCGCGCGGGGGGGTGGGGGGGGGGTGGTCCCGCGTCTGGGGACTCGCGTGGGGGAGGTCGTGCGGGGGGGAGGTCGCGCGGCTGGGGACTCGTGGGGGGGACTCGCGCACGGGGGTGGTCGCGCACGGGGGTTGTGGCGCGTCTGGGGACTCGCGCGGGGGAGCTCGCGCGGCTGGGGACTCGGGGGGGGTGGTGGTCGCGGGGGGGACTCGCGCGTGGGGGTGGTCGCGCGGTAGGGACCCATGTCTTAATAAGTGGGGAGCCCATTGTCATTTTTTTATGTTCGTTTTTCGGATTCAGCACTTGGTAGTGCTTCATGTGTGTGAAGGGACGTACTTCAAAGCTATGTGGTGCTCATAGGAACCTGAATTGGTTAGGTCAAGGCATGTGGTGCTCATACGAACCCTAGATGTGTAACTGGGAACCTGTGTGTTAATATGTGGGGACCCATGACAAGGTTTGTGCATGGTCATGCGGCAGTTCAAATAAAGCATATTTGTGAAGCCTAATGAAAGGCTGGATAGTATGTTACAAGGGCACAAGGGAGGGGACTAATATTATTTCTTCACGAACCTAATTGTCATTCATTTCAATGAAATTGATTGGAAGAAATTATAAATGATTGTATTTTGAACATATCCTGCACATCATTCAATTCAATTCCCAACATACAACTAACTGGTGCAATAATGGTTTTTATATAACCATGTATTTAAACAAAGACATGAAATTCATTTGTAAGTTAAAGTTATACAATAATAATTATATTCAATACATATAGAAATGTATCCCCTGTAAGGATGTTACAGCTAGTAGATAGGAGTTGTGATGCAGCAAAAATCATAAAGTTCTACACTAGAATCTCATCTAAACCCTCACAACAACAAAAAAACCAAATGGAAACATTAAGTTGGAGGATGACGTGACAGTGCATAAAGTTGTACATAGGTCCCCACTTCAAATCAAAGGAATCCCCACTTCACAGGTTTGGACTGTTAAATTGCATAACCTGGATTGAACTCAATTCACGACATTCACTACAAACTTTAACAAAGACATGTCAACAATACAAAACACTCAGAAATATACCTGCAAAGCTGACGAAGGCAATAAACAGTTATCAATGAATAAAAAAATTAATCGACTCAGACATTCACAGTTTCCACAATAAATTAATCCTGAACAAAAATCTTTGTTACCACAATTTCATAACAACATAAGTTATACAAAACCAGAAATTACAATCATTTCAACAATGTTAATAAGTAATGCATCCACTAAATTAAAACTAGAAAAACCTAAAAACATATGTATTAATGAAGTACTTAAGCATCAGTTTTTCGGTTTTTTGGCTTCATCCTTGAATACGTTGTCCAAGGTGTTTTCAAAATAGTAGTCTTGAAACGTTTCCTCCGTTCACGGTCCATTTTAGGGAAAATGTTGACTTCTTCATTTGGCTGGTCTTCATGTTCATGTAAGTCTTTCTCTTCATCTACATCTTCATTACTACTTTCTGCCTTTCTGAAGTATGTGGAATCCACTGCAAGAGGTTCAACTTCAACTACTTCCGATCAAGTATCATCAGGAACAAAATTTCTGCTTGCAATTAACTTAAGTATCTGGTTCACCTCTTTCTCCATACTCGTGATTAAAACTTCCTGCTCCTCGGATTTGTACATCAGTTCAACAACTTTTACCTTCATTGCACAAACTTCATCCTTTGTTGGTTTCTTCGAGGCAATTCCATAACGAATTTGGTCAAAACCTTCTTGAACAAATTCACTGCAACGTTCTTCATTCGAAGCACATAACTCAACAACAACCTGTTCGTTGACATATATAATTTGAAACTTAATTATCTACATTGAAAACAACATTAATGTCGTATAAATTCCAATAAAAATGACATACCTTATTCTTATAAAAATCACGTCGAAGTTCATGGTCACCAAGTCTAACATCCATCCAATGCATGATACGGGGATATTTATTTCCACTCCTAGGTACTTGACGCTTATAAGAGAACAAATGCTCCATCGCCCATATCTGAAGAATGAATACAAAAAATTCATTAATTACAATTATTACAAACACTTACCAATAAGTAAAATGTTTCATATTACCTGCAACAGGTAAACACAACCATCCACATGGATAGACGACATACTTTCCTTCGTCATCCATTTTGAAGCCGAACACAAACTATCAACCAAAATGTCATACACTAAACCCCCCCCCCCCCCCAATTATACATACCAAGTTTGCCTAAATCATCAACAATGTTAAACAACACATCATGAACTAAACCCATTCTAGTAGGCACAATAAACTCCGACAAACCTAACAGGATGTACAACTTACAAAAGTCCTCTGACGAAATATCGTTCCCACGTTTCAAAATTACAGAATAAATCATTTCCACACTTACATCACCTTCTTCAAAAAAACTCCTAATGCGAGATATAATTGTACTTTTCCTTAAGTCAATTTTTGTACCAGCTACTCTAAGACCTAAAGCTAAACACACGTCTAACAAACTAAAGGACACATATTGACACTGAATTGCAAAACCTTGCTTCCTCTCCACCCAAACACTACATAACTTACTTAAAATTCTGCGACTCAATTTTATGTCCTCACATACAGACATAAGCCATCCAAATGGGGTGGACTGTATAATACACTTTTGTTCCACACTTAAGTGTTTGTTCACAACACCCAAACACTTTGACCTGCAATTATGCCTAAACACCTGTATATGAAATGAAATACAAATACACTTTAATATATAAAATTATCAAAATATAAATATAACACCATGCCTACTTTAAAACAAAAATCGTCATTTCAATCAAACCTTAGGTTGAGGCTCGGGATGAGGATCAATTGTAACAACCTCCTCATCTGAACGTCTGCTAATTGACATTATATCCTGAACAAGTAATTATTTAATCAATTGAAAACCATGAACACCACAATTCAATTCTACAAAACCAAAATAAATATTGCCCCAGCAAAATACATGCAAGAAATTAATAAACACCACACGAATTTTAACTATGGAAAAACGTAGTGGGGCCTGCGTAGACTTCATTAAGTAGATGATGAGGTCTCCAAATACATTGACACACCAAAAGTCAAGGTACTCCTGCACAATCCAATTCCCTAACCTCCAATGACCTGACTGGAGTCCCATCTTAACCCGAACAACAGGAAAAAAAAAAAACTTGCAAACATTAACTTGGACAATCACATAACAGTTCATAAAGTTGTACACAAGTCCCCACTTAAAGTCAAAGGAGTCCCCAAATACATGAACACACCAGAAGTGAACCTAGTCTTGCACTATCCAATTCCCTAACCTTCAATGAGCTCACTGGAGTCCCATCTGAACCCACACAACACCAAAAAAAAATAAATTGCAAACATTAAGTTGGCGGATCACATAACAGTTCATAAAGTTCTACACAGGTCCCCAGTTAAAATCAAAGGGGTCCCCAAATACATTGACAAACCAAAAGTCAAGGTACTCCTGCACTATCCAATTCCCTAACCTTCAATGAGCTCACTGGAGTCCCATCTGAACCCTCACAACACCAAAAAACAAAATAAATGCAAACATTAAGTTGGAGGATCACATAACAGTTCATAAAGTTCTACACAGGTCCCCACTTGAAATCAAAGGGGTCCCCAACTACATCGACAAACCAGCACAGAAGCTACTCTTGCACTATCCAATTCACTAACCTCCAATGACCTCACTACAGTCCCATCCGAACCCTCACAACACGAAAAAAATAAACTTGCAAACATTAACTTGGAGGATCACATCAAAGTGCATAAAGTTGTACACGGGTCCCCAATTAAAATCAAAGGGGTCCCTAATTCACAGGTCTGGACTCTTCAATTGCATAATAACCAGGATTGAAGTCAAAAAAATCATAAAACCAGTACCAAAATCGCAGAGGACAAAGTAGAAAACAATGAACAAGTGAAATACACCACAATAGCAATCACTCATCACAGAACTTATTATACAACGTCCCCAATTCACAGACGTGGACGGATGAATTCAAAAACTTCAATGCACGAAAAACCCTAAACCACAAACATGAAACCCTAAACCTTAAAATGCCAGAAAAACCAAAAATAAACAACTTACCTTCTCCGCCGTCACCGTCGAACTACGCGTCCACGTTGCCCTTCGCACAACCTTGCCGCCGTGACCGTCACCGTCGACCTAGGTCTCCGCCGTCCTTCGCACTACCTCGCCGCCGTCACCGTCCACCTACGTCTCCGTTGTCACCATCCACCTACGTCTCCGCCGTCACCGTCCACCTACGTCTCCGCCGTCACCGTCCACCTACGTCTCCGCCGTCACCGTCCACCTACGTCTCCGCCGTCACCGTCCACCTACGTCTCCGTTGTCACCGTCCACCTACATCTCCGCCGTCACCATCCAAGGACCGTCCAACTACCTTCGCACACCACCGCAAGGTTCGCCTTTGTGCCCGGCTCTCTCTCTACCAACGTTGGAATGGAAGTTGCCCTTTTTCATTTTGAAATTCAACCCCTTTCTGATTTCATTCAAAAGAGTTGCCACGTTGCCCTTTTCAAAATGACAAAACTGTCCATGCCACGTCATCAGTATAGCCACCTCACCCGGGTGTAATTTGGAGCAACCCCTTTTGGGGTGTCAAAAAATCATTTTTCTTTAATTTAACCAACAAACCATGCAGTCTCCCAGTCTGTTCATATTTTTTCTTCATATACATACATTAAATAATTATTAATCTCAACTATAATCAATTTAATTTATTTGATTTTATTCTAAAGAATATTTTCTTATCAATAAAAGAATATTATAAATTTACAAGAGAGTGCTTGATATATTTCAACCTCTTACTAGACAAAGCATAGATGAAGAATATTATTCAAAAGATACATCATATGGATAAAATAGATGAGGACAGCGGTTTCACATTTAAACACACAAATGGCAGATTTCAATATAACAAGTAACAAACAATAATTTAATGTAATTTAATGCAATTTAATGCACACATACATTGATCATTCTAATTAAGATCTCAAAAACAACTATTGTATGAATTTGAATAATGAATTATAAGTTTATAACATTAATCTAAATTCATAATACAACAATTGGAGAGAAACACTCAGCATCCAAAACAGTCGTAAAGACGAAAGAGAAACAAGCTTTCTGTCTCAAGTGAATACGGAGAACCCTTGTTGCACTGTTACAGGAGATAAGCACGAAAAATGAAATATTATATATATATATATATATATATATATATATATATATATTATACTTATCTTTTTTTTATCATTAAAGAATAAAGGAAATACTTTTCTTTTCAAGATATCGAAATGTCTTTATAAAGATATGCTTTACTTCAAGATATCGAAATGTGTTTATAAAGAATATATACCAATATTTTTGGTGGAATTTGTATTTTTTTCTACAAGACTTTAATAAGGATTTATGTGAAACTTCTTGAAAAAATAACATATAATTGATCATAATTAAAATTAAATAACTTACAAAATAATATATAATTGATTATAATTAAAATCAATTTAGATACTGGATATAATTATTTCTTTGTACCCTAATATTTATTTCTCTATTATATTATATTAAAAAATTACAAATTTAAAAACATAATAAGATTCCTAATTATTTTTGTTAATGTTCTCGCTGGTTAACTCGCCTGTTGGTTGACTCCATGACACTCACATGCCTCCTTCCTCACGTTGGTATGTGCTTGGTTCTTTCGAAGCAATCTGCACCTGCAAAAGAGAAAGGGGGCGCCCTAGAGGTCGTTTGCACTCCGACGCTCAAGTCAAGATTGGGCAAGAAACACCAAGTGTTTGAGTAACTGTGTTTAGGGTTTGTAATTGCGTACCTTTGTGAAGTATTTTACTGTCCCTTATATAGTCTAGGGTTTACTGCGCCGCTAGCCCTAATTAGGGTTCACTGCGCTGCTAGCCATATTCAGGGTTTACTGGAATGCCCTTGCGCCGCTATCATCCAGTCTTAGGGTAATCTAGCACATAAGGTTTCCTTATCTGGAGTGCAAACTCTAACAGGGTGACCACCTGGGTGCCTCCTCGTGCACCTAATCTTTGGGGCCACCTATTCTGGGAGTGCCTTCACTATTCCCGTGCCATGCATGTAACTTCACTGGGAAACCCTAGTTCTGATGAGTACTCGACCCCTCAGGACTCTGCACCTAACCGTGCTTTCCCTGCCACACGCATAAGCTCTTTGTGATTCAGACCTCTCCTTACCTCTGGGTATTTCCTTCTCATTGGCCCACTCTGAGAACCAATCTTAGCTGTTCTGGTTATGTTGTTCAAATCACCCACACCCGATGTCACCTCGTCACATTCTATTGCCGAGGACTCCTCAACCTGCGGAGTGACGAAGACACATCAGCTTATTCTGGTGATCATCACGTTGATGACTAGTCACCCTTTTCTGTGGGGACACGCTGATGACTAATCACCCTTTCCTGAGGGGGCACGCTGATGACTAATCGCCCTACTAGTTTTTACCACTTGTGGGGTTCCTTCCACGTGGCTTCGGCCCACACTGCGGGACCCAGCTGACGTGGCTCACCCCTTACTAGCTGTTCTCGGTACCCGAGGACTGGTTGGTCGGAAACATATCTCTCCTTACTTTAATGTTATATTATATTATTTTATTTATGTTATAATTTTTATCATTTTTAACATAATATAATATAATATTGGATACAAGGAAATTGTAGCAAACTAAGATCACGACAAAGAGTATTAACAAAAAAGAATTTATTAGGATAGAACATGAGTGTTCACCTTAATTTATTATGAAAAAATACATAAAAATAAAAAAAAAAGGATAGTTTGCAAAATTTGGAAGGTATATTATCATTCTACAATGTTCGTCCAAAAACGGTACATTTAACTAATTGTATAAAACGAATGCCATTTTTTAGAATGATTATTTTTTTTCAGAAATAAAAATGAAAGCATGTAAAAATAAGAAAAATGTTTTTAAAATTTTTTATTTGGACCTAATATTTTCATTTACAGTTGGAAAATTAGAGTTTACGTAATCCTAGATGTGAAAATTTAATTATTTATTGTCACCTCACCCAACTTTATGTGTCTCTTAATTCATAGTACACATAAACAATTCTATGTGCTACATTAGTAACATTTGACGTCGTTAGGGAGAGTTAACAGAAATGATCAATTTGAATGTTTTTTAAAAACAAAGGGACCAACTTGATTTTTTTAAAAATCACAATAGTAAATTGAATATTGATCCCAAATACAGGGACCAATAAAGTAATTATACATTTAATTTAATATTTGTTAATTTCATATGATTCCTATACCATTCTTAGTCTCTATTTAATATATTTATTACTAATTACACCTATTTAATCTCATCTCATGGTTTTTGTCAAAATGATCTAAATGACTTAACATTATTATTAGGATTTACCTATTAAATGGAATTAACTATTGTATCTTACTTTTATGGGTGAGTTATGTTGGTTCTCTTCCTTAGTCTACACACAATCTAATGTTTCAATATCACTATCACTATTGAAAATCATATTGGGTCAAAATTTTGGGCTGATCCTAATGAGATGGAGGAGGATGTCAGTGATACTGGGGAGGAGATAGTTCGTACTAAAAGAAAATTCGGGAGACCACCTAAGGGGATTGGTAAAGCGAAAAAAACTGCTAAGACAATTCTCACCATAACATCACAATGAATGTCTCTTCTTTTTTCAAGAACGTTAGAGGACTGGGAAACCACAAAACTGTGGAGATGTTTCTTAGTTTACTTAAACTACATAAAACCCTTCTGGTTTTTCTTGCTAAACCAATGGTGTCGTACATTGATGCTTTTGAAGTCCTTTTCAAATCTATTGATATGCATTTGGTGGCTAAGTCTGCAAAGCTTTGGTGTTTTTCGATGATTTTGCAGGACCAATGACGGGGATGGTACAGTCATAATTGCAGACATGTGATGACCATCCATAGGAGTAGTGAATGGTGTTGTAGAAACTACAGGTGAAAGAGCCCTCTGAAGAGATGGATCCCCCAAAGGAGTGAATTTCTCGGTAAATGATCAGTTTATTTCTGTGTCTTGCCATTTGCATGATAAATATTTTAGCTTTGCAGGTGTTTATGGTGCTAACACATACTTGGCTAAACATTTTTTATGGAGGGATCTTAGTTCCTTCATAGGGACTTGGTGTATTTTGGGAGATTTTAATGTTGTGCTATCGACAAATGAATGTAAAGGGGGGTTGGATCCTAATCAGGTTTCTTGTAATGATTTCCTTAATTGGATTAATACTAATGACCTTGCTTGTATGCCTTTTACTGGATCTGGTTATACTTGGTGTAACGGAAGAAGAGAACTGCATAGAATTCATAGAAGACTGGATAGGGTTTTATGTTATGGAGTATGTCTGGATGAATGGGATTCATGTTCTTATCAGGTTCTTGTTAGGAATTGTTCTAACCATTCCCCTATTCTTACTAGTCTTGCCAATAATTCTTTGAAGAAGGTTAACAATTTTTGTTTCTTTTCTATGTGGCTTCAGGATAGTTCATGTCTGAAGCTTATTCATGACTCTTGGAATAATAAGGTTGTTGGGTGTCCTATGTTTATTTTGCAACATAAGTTAAAAAGGTTGAAAACTGAGCTTCGAGATTGGAATAAAAACTCTTTTGGTAATATTCACAATGCAGTTATTCTTAAGCTTTGGTATCCAAAAAAATTTAGAGACTACTAGTATGTCTAATATTGATGTGCTTCTCTATCAAGAAAAGATAGCTAAAGAGGAGCTTGATCATGCTCTTCACTGTCAATATTTGTTTTGGAAAGAAAGAGTTAAGATGCTTTGGTTTAAAGATGGAGATAAAAATAATGCTTTTTTCCATGTTGTGGTTAAAAGGCGAAATAATTATGGTGGGATTCATGGTTTACAGATTGATAATGTGGTTATTGAGGATCCTAAAATCTTTGAGGAACATATTTTAGACTTTTATAAAACTCTTTATGCTGAGTCTATTTCTCATGATCAGGATACAGGTAATATGGAAGATTTTACTGGTACTTATGTTCCTAATCTGGTTTCCTCTTAGGAGAATATGATGTTGATGAAATGTTCTGATCTTTTGGAAATCAAGAATGTTGTTTTTAACCTTTATGGTAATAGTGCTCTTGGTCCTGATGGTTTTGGTGGTGTTTTTTTATCATTCTTGTTGGGATAGTATTGGGACAGATGTTTGCAATGTTATCCAACAGTTTTTTAAGCAAAACTGGGTTCTCCCTGGAATGAACAGTAATGTGGTATCTCTTATTCCTAAGTTTCAGGGTGCTGAATGCATCAAAGATTACAGGCCAATAGCCGTTGCTAATTTTAAGTTTAAGATTATTTCCAAGGTTTTGGCAGATCGACTTGCCCTTGTGCCAGAATAATTTCTCCTAATCAGTATGGGTTTATGTAGGGGAGACAAATTCAGGATTGTATTGGTATTGCTTCAAAGGCTATTAAGATGCTCTCTAAAAAGGTTTGAGGAGGTAATGTGGCATACAAAGTTGATATTCATAAAACCTTTGATACTATGAGTTGGAAGTTTTTATTATTAGTTTTGACAAGCTTTGGTTTTCACCCCTCGTTTGTCGGTTGAATTAGTACTATTCTCCAGTCTGCTATGCTTAGTGCGCACCCCCTTTATTTACTCACATGGCATCTATTCTCGTATGGGGTTTGGGGCCTAGAGAACTATTACTGATGCTTCCTTTGGTCGGGGGCACTTTGCTTTCCTTTCCTCTTCTTCCTCTTCTTCCTCTCATCTTCGTGATCCTCCATCTTGGATGGTACCTACTAAGGCACTCCGATGCTCAAGTCAGCAAAGGTGTTTGACACTCGATTATCAGAGTACTGTAGATAATGATATACTTGGTTCTTGGAATTTGCACTATTTATATTACCTTAGTGGGCCTTCATTATTGGGTCGGATTAGGGAGTTGAGTTGCACTTAGGGTTGCATTATTTAGCTCTTAATCGTTGATTAACTTTAATGACTCTGTTTAAGCGTCTTGGTATCAATCGGCCCTGTGAGGTAGACTTTGATATTGGTCAGCCCATTAACGTGGACCGTGATGCTACTTGGTCTGTTGCAATGGACCTTGATGTCGGTCGACCCAGTGGTGAGGACCGAACCATACAATCACTCGTACGACTCCTACCGGTACAACATCCTTTCTTTCTCACATCACATGCCTACAACAATTGCTACTTTGCTCAGATTTCTTTCCTCACATGGCTACAACAATTCTTACTTTGGTGATATGGGTTCAACTATTAAATAAGAATGCTCAGAGATTCTCTGTCACACTAAGTCTGAATTCAAACTTGATATTTATTGGTGTCGGTGGAGGTTGCAGCTTTGCATTCATAATGTATTCACAGTTCCTATTTAAATAGACCCTTACTCCCTTCATATTGAACCACGCTGAAATGTTTCTTTATCTGTGGCAAATTTTTTTAAGTTTTTGACTGTGCCAATTTACCATTATTTACATATTTAGTATGATATTGTCATTTAATTTTATATTATATTCTATATCAATTTTTTTTTTTTTTGAAGTCTTATGAATATTTTTCTATTATATTTTTTTTAGTCTTATGAATGTTTTTTAGTATGATATTATATATAAATATTTTTATATTATATTATTATATATCAATATTTTCTTTTGTCTTATCTTTATATTATATATATATAAAAGAATATTTTTATATTATATTATTATTTGTGAACGTTTTTATATTATATTATATTATATATGATTTTTTTTTAAGATATTTTGAATATTTTTCTATTATATTTATTTTTTTAGTCTTATGAATTGTTCTTGCCGGTTGACCCGCTTGTCGGTTGACTCACGATGCTCACACGCCTCCTTCCTCACGTTGATATGTGCTTGATTCTTTCGAAGCAATCTGCACCTGCAAAAGAGAAAAGGGGCGCCCTAGAGGCCGTTTGCACTCCGACGCTCAAGTCAGTGTAGGGCAAGGAACACCAAGTGTATATGTTTCTCTCTGTGTTTAGGTCTAGAAACTGCGTACCTTTGTGAAATATCTTACTGTCCCTTATATAGCCTAGGGTTTACTGCGCCGCTAGCCCTAATTAGGGTTCACTGCGCTACCAGCCATATTTAGGGTTTACTGGAATACCCTTGCGCCGCTATCACCCAATCTTAGGGTAATCTAGCACATAAGGTTTCCTTCTCTGGAGTGCAAACTCTCACCGGGTGGCCACCTGGGTACCTCCTCCTTGTGCACCTAGTCTCTGGGGCCACCTGTTCTGGGAGTGCCTTCACTGTTCACGTGCCATGCATGTAGCTTCACTGGGAAACCCTAGTTCTGATGAGTACTCGACCCCTCAGGACTCTGCACCTAACTGTGCTCTCCCTGCTACCCGCATGGGCACTTCGTCATTCAGGCCTCTCCCTAACTCTGTGTATTTAACTGGTCATTGGCCCACTCTGGGAACCAATCTTAGCTGTTCTGTTTACGCTGTTCAAATCACCCAAGGCCGATGTCACCTCGCCATACTCTGTTGCCGAGGACTCCTCGACCTGCTGAGTGACGATGACACCTCCGCCCATCCTGGTGATCTGACGGCTACCCACCCTTTCCTGTATGCTGATGACTAATCACCCCTTTCTGTAGGCTGATGACTAATCACCCCTTTTCTGTAGGCAGATGACTCATCACTCCTTTCTCTAGGCAGATGACTCATCACCCCTTTCTGTTGGCTGATGACTCATCACCCTTCTCACTATAATACCCCCTATGGGGTCCACTCCACATGGCTTTGGCCCATGTTGTTGGGCCCAGCTGACGTCCGAGGACTGGTCAGTACACAAGCCCCCCAGTCTCAAGCTGTTAACTTGTTTTAGCGAAGAGACTAAGTGCTGGGCGAGGACTGATCGGTACACAAGCCCCCCTAGTCTCGAGCTGTTAACTTGTTCCAGCGTATAGACTAAGTCATTGCCTTGGGCGGCCTACGTGGCTCTGTGCATAAGTACATGAACAGTGCGCTGAGAAGACACTTCACCAACCCCCTTTCATCCGCAAACACGTGGCTGCATCAACGGTTTGAGATTCATAACGTTTGCGCTCCCTAGGGCTACGTTAAACCTCTTCAAAACCCCGCGCCACTTTACTGTTTCATCACCCTGTATTTTCATTTCTGCATATTCTATCTTCCAGCGCACGCTCTCTTCTTCTCACCAGACTTTTCACGCTTCTCCGTTCTCCCTCAACCAAAGGTATGATTTTTATGTCTTCTCCTCCTTCATAACATAAACTCGATCATCCATATGGCATGCTGTAACTGTTTTGGGCCTGTGTGTGGCTTATGCATTCTAGGGTTTTGTTCTTCTTTCCTGGGTTCATTCTACCGTTGAGTCTTCGTCCACCATTATTTTCTTCTGAGCCTTTCTTCTTTTCCTACCTCTCATTTGTTTAGATTCGAGATGGCCAGAACCAAAACTACCTCCAACCCTCCTCCAACTGTAGCGGTCGATTACAAGGCCCTCTACCCATGGGCTTCTGAGGATCTCCTGGCCGAGACCTCCAAACTCACATCCTGTGAGGATCTTCGCAAGCACAGGGATGATGAGAATGACATTAAAGGACGCGTCTTCGGCAGGGAAACTGACGCGTACGTCTCTGTGCGTCCCTGCCCAGCAAACGAGCCTGTGTGCGCTGATGATCGCTGCAACGATGGGGAACCATTCTTCTTCTTCTACGCCACCATCTTCAAAAGAGTCAAGGTCCGTCTTCCTTTCACCGGGTTCGAAAAGGCTTTGCTCACAGAGTTAAACGTGGCGCCTGCTCAACTGCACCCCAACAGTTGGGCCTTTATCAGGGCGTTCTCCATTCTCTGCAATAACCTAGGGTTCACCCCCTCCGTCGATGTCTTCCTTTACTTCTTCGAGGCGAAGAGCCCCGGCAAGAGGCTTTGGGTGAGCCTGAATGGGGTGGCCGGGAGAGTCCTTCTAACGCTCTTCTCGCAGTCATACAAGAACTTCAAGGGAAAGTTCTTCCGAGTCTGCTGCAGCTCTCACGACCCCACCATGCTCGATGGGTTTCCCTTATACTGGGTGGGGGAGTTGAAGTTCAAAAAGCCACGCAGGCTCGAGGAGTTGACAGTCCCCGATCAAGAACTCTGCCAAACCATTTCCAGCTGGGGCGTGGTGTTTGACTCCACCCAGCTGATTAGGCATGAGTATGACGCTGAGACTCTCAGCGTGTACATTGGTACACCAACTTTGTCTTGCATTTATCTGTTCGCATGCTTAACGCCTTGTCTTTCTAATACTTTCGTATTGTTCACTGCAGGCATGGTACTCAGCGCTGATAAGAAGAAAAGGCTGGCAGATGTGTTGAGTCGCCGCAATGCCAGCGGTTCAGCCCCTGTAGGTCCTTCATCACCCGCGGGTGCTGCCTTGGAACCTATTGCTGAAAAGTCCAAGAGGGCAGCCCCCGTGGAGGTTTCTGACGATGAGGACACCTGCTCCGGCCTTGTCTTCAAAAGGAAAAGGGTGGGGACAGCTGCAGAGGTCTCTTCAGCCACAGAGGGGCACCCTTCATCCTTTAGGGAGCACCCTCCCAACGCCTCCTCCCCTCCTGAGCCAATCTTAACGCTTGAGGGGGGTGGGGAGAGCGCTCCTCCCTCTGGTCAAATGCCTTCTGCCCCAGAATTGCCTTCCCTGCTCCAAAGATCGCTTGCTCAGATGCCTGGCAGAGCTGTCTTGGATGCCATGGACAGAAACTCCCTTGAGAACCTCCTCAGCCATGGTCTCGGGGAGTTCTTGGCCGCTTCCAACTCCTTGCTGGTCAAGGGTAGCGTTGAGGCGGAGCTCCTAGAGGAGACCGCCCAACTGAAAAAGGAGCTGGAGCAAAAGGATCTTCAACTTCGTCAAGCGAACAAGCGTGAGACTGCCCTTAATCAAGAACTGGGTAGTCTCCGTCAATCCAAGAAGGAGACCAAGAAGCTTCTTTTCTCCAAAGGGCAGGAGGCCCTCCAACTTGAAGCTAAGATACTCCCCCTCCGCAACAAGATTATTGAACTGGAAGAGCAAGCAGAGGGGGCTCAAGCTAAAATGGCCAAGCTGGAGGAGAGGGCGACCGATCGAGAAGTTCAGCTGGGCAAGGTGGAGGAGGAACTTGCCCAACAGATTGAACTGTTGAAGAAGACCGAGGCTGAGCTTATTGATGACGCCGCTGACGCCTACGGGGAAGGCTTTGGTGATGCCCTTACTCAGGTTGCCTGCGTGCATCCTGAGATAGACCTCTCACCATACTCCGCCACTATGCAGGTGGTCGACGGGCAAATAGTGCCCAGATAGGTCTTCGAAATAGTTGTATTTTAGCTGAACATCTTGTAATTATCCTCTTTGTAATATAAAACTTTGTTTATGCATTGTTCATTTTTTTGTCGTGCTTTGTATTTGGTGGGCTCACGATCACAAATAATGCACCTGCAAAAATGAACCTCAAGTAACATGTTTTTTCTGCTAATTTCATTAATGAACCTTTACTTTAAATTGGGCGTTCTCACTCGGAGGGGAAGGTGTTCCTTATGAACTCCCCGTTCCCCTTACGAGACCTCTAACCCCCACTAATAGGTTCTGACTGATCTGTCATCGTTCATGGACGACGGAGGATTTAACCAGGCGAACCTTTCTTTCACATTGGAAGTTCTCACTCGAATTGGAGGTGTTCTCTACGAACCCACCTCTCCACTTACGAGACCTCTAACCCCAAGTGACAGATTCTGACTGACCTCACATCGCTCACAGGCGAGGAGGATTTCTCTAGGCGAACCCTTCTTTCACATTGGCAGTTCTCACTCGAAGTGGAGGTGTTCTCTGCGAACCTACCTCTCCACTTACGAGACCTCTAACTCCATGTGACAGGTTCTAACTGACCTCACATCGCTCACAGGCGAGGAGGATTTCTCTGGGCGAACCCTTCTTTCACATTGGAAGTTCTCACTCGAAGTGGAGGTGTTCTCTGCGAACCTACCTCTCCACTTACGAGACCTCTAACTCCACGTGACAGGTTCTAATATCATTGTACAAACACATTAAAAACATATATCTTTAACTGAATTTTATTGGGTGACCTCATTAAAAACCCTTAGAAGGGAAAAAAGAGTGTCCCCTGTATTGTGTTGTGTACAAGATTACATGGCTTTAACTAAAATAATACTTCAAGTGGGTCGCATTCCATGTTCGAGGAATCGGACCTCCTTCTAAAGTCTCAAGCCTATATGCTCCATTCCCTAGGGCCTCTGTCACTCTAAAAGGACCAGTCCACTTAGGGGATAGCTTGTTCTCTATCTGGTATGGAGATGCCTTCCGCATGACAAGGTCTGCCGCCTGGAACTGCCGAGCTCTCAGCTTGGAACTGTGTTTGAGCTCAACTCTCCTCTTTAGTGCCTCAGCCTTGATTCCAGCTTCTTCCCTGGCTTCATCCAAAAGATCAAGATTCACCTTCCTCTCTTCATTGGATTCCTCAGCCACAAAGTTCTGGAAACGTGGCGAGCTCTCCTGGATCTCCACAGGGATCATGGCATCTGAACCATACACCAAACTAAAGGGAGTCTCCTTAGTAGTGGACTGGGGAGTAGTATGGTAAACCCATACTATTCTGGGAACCTCCTCAGCCCACCTTCCCTTTGCTTTCTCCAGCCTTCTCTTCAATCCTCTGAGGAGGACTCGGTTGGCCGACTCGACCTGCCCATTGGTCTGTGGGTGCTCGACTGATGCAAACACCTGCTTGATTCCCAATTCTGTACATAGCTTTCCCAACTGTTGGCTTGCAAACTGAGTGCCATTATCAGACACTAAGCGTTTTGGTACGCCGAAGCGGCAAACTATGTTCTTCCACACGAAGTGTTGGATCTTTTGTGTTGTAATCTGTGCTACTGGCTCAGCTTCAATCCACTTCGTGAAATATTCTATGGCTACCACAAGATACTTCATCTGCCGTATCGCCAAAGGGAAAGGCCCCAAGATGTCGATTCCCCATGTGTGAAACGGCCAAGGGCTGTATATCGATCTGAGCTCTTCTGGTGGTGCCTTAGGCCAATCAGCATGCAACTGGCATTGCTTGCATTGCTGCGCATACCTAGTGCAATCTTCCCTCATCGTCGACCAATAGTACCCTGCACGAATGGTTTTTGAGGCCAGAGCTCGGCCCTCGATGTGACTACCACAGATACCTTCATGGAGCTCTGCCATTATCCTCACACACTGCTCGCCGTGTACACAGACTAAGATGGGGTGAGTAAACCCATGTCTGTACAACTCGCCTTCAATGAGCGTGTACCTGGACGAGTTTTTCTTTATCTTTTTTGCCTCCGTCGGCTCTGCTGGGAGCATTCCATCCGCTATGTAACGCTTATAGGGCGTCATCCATGTCTCACCATTTTGTAATAGACAGATCTGTGGCGCTTCTACCCCCAATAGCATGCATGCGTTGACTCATGGCTTTTTTAAAGTTTCTTGAGTCAACGACCGATGACTCCTCTTCTTGCCATCTGACTGGCTGATCTGATGGACTCCCACCAAGTTATCAGCTGTATAGGTGCGAGGCGCCCTCAGGGTCTCCTGGATGACTGTCCTCTGTCTGCCCCCCTTGCCTGAGCTGGCGAGTTTGGCCAACAAGTCAGCTCTGGCATTCTGCTCCCTGGGCACGTGCACTAGTTCAAATATCTCAAATGAACTCTTCAATCTCTGGACATACTCCAAGTAAGAGGCCATCTGAGGGTCTTTGGCCTAGTATTCTCCGGCCACCTGACCGGTGACCAACAACGAGTCACTCTTGGCTATAAGGCTCTGCGCTCCCATCTCCTTTGCCAACAACATCCCAGCGATCAAGGCCTCATACTCCGCCTGGTTATTGCTGGCTTTGAAAGCGAACCGTAGGGCCTGCTCTATTAACAACCCCTTGGGTCCTTCCAAGATAACCCCCGCTCCGCTGCCTTGCTGATTCGAGGACCCGTCTACTGACAATACCCATTTGAAATTGGGTCCCTCATGCTGAGCCTCGGTTGAGGACATCTCGGCCACAAAGTCAGCATAAACCTGTCCTTTGATCGGGCCCCTGGGTTCATACTGGATGTCGAATTCTGACAACTCGACTGCCCAATGCACCATTCTTCCCGCCACATCAGGCTTCTGCAGGACCTTACATATCGGCAGATCTGTCATCACCACCACTGTGAAGCTTTGGAAATAGTGACGAAGTCTCCTAGCTGAAAACACCACTGCTAATGCTGCCTTTTCTAAGGCTTGGTACCTTATTTCAGGCCCCTGCAACACTTTGCTGACAAAGTAAATGGGCTTCTGGCTTTGTTGTTGCTCTTGAACCAAGACAGAACTCATCGCCCTATCTGTGACTGCAAAGTAAAGACGTAAAGGTGTGCCGAGCTGAGGCTTGCACAAGACTGGCAGGCTGGCCAGGTACTCTTTGAGCTTAAGGAAAGCCTGCTCACATTCCGCAGTCCAGGTGAATCTGCTATTCCTCCTTAGGCATTGGAAATAAGGGTAACCCTTGTCACCTCCAGCTGACACGAACCTGGAGAGTGCAGCCATCCGACCCGTCAACTGTTGCACTTCTTTGACTGACGTCGGGCTCCTCATGGCTATGATCGCTGCACACTTGTCTGGGTTGGCCTCAATCCCTCTTTCCGTGAGCAAAAACCCAAGGAACTTGCCTGCCTCCACCCCAAAGACGCACTTTTCTGGATTCAACTTCAACCTGTACTTAGCTATTGTGTTGAACAGTTCCTCCAAATCGTCAACATGCTGATCTCGTGCCTGGGACGTCACCACCATGTCATCTACATAGGCCTGCACATTGCGTCCCAGCATGGGGGCGAGTATCTTGTCCATCAGCCTCTGATATGTGGCACCCGCATTTTTCAGGCCAAACGGCATGACTGTGTAGCAGTAACAGGACAGCTCTGTCATGAACGCAGTCTTGTTCTCATCCATCGGGTGCATCTTGATCTGATTGTACCCGGAGAAAGCGTCCAAGAAACTGAGTAACTTGCAGCCGGAGGCGCTGTCGACTAGCGCATCTATGTTGGGAAGAGGGTAGGAATCTTTCGGACATGCCCTGTTAAGATCTGTGAAGTCCACACACATCCTCCACTTCCCGTTAGCCTTTTTCACCAGGACGACATTCGCAAGCCACTCAGGGTATTGTATTTCCCGTATGTGGCCTGCCTTCAGCAACTTCTGTGTTTCCTCCCTGACCACCTGCCTTCGCTCATCATTGAACTTCCGTCTCCTCTGGCGGATCGGTCTGGCTTGGGGATTCAGTGCCAGGCGATGGCATAGAAAATCAGGGTCAATGCCTGGCATGTCTGAGGGGGACCAAGCGAAAGCGTCCAGATGCTTTCCTATTACCCCTGCTACCTGATCTTGGGTCTCCTGAGATAGGGATTTACCCAGCTTGAAAATCTTTCCTCCGATCTCCTTCTCCACGACCTCCTCTGCCGGTTCGGGACGCCTCGCCCGGGCGACTTCTGCTCGGGTGACCCCGACGTCTCCTCGTGGCGGATCTGTTTCATTGACACCTCCTCCCGGTGGTGAGGTGGTCACCATGCAGATTCCCCTCTTTGTCTTGAGGCTATTCTCATAACATCTTTTAGCCTCCTTTTGATCTAACTTGATGGCTACCACCATCCCTTCCATCGATGGCAACTTCATCTTCATGTGCCTTGTGGACACCACAGCCCCTAGCCGGTTCAGGGCAGGTCTGCCCAGAAGGATGTTATAAGCAGAGGGGGCGTTCACCACAAGGTACCTGATGTTCTCTGTGGGGGATGCCACTCCATCAGTGAACGTGGTCCTCAACTCTATGTACCCCCGTACCTCTACCTGGTCTCCTGCAAACCCATACAAACAGCCGACGTAGGGTCGCAGCTGATCAGGAGACAACTGTAGCTTGTTGAAGGTCGACCAGAACATCACATCGGCCGAGCTTCCCTGATCGACTAGCACTCGGTGCACCTTACGTGCAGCAGTGACCACTGAAATAACCACCGGATCGTTGTCGTGGGGAACAACACCTCGGCGATCAGCTTTTGTGAAGACGAGGTCGATGTCCGGAAAGTGATCTTCCTCGCAGGCTTCCACTGCCATCACTGAACGTGCATACTTCTTTCGTTGCGAAGAAGTGCACCCTCCTCCTGAGAACCCACCTGATATAGTGTGGATCTCACCATGTATGGGCACTTCATGGCCCTGGTATGCCCTTGGTGCAACAACCGTCTCACCTTCCGACACTGCCTTTAAATAGTCATTCAAAAATCCACTCTTCACCAACTCGTCCAATTGGTGCGCCAGGGCCAGGTAATTTCGAATGGGGTGCCCAAAAGCCTGATGAAATTCGCACCATGCATTTTTGTTGGGCCCCAACCTCTTGTCACTCTTTGGGGGCATCTTCAGTCTTTCTGCCACGTTAGGAATGGCAATCAGTTCCTTCAACTCCACCACAAATTCATGCCTAGGGGGCATGTCATCTTTGCCTCGTGCCCTAGGTTGCGGTTTTCGGGGCTCGTAGGGCTTTTGTTTCTCTTGAACTTTCTTCTTCGTGGTCGCCTCGTGTACCCGCAGCGGTTGAGGTCGACTAGGCGCTCAGGGCCTTAACGAGACTGCGCTTTCTCGCTTTTCGCTGAGTTCTCCTTTGGCGACAATATGGGCCACAGCACGCCGTTTTATGTCGCTGAACGTCTTGGGACGGCTGCGGATCAGAGATTCGCTGAAAGGCCCTGGCAATACACCCTTCCTGAAAGCGTGCACCACCATGTCTTCATCCTTGGTGTGCAACCTTACCACCATCGCCCCAAACCTATTGAGGTACTCTTTAAGGGACTCCCTCTGATGCTGCCTTACATCAAAAAGATCGTAAGACACTGGCGGAGGGGCCCTGTTGACAAGATATTGCTCCCGGAACAGCGCGGAGAATTGCGCGAAAGATGTGATATGTCCTTCAGGCAAACTCACGAACCATTCTAGCGCAGTTCCTGTCAGTGTGGCCATAAAGAGCTTACAGTGCACTGCGTCGGACCCTCCTGACAACATCATCTGCGTGTGGAAAGCAGTGAGATGCGTCTCAGGATCCTCTTTCCCGGTGAACACGGTTTTAGGCCCTACAAAGGTAGCTGGGACCACCGTGTTCATGATCGCTTGGGAGAAAGGCATGGGAAAGGCCCTTGGGGGCACTGGTGGGGCTCGATCATCTTCCCCACGATCTCCAGCTTGTTGTATGTGCTGCAAATTCAAGCGCAGCTCCTCATTTGCTCGGTGTAACTCTTCATTCCTGGCCTGTGAGGCGGCCAGGTCTTCCTGCATACGCGCCTGATGCGCTCGAGATTCCGCCACCGTTCCCTGGAGGGCGCGCATCGTTTCCATCAATTGTTGCATGGTAACGCCGTCGCCTCCGTTTGGTGGAATGGACCCGTGTCTTGTATTCCTCATCTTCCGTGGTTTTTCTCTCACTCTCGTGTATGGGACCTTGTTTTACTCGGACCCCACGGTGGGCGCCAAATGTTCTTGCCGGTTGACCCACCTGTCAGTTGACTCACGATGCTCACACGCCTCCTTCCTCACGTTGATATGTGCTTGATTCTTTCGAAGCAATCTGCACCTGCAAAAGAGAAAAGGGGCGCCCTAGAGGCCGTTTGCACTCCGACGCTCAAGTCAGTGTAAGGCAAGGAACACCAAGTGTATATGTTTCTCTCTGTGTTTAGGTCTAGAAACTGCGTACCTTTGTGAAGTATCTTACTGTCCCTTATATAGCCTAGGGTTTACTGCGCCGCTAGCCCTAATTAGGGTTCACTGCGCTACCAGCCATATTTAGGGTTTACTGGAATACCCTTGCGCCGCTATCACCCAATCTTAGGGTAATCTAGCACATAAGGTTTCCTTCTCTGGAGTGCAAACTCTCACCGGGTGGCCACCTGGGTACCTCCTTGTGCACCTAGTCTCTGGGGCCACCTGTTCTGGGAGTGCCTTCACTGTTCACGTGCCATGCATGTAGCTTCACTAGGAAACCCTAGTTCTGATGAGTACTCGACCCCTCAGGACTCTGCACCTAACTGTGTTCTCCCTGCTACCCGCATGGGCACTTCGTCATTCAGGCCTCTCCCTAACTCTGTGTATTTAACTGGTCATTGGCCCACTCTGGGAACCAATCTTAGCTGTTCTGTTTACGCTGTTCAAATCACCCAAGACCGATGTCACCTCGCCATACTCTGTTGCCGAGGACTCCTCGACCTGCTGAGTGACGATGACACCTCCGCCCATCCTGGTGATCTGACGGCTACCCACCCTTTCCTGTATGCTGATGACTAATCACCCCTTTTTGTAGGCTGATGACTAATCACCCCTTTTCTGTAGGCAGATGACTCATCACTCCTTTCTCTAGGCAGATGACTCATCACCCCTTTCTGTAGGCTGATGACTCATCACCCTTCTCACTATAATACCCCCTATGGGGTCCACTCCACATGGCTTTGGCCCATGCTGTGGGGCCCAGCTGACGTCCGAGGACTGGTCAGTACATGAATATTTTAGTATGATATTATATATGAATATTTTTATATTATATTACTACATATCAATTTTTTTTTTCGCTCTTACCAATATTTTTACATATTATTTGAATATTTTTATATTATATCATTATATGAATATTTTTATATTATATTATAATATTTTTATATTATATTATAATATTTTTATATTATATCATATATTAATATTTCTACATTATATTATATATGAATATTTTGGTCGATATTGTGATTACAATTTTCAAGATTCATCTTATTAGAATTCATGGCATCTCATCGCCTTCCCACAAATACGTCTCTATTGTGGCTCCAAGATAAACATGTTACTAAAGATCTATGAGAAGGTAATGAAAGACTACTTAAACCCAAAAGACCTACAAAGTTGGATACTAAAGCATGAGGACATCTTGACCAGGGAGTCAAACACTTAATTGATCATTTTGGTTTTGGACATCTGATAAAATTTAAAAACATTGACTTCAACCACCTACTGCTTACAACATTAGTGGAAAGGTGGAGAACAGAGACTCATACCTTTCACTTTCCTCTCGATGAAACAGTTGTTATATTGGAAGATGTGGAATTGGTATTGGGTCTACCTGTTGATGGAGAGGTTGTCACTAGGATTACTAGTGATGATTTAATATATTTGTGTGAGAAATTGCTCGGATTTATACCACTTGTTAAAACAATGAAAGGAAATACAATTAATTTGTCTCGGCTTAACAATACTTTTAGGAACTACCACATCATGCAACTGACGATGTTATCGCTCAACATGCTCGAGCCCACATATTAACACTTATTGAAAGCCTATTAATGCCTGATTCTTCAGGTAGTAAGGTACATTTAATGTACCTATTATTGTTGGCTGACTTGAACAATGTCAGGAATTATAGTTGGGGGTCAGTTGTATTAGTTTCTCTATACCGAGCGCTCGATCACGGAATAGACTTTAATTAGGATAATATTGGAGGTTACACGTTGCTTTTACAGTATTGGTCATGGGAACACCTAGCATGGATTTCTCTACAACTTCAACCATTGATTGATGAAGAAGTTAAACAAGATGTTGGTTTCCCACTCGGGAAAAAGGTATGTCATTTTTGTATTAATTTTTGAGACAAGAAAACAAATTTCAACTTAAGTTATCTTAGTTGTAAATTTCTTTATATTCCTTTCTTTACGTTACATGGACTTGGAGGATGTAAAGGACGCACACAGGAGGAACCACTGTTCCCCAAATAAGGACAATGTTTGATGGCATTAAACCTAGAGAGGTTGTAAACAATATATAAACTAACATAGCATTTTAAGTGAAAATTTCATATTACTGATGTTTCAAACATTTATTTACAATTTCTTTGGACTCCATATCGAGTGGATTATGTTAGACGCTTGATTACTATTGAGGTTTCCCCAATTGCACGGACGATAGTTCCTTTCATATGTTTTGCAACGGTTGAATTTCATTAGGTTGATCAGATTATGCCTCAGTTTGGATTTTGACAGAGTATTCCCAAGTGACCCATTGAACCTTGATCAACTTCACAAAGAGGATATGAGAGGACGAACTGATCGATACTGGCCACAATATCATGTTGCATGGATAGCTATGTGGAATGACCGTCATAATCATCTAATTCAGGGAAATCAATTTAACGAAAATGGCCATTTGCATTACAAGTCAACATACATGTAATGGTACATTAACCATACTATCCGCTACATCTCGCCTATACAGTCACCGTCCGATGACGATGTAATTTCAATTATAAAATTATTTATTATTCTTCATTGACTCATCCAAAATTAACACATATTTTCAAAGCATTATGATAGACTACACAACCTCACTATGAACATCATGTCAGGTCTTCTTCTCAAGTTGAATTGTTTCAACAACAATCTTTTCATCCGCTAAGTGTTCACCCGACTGAGTTGTTCGAATATAGGGATCAACCTCACATGTCATTCCAATCGTCATTCCATCAACCACCTTTCAACTACTCAACATTTCCATCTAAACAACATTTTTTTGCTGATCCATCAAATCCCTTTGCAACCTCTACCATGACCCCTATCTGTCTACAATCCAATGTCATCCATGCAATATTATCGCCTAAAAATGCCTTTACAAGTGTCCAAAAATTAGAGTGAGGATAATGAAGTTGGAGACATTGACGATGACATTCCACCTCCGCCCCCTCCTACCGTTCCATCCGAACAACAACCACAAGGACGACCACAAAGACAATGAAGAAGACCATTATGGCATAGCTTCTCATAGATGACAACTTTTCCTACATTTTTATTTTCTAATCATGTATAAATTGTACTTATTTATCATTTTATAAATATTGTTTAAACTCTACCTCTTTAATTTATAATTGTATCAACCGTAAATGTTACTTCACAAACATAATTTCAATTTTTTAAAACAACAAAAATATGTTTAACTTTAACAATATTTAAAAAGTACTAAATATTTTATATTTATTGCACAACCTATTTCTAATCCAACTTGATTTAAGGTAACTGTGTTTTTTGTCAAAACAAAATTTATTTTTAATTTTTAATATTATTTATCTATAAAATATAAATTTTCACAACATTCTTATTTAGTTCATGTAGATTTAAACAATTTCTAAATTATTATTATTATATACATTTTTTTTATTTTAAAAAATATTAATTATTTTAAAAAAATTCAACCGAAGTTGCCAATAGAATTGACAACTTCAATTTAAAAAAAAATACTCTAGACTTTCCAACCCAGTGTACAATTTCTTCACATTTTATTTAAATTGAAGTTGTCAACTCGGTTGAAACCTTTAATTAAAAAATAAATAAAATAAGTGACAAATTAATGGATTTAATTAATGTTGTCTACACCATTGACAACTTTGACTCAGAAATAACCATTTTCATAATTTTTTCTACATTTCCGTATTTGTGTAATTTTCAAGATGGATTTTACACCATTTTGGTCAATTTTCCACAAAGAGACGAAGCACACTTCTGATAAAAACGTAGCACAAAAATCACTGCTCCTTTCACAGGCAAACATTTTTCATCGACGTGGTTGAAGATACAGTGGAACCATTTCTAGCAAACGGCTTAACATAGAGGATAGGTACAAACCTAAAATGGCGATTTCGAAACACAAAGGAAGGTTTGGAAGGGCTCTACGTCATGTCAATCGTAGAGGCCTCCGCGTGTTTGTTTTTGAGACAAAACCCCAGCAAAAGAGTTAAAAGAGAGAAACCGTGAAGTGAGAGAGGAGAGAGTCATAGATAAATGAAGAAACCATGAAGTGAGAAAGGATAAAAGCATGGAGAAATGAAGGAGAAATGGAGAAACCATGTGTCCGCAGGAGAATGAAAGTGTTGAATGCTTATTTTGGTATGTTTTTAAGTGTTTGAATTTTGATTTTTTTTTAAGAAAAAACCTAGAGTTGACATGTGACAAAACTTAACTTATAATTCAATCCATAGAATAAAGGTGGTTTGTAGATTGAAGCACCCTCCTCAAAAGATAGTTTTCCAGCCATAAAAAAAGATTTTAGATCAACTTGAATAACTTTCAAGAACCAAGCTCTTGATGCCAATTGTTAGAAATTATGGCTTTAAACTAGAGGGGGGTGAATTGTTTAAAGAGGTTTTCGCAAACTTTTTGAAGCTAGAATGAGTTTATCTCAGAAACCAATTGATTAAGCAATTCAGTTAGCCAAAACAGTAAGCAAAATTGCACTGTCAGAAAAACAATCAGTTGTTTCTGCGAAACAATCGGTTGTTTATATCAGCAAACAACAAACAAACTGAATTTAAAGAGTAAGGGATAGAGAGATTGTACACAGATGTTTATACTGGTTCACTCCAACCCAGAGCTACATCCAGTCTTCTCAGAACCCCTGAGGAAATCCACTAAGCAATCACACCTTGATCACTTACACAACAACCAAGAGAATGACCTTGAAAACCTCAAGACACACACTCTCCTTGGCCAACACTAAGATTGTTGATCTTGAACACCTCAAGAACACACAGCCAATCTCAGCAACAATACACAGAAGAAATGTTTCAGCAGTTTACACAGATTACACTTGTTACAGATGAAGATCTGAAATCAATACAAGTAGAATCCTATTCCAGCACCTTGATCAATCTCTTTAGCTCTTAAGCAATCTCAGCACTTTTAAAACTCTCTTAGAAAAACTTTGTCAAAAGCATTTTCTTCTTTAAAAGAGATTTTCTGAATTATATAAAAAGAAGTTTGTTATCAAATCTTAACAAACCCATAAAAGCTTTTAAAAAGATTGGTCAAAGCATTTAATGACTGGAGCGTATTTAGTTTCAAATCATTTAAAGTTCAGTCAAAGAAAACAATTTTTCTGTTAAGGTTCCAAAACAAACAATTGGTTGTTTCCTCGAATCAATCGGTTGTTTTGTCACTTAACAGTTTTCTCCATTCAAAAACAATTTTCAAACTTTCTTAAAACATCTAAGTATAAACAATCTGTTGTTTTGACAGAACAATCGGTTGTTTCAACTTAGTTTGAAAAACACTTTGTTTTATTAAAAAATGAGATGCTAATTGCTTTGAGATTTAATCTAAGGGTGGATTACAACATAAACTACCCCAGAACAAAACAATAAACCAGCACAGCAGCATCAAGCAAAGCAGAAGCTTCATCATCCTTCAAGGGATTTGGATTCTTCAAAACCTTGAACACCACTTGGTTCAACAATAATCTCCTTATCTTGTATCTTTGATTTAATGTTATAAGGATGATTGAATAATGTGTACATTTTTATTATGGAGAAGGAAAATTGTTATACAATGAAAATAAAATCACAATATCAAGTTTAAATAAATTAAATAATAAATAAGTATTCAAATAAGTTTCTTGTTTATATCTCATATGATTTAGTACTTATAGGCATCATTATTGAACTCAAAACTCAAAAAGTATAAGATGTTGATTGCATTTTCAAGTGGAAAATCAGATATGTGAGTAAGAACATCGTTAAGGATCCTGATAATGATAAAGAATCATGAAGAAAACATTTACAAAAACCCAAATGTAGTAAGTTTGAACTATCTTAGTTTTAGCAATGAACATTGTACCTTTGAATAGATAAAAGGAAACCTATTATCACATATGGAATGTCATTGTTAGTTTGCTATACGAAAAAAAAGAAAGCACAACTAAAATCACTTCAGAATAAATGAATGTGCCTACCTCACATATGATCTAAGACTGTTTCAAAGATTTTCAAATATTTCTTTGTAAACCACATTAGTAGTTGAATTAGTAGGGTTTCCATCTTCATCCAAAATCAATATTTTCAACCCTTTTTTACTTTTTACTCTATAAACAACAATATGAAAACTTTACCTCCAAAAGGTTTATGACAATTTTCTTCATTTTCAGCCCTCTTAATATCTCTTAAAGTTCTGTCCAAAGCTTTAAAACAGAACTATTCATCATTGGAGCCTCATACCATATAATCAATTTTGTTAGAATCAACAACCTTGCACGAAGACTTCCTTGACTTATGTTGCATGTTGATTCCTCATTTATTAAAAGAGGAATGCAAATAGTTGAATGAGTTGTTTTCCTTTGCAGAAGTAATAAAGAAGCAATACCACTTGAGGCTACATTCAACATAATCACTCCTTTCGATCTAATGGAACTGGATAGTGTTCTCCACATGAAAGTTTTTCCAGTGCCACCATATCCATATAAGAAGAAAAAACCTCCTACTTGTGAAACTAGAGAAGGCAAAGATTCTCTAGTTCAAGGTCTTCAATTCGAAGACCTACAAAAAAGACACACGAGTTATAAAGGATTTGTTATGAATGAAATTTGAAAAAGAAACAAAAATTATACCTGGTAGGTTGAACTCCTTTCTTTTTTATGTAAAATATCATCGTATAGCAATTTCCAAGTACATTTCCAGACTTCATCAGGCTTGGACATAATATTCATGAGTAATAGGGTAACAAACAATCTTCTCAATTGATTTCCTGAAGCAAGTTGGTTACATTCTATAATTGCATCAATAAATTTTTTTATCATCAGCTAGTAGTCCCATTAAATAGCAAGCAATATTTTTTGTATATTACCCCATTAACACTCTTGATGCTATCATAATTAACACAACCTTTTTTATTAGTCAACAATATTCTCAAATAATATAACTCGCCTGAGCCAGGAGGAACATAGGTAAGTCTTCTGATATTGAAACTGTGTTTCCTTGGTTTCCATTCCCTCTATTGTGCCATCCAGACGAACTTGCTAGGAAATTCAGCATAAGTCAAATCTTTCCCATCCTTATAAATTTTTTTAACTTTGAACCAAGCTAAAAGCATGGGTTTTTTTTTTTTTTATTTTCCTTCTAGTTAAAAATTCCATCAATTTCATCATCGTCTTTAAATAAAATAGGTTGCTCACAAAATAGATGAAATGTCAATCTTTAAACAAGAGGTCATCTATGATGAATGTCAAAAGCAAATATTCTCCAAACCGCTTCACATGGAGATATATATATCTACAATCATAGTATTGTTTGATTTCATCTATGTCTGGTGTTTGGTTGCAATTTGTAGTAGTTTTGGTAATTTTCATAGTTGCTCTATCTGGTCTTTTGTTAACATATTTAAACAAATATTTGATGGAGTTAGATTTATTGCAATATTCTGCATTAACATGCGCATGATACCTCATTAGAAGCCATGGGATATAAGGCACAACACTTCTATTATCTAACTTAATTCCATTTTTTTTCTATGAACATGCCATTATCTCTATGTTTGTAACATGGATATCCATCTTCATCAATAATGGTTGACAATTTGTATTTTTTTGGATAAAATTTTGAACATCTACCTTGTTTCATGCAAGGTGAGCTAAACCTATTAACTCCACATGGACCATGTATCATATATGTTGAAATTGCCTTAGACAACTATGGATACATATCTGGATGAGGTAATTTGGCAGAGATGACCTTATCAACGCCGCTTGCATTTTCCAACTTATTTGCTCCATTTAACCAGAATAATATATGAGCATGTGGTAGTCCCCTTTTTTGAAACTCAATAATGTAATTACTTATAATAGTAAAAAAAGAAGTCATGAATAAGGAGTATAGACACACACGAAAGATAATGAAAATTATTCAAGTTTGGTTATTACCTGCATTAACTTTGCCATTTTTTTTTTTTTGAAATCTTCCATCATTTGATTCAATTTTATTTTGAATACTCTACCGACAATGGAAATTTGGTTTTGTTGAAGTCGGCGACAAACCATAAACTAATGACCCTTGCTATGAGAATCCAATTTTCCTTTTTCAAGATTAACATCTTTTATGAAATTCGTATTTTGGCTCAAGTGCGACATTGTAAGTTTCAGGTTTGATAAAAAAAAATGAAATGGGAGAATGCAAATGACTGAATGCAAGAACAAAGAAGTTAATAACATGTATATATATACTGAAGATGTCTTATTTAATTATTAAAAAAAAAAGATATATCTTCGTGATTTCAAAATTCAAAAGACCTATCAATACTAACATAACCTAATTAGAGCAGTGTCAAAAAAAGAACCCATTTTGAATTTTGAAATTAGTAAATAGTTTTAGTAAAACATGAAAGAAAGTTAACTTAATGAATCAAGAAATGCTTACAAACAAACATTCACCATAATAAGTAAAGCTTTTGCAGAGAAACACTTTTGAAATGAGGTTAAACAAAAGATGACTTTACTGCAAAACATGTTCATAAACAAAAAAAGCTCGAGAAATGAACGATCATGAAAAGGGAAATTTTTTTCAAAGAACAAAAACCTAGAAAAGATGTAACACGGTTTGGGAAAAAGACCTAAGAATTCTAACATAAGGTAAGCATAACAGTGTCAGAAAAAGAACATACAACAAAACCAAATATGAGTTTTGAAATTTTGAAATACTCAGAAACCCTAATGACTCCGAAAACGATTAAAAACAAATATTAACGATAAAAAGGAAATCTCTTTGAGACAAAAACTTTGAAATATGGTTACACATCCGATTAAACTTTGAAACACTAAATACTTAGAAACCCTAATGACTCCAAAAATGATTAAAAATAAACATTAACCATAAAAAGGAAATCTCTATGAGACAAAGACTTTGAAATACGGTTAAACAGTCAATTAAACTTTGAAACCCTAAATACTCAGAAACCCTAATGACTCCGTAAATGATTAAAAACAAACATTAACCATAATAAAGAACTCTCTTTGAGACAAAGACTTTGAAATATGGTTAAATAGCTGATTAAACTTTGAAATCTGGTTAAACAGCCGATTAATGTACTGTAAAACATGTCCATCAGCAAAAATAAACCAATCTCAAATTGGAAAGATCTTACCACAAAAAAAATCCTAGAAAAGATGTAACACAGTTTGGGGAGAAGACTTAGCAAACGATGCAATTTTGCTTTTCCAAGCATAAAAAAAAGTCAAAGATATTCCCTCGACGTGGTTGAGGATATGGTGGTTGAAGATACAATGCATTCATTTTCACAAAAAAGAAAATCACAAAGAAGCTATGAGACAGTAGAGGTGATTGTGACAGAAGATCGAAAAAGAAGAAAGGACAAAGAGAAACACAGGAAAACAGGACGATGAGAGAGGTTGAAAGCAAAAATAAGAAAGGATATAAAGAGAGAGAAGCACTGAGAGAAGACTAGTGAGAGAAGAAGATAGGGAAATAAAAAAAAAAAAGTGGACACGTGTCCTTCTTAGAATTTGTTCCACTTTTGGTTAAATTCAATTTTGAATTTTTTTTGTCAAATTACCGTTGTGTAAAAACCTTTCCTTGAAGAAAATTCCATTCGTGGTATATATATATATATATATATATATATATATATATATATATATATATATATATATATATATATATATATATATATATATATATATATATATATTAAAAGTTGCAACTAAATATCTCAAAAAGTAATGTATATATTTATTACATGATATTTATAACTTCATTGCATTGGGTTATTTTTCAAATATAGTAAAAATCTTTAATAATATTTCAGTAAACACAATCTTTAATTTTTTTTTCAAACAAACCACTACTTATAGAAGTTAAACTGACAACTTAAAAAAAACACAACAGAAATTCTGCTAAAAGAAAACACTGATAGTGGTATTACATTTCAACCTAAATTTGAATAATGTTTGGTGTGAATGAGAATGTTAAAGACCATGAATGCTGTAGCCACTAGTGATGGTGTGGAATGAACATGTGGAAATAATGATAGTGTACATGTTAAGCTTCGTGTGTGGAGTTGGTTATGTTATGCATGACCCAAAGGGACCATATTTTACCCTACTAGCCAGTTAGTGCATTTTAACCTTCATACAAATATTCAAAAATCCTCATTTTTGTAATCTATCTTCTAAAAAAATTAAACACATCTAGAAACCATAATCATATAAAGGAAAATATTCATCCTTTTTTTTTTTTATTACTTTTGCTCTTTATTTTTGTTTATCTCTTTCCCTCCATGTTGAAACAACTCTTTGGAGTTTCATACAATTAATATTCTGGACAAGATAATCTTATACTGTGGTCTAGTGTCATTGTTTTAATTGTTAAAGGTTTTATGAGTTAGGTTTTATTTTTATTAGTAATTATATATATATATATATATATATATATATATATATATATATATATATATATATATATATATATATATATATATATATATATATATATATATATATATATGGGGTCAAGTTATTCACATATACTTTTAGGTTAAGAAAATCCCTCTGTTGTTTTTTTTTTTTTTAATTTATAGATTCAAATTTTAGTTCGAGTAGTTTTAAAGAGTTTCAGTTTTTTTTTCTAATATTTATTTTTATTTCTAAAATATGATCAACCGTAGTAATACTCCACCCATTATAATTGGATAAATATGAATACTTAGACAAATATTTGTTTTTAAAAGTTTTGGTTGAATTTATAAAAATGATAACTTCAAAAGAAGGATGAAAGCCTAGGTGAGCTTGTGGTGGTTCCTTCCCTAATCTCCCACCATGGAAAATAAGTTTATTACCATTATATCTCTATATTTTTTTTAACTATTGGCTGAGATATACTCTTTCTTAAAGGAGTTAGTTCCTAAGACAGAAGAGAAACAGGGATTGAACAAAATACAAGATATTAAATTACCAAAAGAGACGAATTTTGTACTGGTAATTTTTTTCAAATTAAAACGAATATTTATATGTAAAGTTTATATATAATCCATATACTTTTTTTCATAATTGATAATTAAATAGATACTAAATAATAACAAAAATATTAATAATATAATCAATTAAATAAAAAACATAATAGAGTGTGTATATTACTTATTCTAATAACTATATCATTAATTTTTAATTAATGTATATTCTATATTATAATAAAATAGAAATTTTAAAATAATAAATCAATTAATTAATATTTTACTAATATAGATTTTCTATTATAAAATAAATAATTAAGATAACAAATAAAATAATAAATAAACTAATTAATTTAACATTTTATTAATAATAATCATATACTTAAAATAATAGATAAAATAAAATAAATTTATTTTAATATATTATTATTTTAAAATATAAATTTATTATTTATTAAAAAATTATAATAGTTTTTTATTTTTATTTTAAAATGATTTTAATTCTAAATTATATATTTAAAAATTATTTTTTCATATGAAATCATTTTTAAAAAACTATTTTCTAAATATATTGATATAGATAAATTGTACAAAATAAAATGCACTTTTAGTTTTGCATAGGAAAGACAAAATCCACTGATCAAATATGCATTTTCATTTTGTTTATTGCTAAACAAAATCTCATTTTTGCGAATACTTTTTGTCAAAATAAAAAAGGGTGTGTAAATAACAAAGGTCTGGCCCAATTGAGTCCTCCAGGTTCATTTAGTTTCCGAATCTTAAGGTGCACTATATTTAAGGTGGGTCCAATACCACTGTTACCCGTTCATATATATTGCACTTTAAAACCTAATTGACAGTGCCTCCGCTTTGTTCATCAACGTCTCTCAGCCTAGTTCTTAAAGGAGCACCAGAACAAGCAGGTATGGACAATCTTGTTTCCTTACAATTGTCTATGTGTTGTTATTAGTTTATTTGATTTTGATTATGTTCTAGTATAACTGTGCTTCATACCATGTTGCTGTGTGAAGCCATTTTTGTTTGAACTAAATTTGTGTACCCAAGATTTCATTTTTGCTTGATAAGCATTCTGTTTTAGAGAAATACTGACGTGGGTTGAAGCGAAATTAACCATTGGCGTAATATTCAGCATGCGTTTTTGGAATCGTAGCTTATTTGATATTGTGTTTTTCTATCACTCGATTTGTGAGTGGTTTAGCCAAATTTGGAATCAGATTTGAGCTACCTATTTAGTTTAATTGCTGATTTTGGACTTTATTCTAGCTTTTCTGATATTGTTGTGCCTTGTATTGCCCAAAGTTATAGCTTTCTGTTTGTATTGCTATCATTTTTCTTTAAATGATAATGTCCTTGATAACTTTTCTGTAAGTTTTGAATGACTCTTTGTTCTGCAAAGTTAGTGTGGATGTTAAATAACCTTGATTTGTATTTATTAAAGACAAGATGGCTGTTCCCTTGCTAAGCAAGAAAGTTGTGAAGAAGCGGGTCAAGCAGTTTAAGAGGCCCCAATGTGACCGCAAAATTTCCGTGAAGGTATGTGTGCTGGATTAGTTTGGTTCTGAATTAGTTTCCTGGAGGTTTTCAATGTTATTTGTGCTTTTGATAATTGCAAAGGGTATGCTTCTAAATGTTTAAATATTAGAGGATTGAACTTAGGATGACTTTCAGAGTAAGCTTTAGATGTTTCCAATTTGTTATCCCTTTACCTTTCCAATAACATCATATAATTGCCAGATCCCATAGTGTGATTGTTTTCATCTCTTTGATATGCTATGTTTTTTATGTTGGTCAATACTCTTGAGCATTATTGTCTCCAAGGTGTAACACTTAGACCATTTATGCTATTGTTGTATGTAGCCCAGCTGGCGCAGGCCGAAGGGTATTGATTCACGTGTGAGGAGAAAGTTCAAAGGATGTGTTTTGATGCCAAACATTGGGTATGCTTCAGACAAGAAGACCCGTCACTATTTGCCTAATGGATTCAAGAAGTTTGTTGTCCACAATGTCAAGGATCTTGAGCTTCTGATGATGCACAACAGGTAGTAACTGGTTCTAGTTTGCATGTAAAAATTTCCGTTTACCCTTTTGTTGGTACATTACGTTCCTGACTTAGTTATTATGGTTGATGAAACATCAGGGCATACTGTGCTGAGATAGCACACAATGTGTCAACCAAGAAGAGAAAGGAGATTGTGGAACGTGCTGCACAGTTGGATGTTGTTGTTACCAACAAACTGGCCAGGTTGCGCAGCCAAGAAGATGAGTGATTGCTTTTGTTGAATCAAATAACTTGGCTGAAAATCTTTTCAAAATTATTGTTGTGTTATGTTATCTTTGTTTTGGATCAGAGCTTTTTTTTAGTATTTGACTAGTTGAGTTATAACTTGTTTCACTCCTTCAGATAAGTAGTCATTTTATGCTATATTCCCTTGTTTCTTTTATGAAACGTATTTTGCATTTTATGAAGCTGCATGAGGTGGATGCATCGTTCTCTGGACTTATTTGTATGATGTTACAAATGAGTTGTAGCCTGATTATTTGGTCTTGGTTATAACCTTGTTCCAATTGTTCACAACATTTTTGTATACTAATTGATTTTAAGAAATTTTAGCTTATGACAAATGTTCTTAACTATTTTAGAAACATCTTTTTAAGCTGAGTAAGCAAGAATATGAAATAATCATGGAAGTGGCTCAAATATGAAATATATCACTAATTTGATATTTAAAGGAAGGAAAAGTATTTTTGAATGATTAAGATTGTGAAAGTACAAATGTTATTGTTTTGAATGTTCTAAACTAAAGGTAAACGTATAAATGCTATTGTTTTGAATGTTCTAAACTAAAGGTTAAATAAATTAAATTGCGATTGAATATGCTTATCTTTCTTCCACGTGTTAGCTTATTCTTTAAATATTGGGCATGACAACATATCGTTTTTATTAATTTTCATTCTCTCCAGAAAAAAAAAAGTTTAGATGTTTAAATTGCTCCTTTTTAAATTGATAATTTTAGTATTTTAATTTTTAAAAGATGGGAACTTAGTTCCAACTTATATTATAAGATTATTAACGATTATAAATTTTAATTCAAATGATTTTTTTTTTATATATTTTCCTTTATTAATCTATTTTATCAATTTTGAGTTTCAAAGATAAAATAAATACTGTCTCAAATGTCAAAGCCAACAATTAAAAAATGCCTAAAAATTTCTTACTCTTTTTAAGAATTCTAAAACATGTTCGATTTAAAATTAAGTACTCGTGACAGGATGTTTAACATGAAAATGAAAATTTTAGAAAAAAAATGTTTAAGTGTACTACTTAATATTGAAAAATACCAAGAATATAATATCCACTTACGAAAGTAGGCATTCATGCACGTTTGAATAACTTAGACACTTTTTTAAAATAGTCGTATCAATTAATTGGATATTTTAGTGTATCTAAAAAACTTATAAATATAAGTTTTAGGGAGTACCCTATTAAACTCAATATTTTTTTATTCATTTAATCTTTTCATATCTTTCTAAGCTTTTAGTAAAAAAATTTCTAACGCTAAATTTAGAAAATTTTTTACGGGTAGAGAACACTTGGTTTTCATCAAGAAAGTTTAGTAACCTTTTCACGAAAAGATCAATAAATTCATACAACTTGAACGTCCATTTCAAATGATTCTGACTAATCTCCAATAATAGCATTTAACATTTATTGTGAGACTTTAGTAAAATTCTTCTCTAACCATAATTTTTATGATAATCACTAGAAGTTAGACAAATGTGTCAACATATTTTAAGATAGATTTTTTTCTCAAAAGCACTTAAGACATACAAAGACACTGTCCTACAAAAGAATGAAACAATCACACAACACGCGATCACTAAATGCAATGCAAATTTTACAAGGACATGGAGTTATTACAAAACCAACATTACAATGAGATGTTGACCTTACAAAAACAACATCACAATAAAATACTAACCCTCCATCAGCAAATCGCCATGCTCCAAAAAAATTGAGGAACCTACCAGTCCAAGCAACATATACAATAACATACATAGCACGAAGCTAAATCTCACCCTGCAATTGTATCTCCTAGATTATAAGAAATTTAATGTGACCTCAATTTTTTTTTTAAAAAAATATGGTTGTAACTTTTTAAAAACAATTCAATGTGGTGATCCCATTTTTTTTTAAATGATTTAATGTAATAATAGCACATGAAATTCAATATGCAGAGACAAAAATCACAGATAAATATGCTTTAATGAAAGAAAGAAAAACCACATTAAATTGTTTTTAAAAAAAATCTAAAAATATGTTAAATTTTTAAAAATCTTGAAACTAAATTTACTTTTAGCCCTTAATATAGGACTAAAAAAATTCATTAAGTCAAATATAAGATTAAAAGGTTAATTAAGTCAAATTATATAAGAAATTTTAACAACGATCACTATAAAAATCATAATTTGTATAATTATAAACATGTGAGCGAGAGGCACATGGGTTAAATGTGGTATCTCTCCCCACAAATTAAGGCTTCTTCTTACTGCACCCCTACATTTTTCTTTCTACACCCCTACAATTTTAAAAATTCCAAAACTGACCTTGACCTTTTATTTTGAAAAAGGGCACTATAGTGGAGTTTGTTTGGCACTGTTCATCTTCTTCATTCATTAAAGTGTTGGTGGAGGGTTATTTTAACTGAGTGGAGCAAGATGAAGGAGTGGATTACTTGGCTTCTAGAAGTAAGAATTAAGTTTTTTTTAGGAGCATTGGTCATTATAGAGTTTTTGGGGTTACCAAAAATGGGATTTGAGAATGTTTTATGGATTCATCAATTCAGAAGTGAATCATGTTGTTTTTCGAATGAGGAAGTGTTCTAGAAGAAAATTGTTAATAAATTGTTGATTTCCAGATTGTTGAATCTGGAAGCCTAATTTCTGTTACGGATTGATGGATCCAGAAGCTTACTGGACTCATAAATTCGAAAAATTTACGGATTCCCCAATCTGGAAGATTTACAAATTTTCCAATCTGGAATTCAAAAAAATAATTGTGGATTCTGGATTCCATAAAACTATCGAATTGCATTGTCCGGAAGAAGAAAGAGTAGTGTGGGTCTTATGTGCATTTTGGGGTTTTTAAAAAATAATAGGAATATTTTTGTCTTTGCATTACATTGTGGGGTGCAGGAAGAAAAACGTAGGGGTACAGGAAGAAACTGCCACAAATTAATGTTGGATTGGCAAGTGAATCAATTGGGCCGGCTCATTTTTCATTCTATGCGAATGGTCTCAAAACAAAAATATATAGGTTATGAATATCTAGCTAAACGACACGGTGTTTCGCAGACAACAAATTAAACGACGTCGGAGTGAGTTCTTATACCAAACAAAGATGAAACGGTGGGCGTGGCTATAAATAATCTGAAAACCCACCAATGGTTAGGCCATCAGAGACGCTGCGCTAGAAAGCAATTTGTACGTTCTTCTATCTGTTCGTTTCTGTTTATAAACGTAATCGTTTTTGCATGTTGTTCGTTGAATTGAAACTGTGAGGGGAGAAGGTGCTATGATGATGAGATCAATAATCTCGTTAATCTGATGAATACTTCATTCATGAGGATACCTTTTCTCATCCATTCAATATTCTTTCTGAGCACTTTTCTTTCTTTCTCTCTCTCCGTCTGTTGAACTTGAATTTCATCCATCATAAAAAGTTGTGTTAAAAAGAGTGTGTTTTTTGCATTCTCATTAGATGACTATTCTTACACTGGTTTCATGGTTGAAGAGTATTATTGCTTTGTGGTTTTCGTCTTCCATGCTGAATTGTTCCTGAAAGTGAAAGATTTAGAGCCTGCTAGTTAACTGATTTTAAAAATAGTTCTGTTTTTCAAAATTGAAAATTGTTTGACTGGTAAATTTTGTAAAACTAAAAAATATAAAGAGGTTTTAGGTGTTTTCATTTTTAATTTTTCATTTATCTTTCGCAAACTGATGAAAAGAACTAGTTATTCTCATTAGTGGCATTTGTGTAATACAACAAAACCTAGGGCCAGTTGAATGTATACACATGGATTGAAAGGAAGCAGCTGCGGTCGAACTTGAATTCTGGAAATCAAATAAGTCTGGGCCCTTACCTTACCAAGTCTACCGGATAATAATTAGCAGATCAAGTATTGATACGGGAAAGGCTTTCTCCCTAAGTGGAATCCGTTGGTTATCCTATCCATTCAAAGTTCGTCTCTTCCCTTGTTTGTCTGATTTTTGGGTTTTCAAAAAATGATGACATGTTTGCTGACTTTCATTTGATTATTTTGATTCCATTTTTATTTCGCATTTCTGAACTCATGTTGGATTTGTGATATTAATCATTCATGTTTTCTGCTATTCAAATTTTGCTCATAAACTATTTGATAAAAGTTCTTTGGAGTAAAAGGGAAGTGTTGAAGCAAAGAAATAACTAGCAAATCTCAAGCATATCGCATATTTCTTAGTGGTAACTGTTTAGGACTATTTAGTTCGATGGGTTTGAAAAATGCTGTGGTGTTTCATAGTGAAGATGTCTAGACCTTGTCTAATTTTTATCTGCTATGTGGTAGAAGTTTTTCTGTAGCTCAATCAGTTTGTTTGGTCTTTGGTAGTTATTATGTATTCATAATCTTTTTTATAAATTGTTCATTTTCAGCAACAATTACGTCTTTTCCCATTATAATTGGCTCGTTAGATGAATCAAACCAATGTCATAACGTTTTATCTTATATAATATCTATACCTTTGAATTCTTCTTAGTAATGTATGTTGCTTATTGTTTTTCTTGGTCTCTGTTTGCCTTAATCAATCAGGCTACCCTCAGCTAATTTATTATTTTTATCGGGCCTTTCAACCTCCATCTCTAAATTGTATATTTAGATTAATTAGAAAGGAGGTGCCATGTAAGTAATCTGTCAACTCTTCTTCGCATAGTCAATAACAATTAGTGAATACCCTGAGTTTGCTCTTGATCGTATGATTACTGCAGTCTTCTTTTCAATTTAAGGTAGTATTACAGTCTTCTTTCTCTTTTGCTTTCAGAACCTTGAATACTAAATGTGAGCACGTAAGGCGAAGTGATTGAAATGGCAAGCTACCTGTGGAGAAAATATGCAGATTATTTGTACACTAAGTGGGAAAAAACCTTTCTATGGGACATGGTGGAGCCTTACAGAAGGCCCAAATCATTTACTCCATTAGTCACTATTTACATTGCGGCTTTCTACTCTGGTGTCATTGGTGCTGCCATCACTGAACAACTCCACAAGGTTCTTTTATTATTATCATTATTTATTTTTTATTTTAATTCTGTTATTTTTAATTTGTTTAGTGATTTTTGTTTCTCTTATTTGTACTACCACTTATCTCTAGTTTTAAACATAACTGAGACTCTGAGTGGGTTTTATTGTTTCCATTTTCTGATGGGATTGGAAGGTGAAAAATGGTGAAATTTTGTCGTGTGTGCCAAGTGGTGGTTTTTATTTGGGTACACTATGACTATGATTTTTCAATGGGGTTGTTTAAATGATGTTGATCCTTAAAGAAATGCCATTTATGGGTTTTGTTTGTTGGTTGGAAGAATGATTAACCATTACTGTTAGAAAACATGGTCCAGCCTACTGCAATAATAGTGATTGCTGATTTTGTTTGAAAAACACTTAATTGGAATATATACTAGGGTAATCTGTCACTAACTTCTATAGCAACATCACAGGAAAAGTACTGGGAAGAGCACCCTGGAAAAGCAGTGCCTCTCATGAGACCAAAGTTTTATTGGGGTCCCTGGAGGATCATGGGCGGTGATGTTCCTAAACTTGAATGAAAAGCTCTGGAGGAATGTTCACACTTGATTCCTATTCCCCTTGAAAAGCAGAGCCTCTCATGAGACCAAAGTTTTATTGGGGTCCCTGGAGGATAATTGTCAGTGATTTTCCTAAACTTGAATGAAAAGCTCTAGAGGCATGTTCATACTTGATTCCTATTCACTTTCATGTTTTATGATTAATTGATAACTGACTGTTTGATGTCAACAAAACTGTACCACAGCATGCATTTTTATTTTTTTTGGCAAAAAGATCCTTTATTATATCGGAGTCTAGTTATGTTTCTCCATATTACTTGCTTTCTTCTTGCTTTTGCTATTCTTGATTGGTTATTAAGATAGGCTTTCCTTACATGTTAATTAGGAACCCTGTGTGGACTCTTCAAATTGGTCAACCTGAGTAGTATGTATGAAGTTTTGTATTCGATCCTCGATATCATTATCCATAAAAAAGTACTATTTGAGGGTTTATGGGATTATTTTTTATCAAATGCAACCCTCTCAGCGTGCATGAGCAGGACATTAATTTGAATTGTTGCCAATCAAATTATTCTGTGTCACTTTCATATTTGTCAATGTTTCTTGCCTAACCAATTTATTTAAATTAGTCTAACGTGATGTTATGATCGATTCGGTCATGATGTCAGGATATGAGCAATGCAATTTGATTCATATTAATTGAATTGATCTGTTTCATTTTAAAAAGTATTTAACTATTTTTCTTTAATTAAAGAGAAATTACACTCATCATTCATTTCTTTAAATGGTTGCATATATTCATTTGGTTGTCAATTACTACTTTTTCAATTGTTTATTTAATTATTTGCACTCTTAGTAATTTTACATTTATGTCATTCTAATCCTTCACATGTGCTTATGTTGTTCACTTTATATACAATGATAAAATTCCATGCTTAAAATTTTTATTTAAATTTGAGCATTGCATAGTAATTTGGAAAAAGAATTAGAAAATACAAAATCAGATTTTAATAATTTAGAAATGATTTATAATAATTCCTCTTGGTTGTCTCTACTCCTATAGGTATATGATTAAAACCTTTGTAAAATTTACAATGGGAAAAGTCAATCTTGATGCACTTTTGAGTTTGGCTAGAGCTGTTTTAGGTTATGAAATTGGTTTCCAAAAGAAAGAAAAGTCTTCCAAAAACTTCTTTCCCATTGGAAAACCATTCGGTATGTGAAGCATCTCAAATTTTAATATGAAAATTGTTGTTTTTCACTTCAAGCTTTCAACAAGATTTCAAAAGACTTGTCACATAAGTTCTGTAAAAAATTAACATTGAAGTGAATTTCAGAATTATGCATTTGACTCCTTCTATGAGAAACATGTGGAATTAACTTCAACTATTTTACCTCTATGACTCCACAACAAAAGCATGTAGTTGAAAGAAAGAATAAATCATTAGAAAAGCTTTCTATGAAATTAATCTACTAGAGTATTTTAGGTTGTTACTCTTAATACAATTTGTAATGTGCTGAATAAAGTGTTAATTGGATTTATCCTTAAGAAAACACTGAGCTATACAAGGACAGAAGGCCTAACATAGCTAATCTTAAGGTTTTTGGTTTCAAGTGTTTTTAAGTTAAACATCAGTTAAACAATGGTAAAGAATCTCTTGGGAAGTTTGATATACAAGTTGGTCATGCTGTCCTTATGGGTTATTCATTACATATTTGATATCCAAAAAGAGCGAAGGGTAATGTAGGTAATGTTTGAAATTTTGATTGAAGTGTTTCCAGCAGAAAATGCATGAAACAAGTGAGACTGAAAAGGTCATAGAAGATACAATCAAAATTTCAAGGCAATAGTGATCTTCCAAAGGAATGGAGAGAGTGCCAAGAGACTTTGAAAATAATGTTAGCTCTTTTGCTTCAGCAAATACACTGTTACTGAAGACGGAAAAACGCCCCTCTTCTGCGAAGATGAAGGAGGAAATGAAAAGAAACTCACGTAAACATTTCGACAAATACCTTCGTAATTTTACACTATCCATTACACATAAAAAAAATTAATTATTCTAATATTACTAAAGTAATTATAAATAAAAATTACATATAAAAATACTATAATTTAAAATATAAATAATATAATTAAAAGTTTCATAACAATTAATTAAAGTTATTAAATTTAATATTTTTATTTTATTTTATTTTTATTAAATATTTAATATTATTGTTAATAAAAATATTTTTTATAATATAATTAATATAATAAAAATAATTATAGTTATTTATATAAAATAAATAAATTTGTATAATAATAATAATAAAAAATAAATTTTTTCATATTATAAAAAACTCATGATTTTTTCTAAAAATAAATAATTTTACGAAATAATTTACGAAATTTAATTAACTCTAATCTTCGCAAAAAAAAAAAAATATACATTATATTTAATTTAAATATTTTTAAAAACAAGAATAAATTTATAATATTACATTTTATATCTTTAAAAAAAATCATAACTTTATTACAATAATTACAATTGCTTATAATTTCCAATAAATTTTCTTTACGTATCCATCCTAACATACATCAATCTAAATATACTTTGTACTTTTCTTTTTTTTTCACATTTATGTCATTCTAATCCTTCACATTTGCTCGTGTTGTTCATTTTATATTCAATGCTAAAATTCAAAATTGTTTACTTTTGCTGAAACTTTTTATTTAAATTTGATTTACAAAATCAGGTTTTAAAAATTTAGAAATAATTTATAAAAATTCCTCTTTCTTGTGTTTGTGTCTCTACTTCTATGGGCGTTGTATATCATTGTGAAAATTGCAAGGTTTTGGAAAATAAAATTCGGTATATGATTAGAACCTTTGCAAAATTTACAATGGGAAAAGTCAATCTTGATGCACTTGAGTTTGGCTAGAGCTGGAATAGGTTATGAAATTGGTTTCCAAAAAAAGAAAAGTCTTACAAAAACTTCTTTGCCTTTGGAAAACCTCCCAACAAACTATTCATGACATGTTTTTATTATTCGAAGAGAGGTCATATCTCAAAATTATCAAATTAGAAAATTTGGCGTTTTTAGTGATAAGTTTGTGTGCAGCCAAAGAATTCAAGAGAAGTACTAATTTTTAGGATCCAAATTGATGCGAAGATCAAAATCTTTTTTCTAAATTTGTTTTGTAGGAATACTTGAAAGGCAAGGAATCTCTTCGTTATCTTGATAGTAGTTATTCAAGATGAGTGGGGACAACGACACATTCTTCAATTTCTCTGTGAGAATGGTGGATACGTCACTTATTGTGATAATAATAAAGAAAGAAGATTCATGGTTTTTGGCATAGAAGGGTGCGTACGTTAACATGCATTATTTAGGTACGTTAACATGCATTATTTAGGTAAACTTTCCTGTAAGGAACTAGAAATTGATCTACCAAAAGTTTCAAATGGGTAAAATATGTGAAGCATGTCAAGTAAAACAAAAAAGGTACCTTTTAATATGAAAAGTGTTGTTTTCACTTCTAAACCTTTGGAACTCTTACAAAATAATTTCTTTAGTCATTCAAAAACCGAGTCTTGATTAAAATCACAATGTTTTAGTGATAGTTGATGATTTCATTAACTTTACATGGACATGTTTTATTGTTGGAAAAAAGAAAGGCAATGCATTTAAAGTTTTCAAAAGACTAGTCACATAAATTCTAATAAAAATTATCATGGTTGTGAATTTCAAAATGATGCATTTGACTCCTTTTGTGACAAATATGGAATTAACTTTGACTCCTTTTGTGACAAACATGGAATTAATTCATATTATTTTGATAAATTTGATATCTAAAAAGAGCATAAGGTACAAATATTGAATTAATTCATATTGTTTTGATAAATTTGATATCCAAAAAGAGCAGAAGGTTTGTGATAATGTAGGTAATGTTGAAGAAATTTTGATTCAAGGTGTTTCTAGCATGAAATAAGTGAGATAAAAAAAGTCATACAAAATAACAAAATTTCAAGGCTTAGTGATCTTCCAAATGAATGGAGAGTGCCTAGAGACTTGTGTTTGGACAATGTGATATGTGATGTTCGAAAAGAATGTTAACTCAAGAAGGGGACATTGAATAGAGCTTGAGAAACTGTCTTTGAAGATTTTTTTTTTTTTCAATTAGACTTATTAGAAACTTGTAGGGGGATGTCTATTAGGTTTTCATAAACAAGTTTGCAAACACTTTCTATAACATTTTTAAGATGGCCTCAAAAGAAAAAGTATGCATAATAGAATTAGACAATCAACACTTTGTTTTTATATTGATTCATACCTAATTTGGGCTACTTCTAGTTTTCCAATACTAAAGGCAAAGAGTTCCACTAAACAATTAAATTATTACAAGTATTATAATTGTCACTTTTAACTTATAAAGTACATAAAAGTCTCTTCAGGTTATCCACTAATCCGCCATAAGTCGCATGTTCCTCTTTAAAAAAAACCACATGTGCTTCATATAGCAATTGTTTCGCTCTCACTCATACCTTCCTCTTCCTTTGTCTCATTCGCCAAGCTTCCATGCCTCTAATACTCACAACACTTCTCTAAGCTAAGTACACAATGTTTCTCTACACTATACAACAAAAAAGAATATAAATTACAAGTTTCACACTCAAAGAATCGATATTAAATACAAATACTTCTCTATTTTAAGAGATAACTTCACACACGTGAAGGGTTTATAATGAAGATCATTTTTTTAGCATAAGTCGTTTAGCAGACAACTTTACAAACATTTAGAAGTTTCAAAGAATAATAGAATCATAAGAACATGCACATTTTTAGATTTCATTTAACTATCTAGTTATTTATATGTACGATGTAACTTCTATATATAGGCATCACAAAATTATCTATTATTACCCAATGCTTCTATGTTGTCCTTTGTATTAGAGCTTATCTATAGGGATATTTGACTTGCTGACATTTTACTGTTACACTCCTTTTGTTAAGGAAATATACATGCTTTATCTGAGCAATTATATTGTTTGCATTGATTGCACTAAAATGAGAACACAATGCATATGCCTATGTCAAAATCTACTTTGAAAGTTGTGATGTATTGTTTTTAAGGGTTATTCTTCCATGTATTTGATGATATGGGTTTTGGAGTGTATGCTATTTTGCATGGTTGTCTAGTCTTTGACTAAGTCGTGTAAAGCTTGTTTCTTTTATTCTAGACTCATTTATTTATTGTTCACTGGTCTAAGCATATGTGTCTATTTATGTTTTGAGCTTTTGTGCTTAACGTGTTTCATACTATAACTATTATTGATTATTCATGATTTTATGTGATTCACACTTAGAAAAAAATGGGAACAAATATAGGTTCACAAAGAATGCCTAGGAAAGCTTGTTAGAATGTATGCTGAAATAAGAGGGGGGGTGAATTGTTTTTGCAAGATTTTTCGCTAAGATTGGAAGTAGATTGAAAAGATTAGTTAAATCAATCAATTGATTTATCTGTTCAACTAATTATTTAACAGATTAACAATTCTATGAACAATATAAATTTTACGAATCAACTGATTGTTTAATGTAGAACACATAAAACAATATTTAAAACAGATTGAAGAGAGATTTATACTGGTTCGCTCTTAACCAAGAGCTACATCTAGTGCTCAACAAATCATTGAGAATTCACTAAGTAATAAAAAAAGATTACACCACAGCCTATATTGTGGATCTTGAACCCCTCAAAGACACACAACACTCTCAACCAAAAACACAATCTCCATAAACATTATCTGAAACTATTTTACAATACACCTGGGCAGTATACAGTTGAAGAACAATAGAACAGAAAACCCAAATTTCTATTTCACACAAAAACAAGGATACAAGACTCCAAGAATGATTAAAAACCCTTTGATCTTCTCTGTTGAAAACATTTTTAATAAACTCTATTCTTTCTTTTTTTTTGAAATGATGAAAAAACAGTCTTTATATAGACTTTAAAAGCATTTAAAAATAGTTTGAAAAATATAACAAAATTCTTGTTAAAATCACTTAATTGATTTTTAAACAAACTGATTATTTTCATTTTCTGTTAAAAACTGAACATAAAAAGTTAGTTCATTTATTGAAATAACTTTCTGTTTTTGCTTTACAAAAAGGAAAAAAGAAAACAAATCATTTTAAAATCCTTTTAAAAGCCTTAAGTGTAATTCAATTGGTTGTCGCGACAACAACACTTGGTCCAACTTCATTATCAACACCAACATTTTTGCTTGATCCAACAAAAGTACCAGTATAGTCTTCCTCCTTGCTTACCCACATGTTGTCATCTTTTATGAAACTCATCTTGTCAAGTGAACCATTATTGATTTCATGAGATGAATTTACCACCTCTGTTAGTTCTTCATCTATATCAACTTCAAAATATTGAAGAAATTTAGAGATTAGTATAACATAAGGGAAACGATAGTCACTTAACTTCATAGATTTTTGCATGTGCTCCTTGAAGACATGGATCCAGTTGAACTTGATGTTCTTCATGATGCAATAAACCAGAATAAGATCTTCTTTAGTAAGGACAACATGATTATTCCCCCTTGGAATTAGCATCCATGTGATGATGAAGGAAATGACTCATTCATCCAACTTTAGAGCACCAACATGAAAACCTTTGACTTTCATGAGGGGATTTATGAGGCAATTCACATAATATTGCATTTTGTTGAAATCCTCCACAACACTTGTGTTTCCTTTGCCAACACGTGCACCAGAAATTTTAATCCAGTGATAGCCGTCCACACAACATGTGTGATCTCCATGTCAACTCCTTTTACATGAGAATACATGTTTTCACCATCAATGATCAAGTTTGTGTATAATACTTTAACTAGATCAGGAAAAGTATTTCCATTCATCTCTAGAAATCGTTGCAACTTCTTATTCTTCACGACCTTTCTGACCTCCTTGAGGTTTTGCTCTTTTAGCCAGTTGAAAGACAATAACTTTGAAGTGTTAATGAATTTTCTACTTATCTCATGCAAAAGGCTTTCAATTTTCTAATTATCACCTAAGAACCAAGTCTCTAGATGATCGACCCTGGTTGTCCCCTTGGTAGCACGGGATTTCTTTCTCCTTGGTGAGTGGGATGAAGAAGCCATGATGCAGGTACATGTTTGTGAAAATACAGAGAAGAAACAAAGTATTTCTTATGAAGGTGTAGAGAAGAAAAGAACTGATTGTATTCGTGATTTATGTTGTGAATGCACACTTATTATAAGCACAAAAAAATGATAGAATTAAAGTCTAGTTTGGTGAGTTGATTTTACCAGAGAGAAAAAGCATCTGCTACAGTTTTGAAAACTACAATTTGTTAGTCCAAAGAAAAAAAAATTTGACTACACATACGGTGATTGACAATTCATAAAAAGCAATTAGTTTTTCAAGGAAACAACTTGATCTTTTTATTGATAACATGATTTTGAGGCACACAACAATGCATGTTTGACCAGTTAAATTTTTGAGAAAAGAAATTGATACATATATGCGTAAGCATTTATGATAGCTTTATGCAGGAGTGTCAGATTTGGAAAATAGTCAATTGAAATGCATCTTTAATCGATTGAAAAAAATGCTTGAAACAAATAATCACCTTTTAATATGAGGAAAATATAATATACTTTTGTTAATAACTTTACAAAGAGAGCCCCAATAGATTCAACAAAAGGATTATTTGAGATGCTCATTTGGTCATATGAGACACTTTTATTAAGTTGAAAAGTGGAGGCACACAAACTTTCTTTATTATTGATGTTTTTCCTTTGAGCAGCCATTGTCCAAGTACGAAGGATGTTTCTTGGTTGTCAAAGAACCCTGTAAAAATAGATCAAGAAGCAAGATTTGGTCCCCTTATAAATTTGGGTCCAATGGTATTAATTGGGACTTTAGGAACCATTTTAAAAGACCTTTAGGAACAACAAACCTTCTTACTTTGCAGAACCTAACAATATGACCATTGTTCATACAGTAAAAATAAGTTTTAACTGGTTTAACAGATTTAACAACTAGATGTTTGTTTTCAAAAAAACTTGTAAAATGTTTGTTCTTGCTGTTTGGGTTAAAGCCCAGACCAGCTTTGCCAAATACAAAACTTTGAGATGTAAGAACAATTTCAAAATTGGATTGCACTCTTGAAAACTTGTCCACTATTTTAGAAAGATAGTGAACCTTCTTTTAGAGGGAGTCACAGTTTTCACAAAAGCTTGAGTCAGCACACTTTCAAGAAGAGTTTTTGTGAATGATTTCAAGATTTTCAAAATCAGTTTTAGAATGACTTAGCTTTTCTTCTAAGGCCTTGAATCAATTTTCCAACCAGTTGTTTAAGCCTTTTAACCAATTGTTTAACCAGGCCAACCCGTTAGCTTCTTCATGAGTCTCCTTGAAGGCATCAAGCAGTTGGCTATAATTCTCAAAATTAATAGAAGTATTTGAACTTACACCGCTTTTTTTTTAGTCTTTATTTACCATTGAACACAGGTTTGGCTTCCTTATCATCCTTTGGTGAAGAACTTGAAGATGAATCGTCACTGTCTTGGCAGACTGATGTGAGTTGATTTTAGGATTGTTCATTTTAAGAGGTGACACTTTACTTAGATTGAGATTTTAGCACTTTTAATGGTGAAACCTAAGGAAGATTCCCACTGGACACGAACTTAACCAAGTGGTTAAGTAAGTGTGAAGGTTCACTTCACAAAGGCAAAAGGAAAAATACATGATATGGTGAACATGATGATGGTGCGGAAATTGAAGAACGTGAAAGGAAACAAATTAAAGAAGAGATGGTCGACTGGAAGACAAAAGGAAAGCACGAACATGAACTTTAAGAAAGTAAGACATAAACGGAAATGGAAACAAGATGAAGGAGAGGAAGCTTATGGTGATGGCAATGGAAGAAACACGCCACTTGGATTATGGAGGTCCTCCAAGATAAGTGAAAGATGGTCGCCACTTGAAGAGCTCACACTCTCACAAGATAAGACCTAAGCTAACAAGCTCACAATTCTCACACAAATTGTATAGAGTTTCTTTACTATTCAATTTCAATATGAAAATACATGAGGTAGGCCTACTTATTTATAGGTGAAGGGGCCTTGGAGAACAAGCTTAAGGGGTAGGATGGGAAGAGGGAAAAAATGGGCAGCCTTAGGGTTTGACTAAGTCAAACCTGCATCCTAGGCTTGTCCTTCTAAAAACTAGGTCAAAATGCTTTCCAAAAGGGCTAGGAACAAGCTAAAATGATACCCACACCACCTATTATGCTAAAGGCACCTTACATTGATCAAGAGTGATCAAGTGCTTTGAAGAATCCAAATCCAAGGTGTTTGATGGAAGTCTGTGTTGTTGCTGTGTATGGCTGGGAAATGGGATAGATTTTATGTAATTCACTCCTTGTTTGAATCCAAAACAAGTTTGATTTGAAAACCTTTTTAAAATAGAATGTTTTTCAACTAAGTGAAAAACAACCTGTTGTTTTGTCGAATCAACCGGTTGTTTTGTACTTAGAAGGTTTTGAAAAAAGTTGAAAACTATTTGGCTTGATTGACTAAGCTCTCAAAGTCAAAACAATCGATTGTCTCGATAAAACAATTGATTGTCTATTTGAAAATCCTAACAACTTTGTGTTTTTAAATTGTTTTTTTATTAAATGATTTCTAACTGAATGCGCTCCTGTTTTAAATACTTTTGACCACTTTGTTGGTCTATATAAAGTTGGTTAGAAGCTCCTAAAAAGAAAGAAACAGTTTTGAGAAATCAAAGTGAAAATTTGGCTAAGAGTTTTCAAGATTCATTCAAGCTTTGGATTTTCAAGTGTGTGGAATAGGACTGGGGTGTAAATCTGATCTTTAAGCTTTGTAATACCCAAGTGTATTCTATTCTCTTCGTTCTTGATTACTGTATTTATGTAATTGGTTGTAAGTGCAGAATCATAGGGGTTCTGAATTCTGTGGTGTGGTTTGACAAAGGTAGTGTGTTTCTTAAGGGGTTCAAGGTTACTACTTTGGTGTGTGGTGTGTGTAATCTGTGATTGATTACATAGTGGAACCCAGTGGTTTTCTGGGAATTGGATGTAGCCCTTGTGAGTAGGGTGAACCAGTATAAAACTGTTGGTGTGCTTTTCTCTCATCCCTAACTCCTTTAATTGCTATTTTAAGTTGTTTTAAATAACTACTCATCGGATTGTTTCGAAGAAACAACCAATTGTTTTTCTGTATTTCACTTAAAATAGAATATATTATTGGCTAACTTGATTTCTTAATCTGTAATTCTGCACTAAGTTTCATTGTACCTTCAAAGTTTGCAAAAATCTTTCTTAAACAATTCACCCCCTTTCTTGTTTAAGGTCATATATTCTAACAATTGGCATCAAGAGCTAATTTCTTGAAAATTACTCAAGTTTTCGATCCTAAATCCTTTTACTATGGCTGAAAGACTACCTTTTGGGGAGGGTGCCTCAATTAACAGATCACCTTTGTTTTGTGGTTTGAACTATCAGTTTTGGAAGGTTAGAATGAAAATTTTTGTGGAATCTCTAGATAGAGGGATTTAGGATGCAATTGAAAATGGTTCTTTTATTCCCATATTTGAAAAGGAAGGTGTTTTGATTGAAAAACCTTGGTCCCAATGGACTGATGCAGATAATAAAAAGGCCAAGTTTGTTTGCATTGCAAAGAATATCATAACCTCTGCTTCGAATTCTGATGAATTTTTTAGGGTCTCACAATGTGCATCGACTAAGGAGATGTGGGACATTCTAGAGGTTACTCATGAAGGGACAAATGATGTGAAAAGGGCAATGAAGCATGCCTTAATCCAAGAATAAGAAATGTTAATGCTCAAGGGAGAATCAATTGCTGAAGTACAAAAGAGATTCACTCACATTGTGAATCACCTCATTAGTCTTGGCAAAATCTTTGAAAGAGAGGAGTTGAACATCAAAATCCTCAAATTCTTGGATAGATCTTGGCAACCAAAGGTGACAGCTATTTCAGAAACCAAGGATTTGACTACATTGACAACTGCCTCCTTGTTTGGAAAGCTAAGAGAACATGAGTTGGAAATGAATAGACTCAATGTTCAAGAAAGTTAAGACAAGAAAGTGAGGACCATAGCCTTGAAAGCTTCCAAGCACAACAATAAGCAAAAAGCAAGTGATGAGAGTGAAGAAGAAACTCTCAGTTTGCTGTCCAAAAAGTTCAGCAAATTCTTGAAGAAGAAAAGAAACAAGGACTCCAACCAAGAAAGGTATGGAAACAAGAAAACTAGTGATTTTAATTCTAACAATTATACCCCTGCTATGGTTGTGGAGAATAGGGTCATATAAAGAGAAGAAGTCAAGCAAGAAGGAAAAGAAAGGGAAATCCAAGAAAGCCTACATTGCATGGGATGAAAATGAAGTATCCTCATCAAGCTCTTCATCAAGTAAAGATGAAGAAGCCAATTTGTGTTTGATGGCAGATGGAGAAGATGAAGCAAGTAGTGTAAGTTCTAGTGCCTCTTTAAATGCTGAAAACTATAGTCAATTGCTTCAAGCTTTTAAAGAAACTCATGAGGAAGCTAACCGATTGGCTCTCTAGAACAACCATTTGAAAGGGTTGAACAATTGGCTTGAAAATAGAGTCAAGACACTGGAAGAAGAATTGGAAAATTCAAAAATTGATTTAGAAAATCTTGAACTGCTTTACAAAAATTCTTATTGCTTGTGTGACTCAAAAGTTTGTGAAAATTGTGAAAATATTGAAAAGAAGGTCCATTATCTTGTAAAAATTGTGGACAAACTTTCAAAAGGAAAATCCAACTTTGAAACTGTTTTAGCATCTCAAAAATGTTTTTGGAAAGTCTGGATTGGATTTGAATCCACAGAGCAAGAAAAGTGGGATTTTAAAGCCTTTTCCTAAAGTGCTAGAAAAACAACCGATTGAAAGATCGAAACAACCGGTTGTTACATGCTTTTAATGCATGAAGAGAGACCATTCTGTCAGATTCTGTAAAATTAGGAAATATTTTGTTGCTAAAGGTAATATGAGATGGATTCCCAAAGTTTCTAAGGTTCCTAGTGATAAATGTGATTCAAAAGGACCCACTTTTGTAAGGGGACCAAATCTTGCTTCTTGAATTTGTTGTTGCAGGAATGCTAAGAGAGCAGGGATTCTTGAGTCATCAAATGAAGCATTTGGAGGGAAAAGAATTTGTCTAGAATTGAACTAAGGTTCTATACCAGCTTAAGTCTTCTTGAAAGCCAAAAGAAGGTTTCTTGATCATGAATTATGTCTCATTGAAAGGACTCTAAGACAAAAGGATAAGACTTTCTTTGTTTCTGTTTTTTTTTTTTCATTTCTTAAATCACTGTTAATCTTCATCTATTTGTGATTTATATGAAGCAATTTCTTTTTGATTCCTCTCTGCATGTTAATTCTGTTTTTGAAAATCATTAGTTGCTATTACAGAAAAACAACCGATTTTTTTCTCGAAACAACCGATTGTTTCTCTTCTGACAGCACTGCATAAAATTGATTTAATTTCTTTATGCAGTCTATTTGTTGCAGATTCTATTCTCGAGGAATTATGAGTACAAGAGGAGTCTTTAAGAGTCTGCTTTGGTTCAGGAGGAGGTTGCTTTTTGTCATAAAAGGAATATATTCCAAAATCTTGGAAATTCAAGTGCCTTTATGACTAGTCAAATCAACATGTGCTGACCATGTGCTTCTTGTTAAGGGCTGACGTGTTACTATGCAATCTTGGACCACTCTTCTCCCTTTGAAAAAAGAAGCCCACTACAAGGAAAGGGTTGAAGAAGGACTCATTGCTACTATGAAACCCTATGCAATTGTTTTTCTATACAAAAACAACCAATTGGCACATCTCTTGGTGCATCTCTTACCTATCCATTTTCTAATCTCTGTTTCTGGTTTCTGCCTTTGCCACCATGGATACCACTCCTCCATCATCAAAAAGAGTCAAACACAGGGCTATAAGAAGAGGAGGGCGTCTTGAAGGCTGGTTTTCGGGAGAATTTGAGCAGATTGAAAAATATCATTATGAAACAAGTAGAAAAGTGATAAACAATCCAAAGGTTATCTCTCTTAACTGGTTGAAAAGTCAAAAGTTGGATGATGTGAGAAGTCTTCTCAAGGATCAGCTGCTGAAAAGGTTCCTAAAAATGTCTAGAAAAATCTATCCATATCTCATAAGAGTTTTCTACACCAATCTAAGGTTTGTTGACAACAACCTTGTCTCCCATGTCAAAGGAGTGGATATGGTGATAAATGATGAAGTGTGGGCTGCTGTTACTAGCTTGAAGTATGCTGGACTGCGAATCAACAAAGGGAACATCAGTGTGGTGGATGACTTCAATAAAATACAGTTTATAAGAGCTGTTTGAAGAATCCACAAGCAGGAGTGAAGAATTTTTCAGTGGGTGGATTGAAGCTAAATGAAAGACTTTTGGCCCTCATTATTACTTGGATTCTCACACCAAGGGGGACTAATCACTCGATGCTTACTAAAGAGGACCTTGTGTACATTTTCTGCATCACAAATAAGATAAAGGTTAACTGGATTCATATTATTAAAGAGCACATGCAGAAATCTATGAGGTTGAGTGACTACCACTACCCCTATCCTATCCTTGTCTCTAAGTTCTTGGCATTTTTTTGAAGTAGATCTTGAGGAAGAGACAGCTGAATTGGTGAAATCAACACATGAAGTGAACAATGATTCACTAAGAAAAATGGGTTTTACCAAGATTGATGGAAGATGGGTAAGCAAAGGTGGGAGACCAAGGTGTATCTTCAAGTGGTATACAAATTGATCAAGAAGATGATGACCAACCTGCTGTTGAAGGTGCTGAAGAAGATGATGATCAAGCAGCTGCTGATACAGGTACATAAACAAGTGCTGGACATCAAGGAGATAGGATTCTCTCCATGTCACCCTTTGAGAGATTCATGGTTAATAAGCTGGACAACTTTGCTGAAATTCAAAGGAATCTCCAAGACTTTTGTGCTACAAAATTTCAGGAAATTGGTCAAAGATTCCAAAGCATGGATTCACGTTTCCAGAACCTTGATGAGCAAATTGAAGCAATGCAGAATCAGCTGTTTGAAATACAATATGGAAAGGAAGATTGAAGCCAAGTTTCGATGTTTAAATCTTGCTTTAGTTTGAACAATATTTTCCTATATCTATTTTTTTTTTAATTCTGTTTCTTTATCTCTTCCTAATTCTATTTGTGAAGACAAATAGGGGGAGAATATGGTTTCTGTGTTGTCTTAAAACTGCTAAACTCTGATCTGGTTAAATGTTTTAAACTCCGCTGCTGCATAACTGGTTTAGCTACTTTTTTGGTTTGCTTTTTGGCTGGTTTTTCTGCTCCTGTGTTTATGCACAAAACTGGTTAAGTGTGTCATCATAACCTGCTTCTTTAGATGCTCTAGGTTTGCATATTTTCTATTTTGCAGGTGTTTTTACATATTCAAACAAGACCAACACAAGCAACCAGGGATTTGTCTTCATCAAATAGGGGGAGATTGTTGATCAAGAGTGATCCAGTGCTTTGAAGAATCCAAATCCAAGATGTTTGATGGAAGTCTGTGTTGCTGCTGTGTATGGGTGGGAAATGGGGTAGATTTTATGTAATCTACTCCTTGTTTGAATCCAAAACAAGTTTGATTTGAAAACCTTTTTAAAATAGAATTTTTTTCAACTAAGTGAAAAACAACCTGTTGTTTTGTCGAATCAACTGGTTGTTTTGTACTTAGAAGGTTTTGAAAAAGGTTGAAAACTATTTGGCTTGGTTGACTAAGCTGTCAAAGCCAAAACAATCGATTGTCTCGATAAAACAATCGATTGTCTGTTTGAAAATCCTAACAGCTTTGAGTTTTTGAATTGTTTTTTTATTAAATGATTTCTAACTGAATGCGCTCCTGTTTTAAATTCTTTTGGCCACTTTGATGGTCTATATAAAGTTGGTTAGAAGCTCCTAAAAAGAAAGAAACAGTTTTGAGAAATCAAAGTGCAAATTTGACTAAGAGTTTTCAAGATTCATTCAAGCTTTGGATTTTCAAGCGTGTGGAATAGGACTGGGGTGCAAATATGATCTTTAAGTTTTGTAATACCCAAGTGTATTCTATTCTCTTCATTCGTGATTACTGTATTTCTGTAATTGGTTGTAAGTACAGAATCAGAGGGGTTCTGAATTCTGTGGTGTGGTTTGTCAAAGGTAGTGTGTTTCTTGAGGGATTCAAGGTCACTACTTTGGTGTGTGGTGTGTGTAATCTGTGATTGATTGCATAGTGGAACCCAGTGGTTTTCTGGGAACTGGATGTAGCCTTTGTGAGTAGGCTGAACCAGTATAAAACTGTTGGTGTGCTTTTCTCTCATCCCTAACTCCTTTAATTGTTGTTTTAAGTTGTTTTAAATATCTGGTGATATAAAAAACCGATTGTTTCGAAGAAACAACCGATTGTTTTTCTGTATTTCACTTAAAACAGAATATATTCTTGGCTAACTTGATTTCTTCATTTGTAATTCTGCACTAAGTTTCATTGTACCTTCAAAGTTTGCGAAAATCTTTCTTAAACAATTCATCCCCCCTCTTGTTTAAGGCCATATATTCTAACACCTTATTCTAGCCTATCTTTGTCATTAGGACCCCTAAAGTGAGTCCAATTTATTTACAACATGTTTTATTCTTAAGTAGACCATAAGAAAGAACAATCGGTGTTCTAGTCTACGCCTCTTTCTTCTTCCGGTGAGGTCCGCTAGATTTTTGGTGGGGTCTTGACTTGTTTGTTGAGATGATTGTGAATGGTCTCTTGGGTCCTTGGTCATCTCCTTGCTGACTTGGCTTGTATCACATACTATGTATGCTCTTCTTGCTTTGCGTTTCTTAACATATTTCCTGTCAGCACCTTTCTCTTTGCTCACAATGTTTGGACATTCGACCTTGATATGTCCCTATTTGCCACATCCAAAACTAGTATAATTTGCATAATCAAAATTATTTATTTTCTTGTTATTATACCTGTTTGATGGGTGAGCTTTGTCCCCATTGTTCTTTTTCAAGAACTTGCCAAATTTCCTTGTGAGCAAGTTGAGAGTTTCACTGCCACTGCAGTCACTTGAATCTTGATCAATCTTTTGTGTTGCAACTTAAAGTAATGTTTTTCACATGTTTGTCTTCACTCTCTTGATCATTCAGTCGGTTCATCTCAAGCTCATGCTCCTTGAACTTTCCAAGTAAGGATGTAATGGTTAATGCAATCATTTCCTTTGATTTAGAAATGGCAATGACCTTTGGCTGCCTTGATCTATCCAAGCATTTTAGGATCTTGATGTTTAACTGTTCTCTTTCAAAGACCTTGCCTAGACTAATAAGATTATTTACTATTTGAGTAAATCTCTTCTGCACATCTAAGATGATTTCCCCCTTCAGCATCCTAAACAGCTCGTATTCTTAAATCAAGGAATGCTTCCTTGCCTTTTTTACGTCTGTTGTACCTTCATGGGTCACTTTAAGGATGTCCCACATTTTCTTTGCCGATCCACACTAAGAAACCTTTAAAAATTCATCTGAATTCAAAGCAGAGGTTATGATATTCTTGGCAATACATTTATATTGAGCCTTTTTTTTCCTTCACTCTCAGTCCATTGAGACCAATGTTTTTCAATAAAAACATTGTCTTTTTCAAGCTTAAGAATAAAAGGATCATTAGTGATGACATCCTAGATTTCTCTATCAATTGACTCAACAAAAAATTTCATTCTTAACTTCCAGAATTGATAGTTCAACCCACAAAACAAAGGTGGTATGTTTATAAAAGCACATTCCCCAAAGGATAGGTTTTCAGTGATTTTTAAAAAAGATTTAGGATCAAAAGTTAAGTATCTTTCAAGAACTTAGCTTCTGATGCCAATTCCTAAAATGTATGGCTAAAACAAGAGGGAGTGAATTGTTTTTGCAAGATTTTCGCAAAGATTAAAAGTAGATTGAAAAGATCAATTAAATCAATCTACAACGAATCCAATAATGATTCTAGTGAATAGAATTCAAAACCTATTGCAAACAATGAAAATTAGCAAGAACAATAAAGCAAAAGGGGTTATGATCGTTAAGCAGGAAAATGTAAATGATGATTTAAATCAATAAAAGAATGCAGGTTGACTCCCAAGTTCTTTCACCAATGAATTCCTCATAGGTTCTCTAAAGATTATTCCTTTCTCAATCCTCAAACAGAGCTGAACCAGATTGAACATGCACTAATCTGATTCAACTGAAGCTCATCAGTAAAGCATGTATCTACTGGTTTAATCAGTACTCACTTTGTTCCATGCGTATACTCCAGGTGAATGCTTATCTCCTCTCTCTTGAATCATGTGCCCAAGAAATTAATTAGAACAATGTCAACTAACTAAGAAACCAAAGTTTAAGATAAGGAAGACTCTCAATCATGCGTTCAAGTACAACCTCTCACAAAAACTAGTTTTCTAGGAGGTTAGACAATAAAAATAATTGCTATAAAGAATTGAAAAATGAAACTTTCATTGATCAAAACCTCATAATTCAATAGGGAATTATAAAGGAATCAACCAAAAAGGTTTAGCTTTTCATGCGGAGGCAAAAGAATTACAAAGAAGAAAAGAAACTAAGAAAATCCTATGAAGCTCTCCCCTTTCTCCTTGAGGCTTGTGTCTTTTTATAGACTTTTCTACTCTAAGGATCTTGGGAAAATATTGTAGTTTAGATTTTGTTAACAGTTTCCAACTTTCCATAATTATTGTATTTTGTAAAAGATTTGCTTCCAATTTTGTTTTTGAGATATTGTAGCTTTTATTTTCTCTTTCTTCTTCTCAAAATTTGTTTTCTATTTCTATTCAAGAAGCAACTATTATAGCATATTTGACCCATTTACTCTAAAAACAAAAAATTAATTAAAATAATAGTTAAGGTCCAAATAAACCCAATTATATGGATATTAATTAAAATAATGGAATTATTTATTATTATAGTATAATAATCTATGATTAAAGCTATTGAGTGTGAATAAATATATGCTCATCAGTAGGGCTAAAACAAAAGATTAGTTGAATCAAACAATTGATTTATCTGTTCAACTGGTTATTTAACAAATTAACAGTTCTGTGAAGAATATAAACCAATTATTTTTATGAATCAACTGATTGTTTAATGCAGAACACATATAATAGTATTTAAAACAATTTATCAGAGTAGGAAAGAGAGATTCACACAGAGAGATTTATACTGGTTCACTCTTAACCAAGAGCTACATCCAGTCCTCAGCACACCACTGAGAATTCACTAAGTAATCAAAAACATATCACACCACAGCCAAGAGTGTTGAATTCAAACCCTTCAAGAACTCACAACACTCTCAAGAATGATTAAAAACTCTTTGATCTTCTCTATTGAAAAACAATTTCAATAAACTCTCTTGCTTTAAAAGGTAGTTAAAACAATTTGATCATTAATTGAAATCTGTTAAAAGCATTTAAACACAGTTTGAAATTTATAACAAAATTCTATTAAAAACATTTGATTGATTTTTAAAAAAAAACTAATTATTTTCATTTTCTGTTAAAAACTGAACACAAAAAGTCAATTCATTTATCGAAATAACTAACTGATTTTGCTTTAAAGGAAAGACAAAAGAAAAAAATCATTTTTAAATTCTTTTAAAAATCTTAAGTGTAATTCAATCGGTTGTCGTAATAAATCGACCTATTGAAAAACTTATTATAGTCACCAGACTTTGAACAAAAGCTTTTTCAAATGATTTAAAACACGAAACAACTAACCAAAATTAACACGGATTTAAAAAACAAAACTTTCAAAAGAGATTTAAAATCAAACGAACTTAAATCATAACTAAGTGCAAATTAACAACTCAAAATCTACCTAACTACACACACACAACAACAGATTCTTCAAGTCTTCAGGCTGGATTTGGAAACATAAAAGCATGTTATTCAACATGTTTGGCTAACCTTAGTGAGGTACTTGATAGGTGCATAGAAAATAATCTTGTTTTGAGCTATGAAAAATGTCAATTTATGGTGTCACAAGGCATAGTCTTAGGCCATATAATTTCTTATAAAGGCATGCAGGTAGACCCTGCCAAATTGAATGTTATTTTACAATTATCTTACATCCTTTTCTTTTAGTTGAATCTGATATACCATCCAATGGACCCTCTGACCACCTAGTAGATGGACTAGCCAAATTCTCTAATGCTTCTTTGTCCACACCCTGGTTTCCTGACATTGTCAACTATCTTTCTGCTTCTATTTTTCCACTTATGGCTACTAAAGCACAGAGAGACAAGCTCAAAAGTGATGTCAAGTACTATGTCTGGGATGATCCCTACTTATGGCATTTTTGCATTGATCGGATCATACGCAGATGCATTCATGATCAGGAAATCCCATCTGTGATGAATTTTTGTCATGCCTCATCTATTTGAGGACACCTGGTTGCACAACATACTGCAATGTGGTTTCTTTCGGCCAACCATTTTCAGAGATGCCTGGACCATCTCATCTACATGTGAGAGGTGTCAAAGAGTTGGTCCTGTTATCTCCCAAAGACAACAAAGGCCCCAACAGTGCATGCTCTTTTGTGAAGTTTTCCGTGTATGGGGTATTCATGGGTCCCTTTTTTGTCTCTTTTGGTTTCTCATATATCCTGCTTGTTGTGGATTAATGACTAATGAAGGTGGGGATAATGTAACAGCTGTAGAAAAAAGCAACCCCCCCATTCATCCTTTCTCTCTCCTTTCTATCTTCTCTTCCTTCTCTCTTCAATTTCTCTTCCATACCTCATCTATTCCAAAATCTAATCATGCCATGGTGTAGCTGAGTAAGTTCATTTTTACTCTAAAGTTTCCTTATTTTATGTTTTTCTTTATGATTTAGTCATCAATCTTAGTGGGTCAGTTGAGAAAAGTAATACTCTCAACTTATTCTATTATATACTGAATTTTTGTTTTGTTCGGATAACTTGCATTAGACCTTTATATTTTAAAGCTTATCCATACTGAGAGGCTAAAATTGTAGAGGAAAGCAAACAATTAAGGGAAGGGAAGCTAAATTTAATTTTTAATAGCATCCTAGGCTAGAAGATCTAAATATGGAAGGGACGTGGTCCTAATATTCAATTTTTCTTGCAGAGATGTTGTGTGTTTATATATTGTGTTATTTGTTTATATATTATTTAAACTTGTAAAAATATTAGATTTTGATGGTTTAGTATTTAAGTGTTGTTTTTTTTATGTTAAATAGACTTTTGAATGTTGTGGCTCGTATTTTGAATGATACTGTATGATGAACATGAAATTGAATTGAATTCATACATTTGGGATAATGTATGGACTAATGTTTGTATGTGTATTAAGTATTGATGCCTATGTGGTAACAGAGATCTCCGAGCTTCACTGATGATCTAAGTCACATAGACTAAGATATCAGGTGGTGAGAAGCTGATGGAGGAGTTCATGCACACCGTGACATATGAGATGCACGACTTGGGTTGTATTGAACTTACCCTGACCCTTTCTATTGGATTCGCTGGTAATCTTTAGATCAGGTGTTAGTCTCTGGTAGGACTTATTTAATACGGGTCTTTCGAAAGACGTTGTTTGTTGAATATCTTGGATGTGTAGATCCATGTGAGATATATGTGATTGTTTTATTATTGGGATTTGAGAAATTGATTATGTAATTTGGTTTTCTCTTTTGATTTAATTGTGTATATTATAAAATTTTATTTTTACTAGCTTACCCTTACTTTTCTTGTTGTGTTTGAACTGCAATGATTGTACTACGTACATGAGCAGATGATCATACATGTGTAGGAGGTCTTAGAAGGCTTTTAGGATGTTTTAAACCTTATATTGTAAATATTTGTATTTCTATGAGACATAATCTTGTAATAGGAATATTTTGAAAAACTCAAGTTTGTATGGAAACCGGTAAAACTTCTATTGTAATAATTAGATGCATTTTCTGAGGTGTTACAATATCCATATAGTAAAAATTCATAATTAAATCTACAAAATTTATTTTTCAATCATTCCACTTGCCACTTAATCCTTTTTAAATATATTTTAAATAAAAAATACTCATTAAAAAATAGTATTATGAACTTTTTTTTCTCTCAAATTAAAATTTCACACGCATTAAAATATAGAAAACAAAATAGAAAATAACAATCACTAAACTTCATCTTCAAACATACATAACTAATTTTAAAATATTTTTTGTTTGATTTCAGTCGATATTTACTTACAAAATAATAAAATTCCAACGAAAAGTATAAACTTCCAAAAATAAAAACACGAGCTTGAATCCTAAGTCAGTAAAGTCAGACTCATTTTGAGTCAATCATCCAAATACACAATTTAGTAGTTTTGTTAGTTTTTAAAACTTCCCAATGTTCTTCTAAGTTCATAAGTCTTCCATTAGGTCTAACTCTTGAATTGTAACATCCCGCCAAAACCTTTTCATATTTATATATATAATGAAATAAAGGTAAAACAATAATATCGAAGTGAACATATATATATATATATATATGTAATGAAATTTCTCCTCACAGGGAGTTTAATACATATCCAGTCAGTTTCCAAAACTTAAACAAAATACAGCAAAAATAGAAAACAGGCGATCTCCTAACAGAAACAGAAACACAGGCGATCTCCTAACAGGAAACAGAAACCGGCGATCTCCTTCCGACGACCACTCACTGAGGAGCTCTACTTCCTGCAACATCATCTGCTCCCGTGTAAATTATACACGATCATCACAGGTTTAAGAAAACATCCACAAGACAAAAACGCAGGGTAAGCTAGATATTTTAAAGAGAATTTAGATATGAAACTTTAAAATCAAGATAAAACAAATTTAAGACACCCACGTAAAAACTATCAATTATTCACACATTTCCTTCACATGACCATCAAGTAATCACATATTTCACAATTTCCTCAAGAGTCGTTCAATTCACATAATCCATCAAGTGTCTATCAATTTCAATGTTTCTCATTTCTCACGTCAGACTTCCACTGACCCATCACACACAGACACTTGACACTACTTCCGGAAGACTCGTGCGTTGAACTTAGCTTCCAGAGACCTGCACCTGTCATACTTCACCACTCTGAAATCCACACAGGATATGCGCATAAACATAGTCTCAATATCATCACTCTCACAGTATGACAGGGTTAATCCACATAACAGGTCAAGTCAGTTATCTTTCAAACGACTTACCCATACATATGGACCTCCTTCAACTCTCACCAACTGAATGACTTCATCTATGTGACTCCATCATATCAGCAGAGTCAGGATCGTCTCATTCACAGGATACTCACTGATCAATACACCTCATAACCAATCTCAACACGGTATTTCCTTTCCTGAAAATACTATGTCTTGATCCCACATTCACAACATTCAACACATCATATAACACTTAAATGAACGATTCCAATCACAGCAACAATCATTCCAAGGTTCAGATTTTCGAATATCACATGCATTTCACATTTCAATCTCAAACAGTTTCAAAACGACACTAAAACAAGGGAGTTCGAAATCAACATAAAAATCGGCGATCACGTCGCCCCACACATAAAAACAGAGCATCGTGAAAAAGAATATGAAACCGACGACCACGTCGCCCTCACTTCAGAACCTACTCGCCTAAAGTTTTTATAAACGAAAATGCTAGCTTCCCTTACCTGAACTTGCGCAAAAACACTAAGAGCTCCAAAACCCACCGAAGCTTAAAGGTGCCTTAACTCTGTTTTAGCGTCCGGTTTGGAGAACTTGCAGAGAACCTCCCAGGTGCTCTAAGGGCAGTCGTCGCTCGTCGTACTGGTGCTTGAGGATGCCTGAATCGCAGCGCGAAGGAGAGAAAAGAGAACGATGAAGGTAAACTCACTCTTTCACTCTTGAACCACTGCAACGTTCTCTGCCTCTCAGAAGTGGGTTTTTGAATCTAAACCAACTTGTCCACACATGTCGCTGCCACTACCCACTCTGCAGGAAAGCTTGCGTGCACGCTTCCTTGAACAGTACGGCCACGTGTGTCTCTGCGCATGCCAACTCTCTGATGTCACTATTCTGAACCACCCTTTTTGTCTACGTGTCGCGCGTGCAGGACGTCTCATGCTGGGAGCCTGGGTCCCACCTTATCTGTGTGAAACTCGACATCGCACGATAATTTTCCACCGATGACTCATCCTGGCGGACGACCGATGTCTCGCCCTGGCGATGCCCGCATGCCTCGCGCCCTGGCGATGCCCGCATGTCTCTCGCGCCCTGGCGATGCCCGCATGTCTCTCGCGCCCTGGCGATGCCCGCATGCCTCGCGTCCTCGCGATGTCTGATGACACATCGCCACGTCTTGCTGAAGGTTCTTCATCCCGCTATGTTACGTCCAAGGTATCATGTCCACATGACTTGGTGACGTCGGTAGCTTCACAATTCCAAGAGTAAATCAGCACTACTTCTCGTGCGCCCATGCATGCAACACTATGGACGATTTCTTATGCTCAAGCATGGAGCTTCGCATGCACAGCGTATCTAAGGCTTAACCCACACCTTGATACACGTAGTTTTTGGAACCCACTATGGTTGATCCAGCATCTTGACCACATACTAAGTGCACTTTCGGCGATCATGTGCACCATAGGCGATTGGCGTTCATGTGTAGTCTAGGCGACAGGCGATTATGTACTAACCAGGCGATCTCATAGTCTTCTAAGCTACACTTTCCTTCCTTTTTATTTTAAATAAAAACATACTTAGAATTCATTTAAAATATATTCCTTTTATTCCAATTTAATTTTACAGGTCCTTACATGAATTCTTATAGGAATCCTTACAATGTTAAGCCAATCACATCCTAAATCTCATTTCATTTTTGTTTAGTGTAGTGTAGTGCTCTAGAATAAACCAACACAAGTACGGAAACTTTAAAAAAAAATTGAGAACACAACCCCTTGTAAAATAAAGTTTTCAACGCACCAAAAGAGATAACAAAAACAAAATAACAAATAACTTCTCTTTTCCATGGAATCATGAACAAAGTTACAACACCAGAAATGCCAAGAATAATATATTTATATCAATATAGAAACCCATTATAAAAATGGGGGGAAGAAGGTGTGTAGGAGAAGGAGAGAATTAGGAGATGGGAGATGCTCATCATATCTTGGCTGCTATTACAATGGAGAATATGAAAGGTTAAGCCTTGGTCTCCAAAAGTTGAAGGCTCAAGGTGATGGCTTAGAGGTAGGGAGGAGAAAATTTAGAGAGGTGGAAGAGAGATGGAAACATATAACTATTTCAAAGAGAGAATGGGAAAAAGGGAAATTTAACCTTGATTAATTAGGTTTAATTCCTTAATTAAATGGTTTATATAGTGTTTAATAAATCACTTTTAGTAAATAAAGTGTTTGAAAAATTTTAGACTCCAATTGACTAGTCAATTTAATCATAGTTATTAATTTGTTTAATTCTAGTCAACTGCAAAATAGTTGACCAAAAGTAAACTTTCTAAATGTGATTTTGAAGGTCTTATGTTGTTTTTCACTAATTAAGATTTATTATAAGTGTATAAATCAAGGTTAAGACTCTTAATCCATTTTTGTTAATTGTTTCAAAGAGTTGACCAAATAGATATCATACATGAGTCATGGATACATGTATTCTAATCGTGCACTTTTATTAATGAAGAAAGTATAAATATTATGATATCCAACTCGTACATACTAGCTACAGTGGTTATTGGTAGTAATTTTTATTTAATTTTTTTTTGTTTTTGAAAATAAAACAACTAAAAGTTAATAGTTAAAGAAATATTAAAGATCTTCAGATTTTATAGATTTATGCTTTTTAGATTTATGGATTAAAGTTGTTTTCAAATAAGTTAACTTTATTTAAATTATACTTTCTGATATATAATTATTTGAATTTATTTTCTAAAAAGGCTAATTTTATTTGTATCAATATTTTATAATATAATTTTGTTTGAATTATCAATTTTTATTTGAGTTTATATTTTAGAAAATTATTTTTAAAAAATTTTATTTAAAATTTTTAAAATATGTTTACATAGATATTGGTGAAAATAAAAAAAAAATTATGGATAACTTTCATACATATATTCACAAGCAACAAAACTATTTTTTTCTTAAACGGAACGGAGAATAAGTAGATGAGTAGTAAATAGATACTACCGGCTGCCCCATGGGTTCCCATCCGATTCTAGCCAGTGAGTGGGAAATGGGATTCTAACTTCGTTTTCACGATATACACTGTTTACTACGCCCTTTTTTACTAATTAAACCACATTTTAAACATGTGTTTGAATAACAAAGTTTACAACCGTTTAAGAGATTCAATCAAAGTACATTTAAATTCTTTTATTTCTAAAATATTTTGTTTAGATAACATGACGAAAGAATATAGTTTATCTAATATGTTGAGTTGTGATTCACATATAATTATCGAGATTATAAGTAGTATGACAATTGATTGTGTCTGATTTAATATAATTTTATCTGCATATATGTTGATTTTTTTTGTGTGGCTACTGTATATGTTTGCTTAGTCAGCTGAACTTAGAGAAAATCTTGGGAGTTGGAACTGTAGGAGAAAAGGAAGTGAAACATATCTTGTTGAATCAGATTCCCAAACAACCATTGATTAAGGAGATGCTCGCTTTTTCATGCTAGTCATTTAGTGGATTCAAGTTTCTTCAGAGTCATTGAGAAAGCAATGATGTTGTTTATACTTCGTCTAAGAAAACATGGGTATAGTGTAGAATGCATTTGCATAATTATAATAGTTTGGTGGAGGAAGAACGATGTAGACCCAACACATCTTTATGCAACTTGGTCAACCTCCTCCATCACGTGTTGCATAATCTCATTCAACTTCAACTCAAATAACCAATTTGTCCAAAAAATGTCCTGTTAATAATATGTAAAGTGTGAAAGTAACAAAAGAAAGAACGTGTAACATAGCTAAAGTTCAAAGATCTTTTCGTCAGAACAAGGAAGAGTTGAAGATATCTGATATTAATAAAACAAACCCATTAATATCTTTATATCACGTAAAAAACAACAATTAAAATTATTATCTTAAGGTATTAATCTTTTTGTCCACATAACACAAAGCAACTACTGTAAGAACATCTTTATTCACACACATGTGGAACATGTGGAGGGGAGGGTTTCATTTTCTGATATGCATCAATTATATAAGGTAGTAACTCTTTTTAATGCAATTTTCTCTTTCAGACACTATCAGCTCTAATTGTGAGAGAGATCCAGATCTTATCAAGTTTCTACCGATATGTTTCCGTCTCCAATGACATTTTAACTAGTTCTTCCTTCTTCTGTTTTTCATAATCTTTATTTCAAGTTAAGAATCTTCAATATTTATTCCCAAACTTTAGAGGGCTCTCAAAATTCAACAGATTTTTTTTTCTACATGATTCGCTTAGCACCTCGTTAGTTCGCTCAATATATTGTTCGTTTGTGTGTTTTTCTCATCGTGCTCCAGCATTTCTTGGACTTAAGCCCAGTTTTCTTTTATTTATTTTATATATATGCATACATACATATTAGTTCTCTTATGTTCCTTGTAACTAGGTTTTAGTTTTCTCTCAATAATATTCATCCTTTTGTTTTGCTTTTGTTCTCACATTTTTTCTTCTACACACATCATATGTTCTTGGATATACGGAAAATCATGTTTATAAGCTGCACTGGGATGTACACAAGGGTTGTTAAGATTCATTTAGGCGTATGGCAGGGCTGAAGGAGCTGTCAATATTACTCGAAATAATCACTTGAGTGACTTTCACTAATATAAACACCTATACTGAATGTCTACTGTATATGAAGGTTCAGAATAGACTAATTGTATAGACTAATTGTAGGACTAGAGGAACAAGCAACAGGAATACAGTGGCAGGGTACCTAATACTCTTCTATTCTCCTTCCATTCTTTCAGTATAAAGGACCTCAGCCCTAAACAGCCCCCCTCCCCCACATCACAAAAATAACGTCAAATAAACACAAAACCTACTCAATTTCTATCTCCAAAACTGCATACGAATCTATCAATTTTGAATTAATCTCATAAATTTGATTCAACTAAACACCCCCAGTATTATATTCTTATGATACAATCAAATTTGACATGATACAAAAATCTTTGCAAAGTTTTCACCTCAACCTATATCAACAAAATGCTCCATTACCACTATCTTCTCAACTTTATCTCCATTGCTTTCCTCTATATAAGAACCTATGAATCAACAAATTACCAGATACGGATTGCTTCTACAACACTAAATCTGCACCATATGAGGAGATAACACAAACAACACAACAGGTCCAAATCATTGGACCTATTCATTTATACTCTCCCAAGGCATACAATCTGATTGGAGAACCCATGATGATCATGCTACAGAAAAACTCCATTTACCCTTTTCTGCACGGTCCATACTCTATAAAACATCTCTTCCAGAGGTTCCCTGATCAAGCTTATACCGAAGCCTCCCAGATTGACCCTGTCCCTGCATATGAAAGAGAAACCAAGCAGCAGAGCTTTTAGCCCAATGCCTCAAAATAGAACATCAAGATTCATAGCATGCTCACAATCTGTATGCAACTACATACATTCATCCAGCAGCTCACAAAAGGCCATGAACCATAGGGATACAAAAAGAACAAGTACACAAGTGATGCCACAGAATATGACAAACTGATAAAAGAACTTCATCAAAATCAACTTATTCTTAACAGAAAAACAAACAGCATCCAAATATAAGCCTTAGGACGCGCTTGGTTTCCCTCTCAATTTTTAATTTTAAAAATTGTTTTCTGTCAGAATAATTCCATGTTTAACAGTCAATTTTTCATCTAAACCAACTAAGTCTTGGAAGTTGTTTCCAAAACAAAACTTTTCAAAAAAACAAAAACAGCTGGGAAATGTCTTTCCATCCTCTTCTGTTTTGTGGTCCCAGCTCAATAGTGTGGGTCATATCGAGTGACATTGCAAGTGGTGAGGCATGAGCTTGGTGTCGATATTTGTTTTCTTAATTTTTTTAAAAACAAAAATAATATTTTACAATATAAATCACACCTCAGTTTTAGAAACCAGTCTGAATAATCATGGGCGCAACATTATGCCTTTTGAGTCTCTGTAACTGTAAAAGCCACTGCAGCCCCATCAACCACATTGGTTTCCCAACACCAAAGATCGCAACAAAACCACAACTCCACCAATAGTCAAAAGAAGAGACAAATGAAAGATCAAAACCATTCATCACATCATCCCATCCTCCACGTGCACCTACTTAATCACCAGAAACAAACGGTTCCCAGCATCAATACGACCATCCACCAAACTAAACCACAATAACGGAATTCAGACAATAACACCATCACCCTTTTCATCCCTACCTCCCTCCAACAAACCCAAAAACAAAAACACGAGATTTCAATTAATCCACCACAACTTCGTCACAATCCTTAAAATTACAGAAAATTCCAGACAAATGCAACTCCCACTTCTGAAGTTACAGTTTTTCTAGAACCTCCACTCCAAAAACAAACAAAAAAAAGGTTTATCCCCAAGTCAACTCCACGTTCCCAATTAGACATTGGAGGATAGCCGGCCTATGACTGAATAGCCAATGGTCTAATAAACCCAAGAACAACCACAAACACAAACACTACGAACATGTAAGAATTTGGATTCAAACTGATTTGTGAGATAAGGATTGAAATAAGAGAAGAGAGAGTGAAACCTGGGAACGGGTATGGTGTTGTTTGGAGCTAACGGCGACGCATTCGGGGGGCGTTTCGAAGAGCGAGAGAGGGAAGCGCTTGTAGGCGGCGCCGACGTCGAAGTAGATGAGGCCGGTGGGGGGGACGTCGACGCGGATGCTCATGACCTCGAGCCAGAGGAAGAGATCCTGGGCCTGGAGGCCCGATAGAGCGTCGATCATGCCGCAGCTGAGGTGGCCCGAGACGTTGCGCTCGTAGTGTAGCTCGTTCTCGAACTTGGCGTTGCAGGCCTCGTCGAGGTAAACCCAGAAGCTGCCGTCATGGGCGAGGCCGAAGTCCCTGACACCCTTGGGGAAGAGGCCCATGGGTAGTCCGTAGTCGCTGAGGACCTCGTAGATGGTTGTGGCATTGGTCCGCTGGCTGAGCGAAGCTGCGGGAGAAACGAGAGCGAGAAGGAGGAAGAACGGGTGAGCTAAGGAAAGCATAACTGTGGTGAGTGCTCTGGGTGCGTGGATTGTGAAGGTTTTAAGGTTGTGGGAACATGTTTTCTTGGTTTGGTTTGGAGAGGGAGAGATGGGTGAAATGGGTTTTGGGATTGGCGGAGAGAGAGAGAAGAAGAAGAAGAAAGGTGACAGCTTGTACACAGAAGGGATTAGGAGGAGAATGATCAATTATTGGTATTCGGTGGTGACTGATGAGTGCTATGTGCTGTTGTGGGCCTCTTTTTCTTCTCTTAGTTCCTTCATTTTTTTTTTAAATTATATTTAATCTTAATTAAGTTTATATTTAAAAGATTATACTTTAATTCAATTTATTCAAGATTAAAATATAATTTTAGTGTTGTTTTTCTCTTTTTCTTGTCAAGAGTTTATTGTTTTTTTTAATGTAATTTAAAATGAAAAGGTATAATTACTTCTTATATTTAAGGTTAATATTCAATTTAGTACAGTAATTTTAAAAAAAATCAATTTAATATTTGTGTTTTTTAAAAAGTAATTAAATTGGTATTTTTTTAACTTTCTCCTAACGGCGTCAAGTGTTGTTGTGACAGAGACAACAGAAACATGTTAGATTAGATATTATATTGTCCGAACTTCTGTTTGAAACTGTTTCTCTCTTTGGCTAAAACTTTCCAACTTCTTCATTGCTACCACACTGGAATATCCAACGTTCCTTTGAAAATAGAACCAAACCCTCCTCCTCTCAATTTCTCAAAGAAATTCCTTGTTGTATCTTGCAAATCTCTGTACCTATATACCACCAACAAACCCTCTACAGCCTTTCTTGATACCAATATTCTCTTCCTTGACCACAGAATGGCCAAGAGAACCCCAACACCAGCAACCACTCCTACAACCACACAAATAATCGTCCCCTTACTTCTTTTATCAACATCAATCTCAGATGTTGCAAGTTTGAGATACAAAATTTGTCCGCGACTATCATCTGAAGACAATTGTTGCATATTCAGACGGTTGCCGACCTAAATTGAACACCCATTACTGTCACATGCATAAGTTGTGTAGGAGCAGATGCTCAAGGTCTAGGTGGTTGACAAAGTGGAAGGTGCAGTCGACGGAGGTGCAGACGATGAGGACTCCCTTTGAAGCATCTCTTAAATGGAAGAAATCCTAAACTCCAATGTTGAACTTTATTAATCTCTGCAAAACTCCTCAACTTGTCACCTCACACAACACCTAATCCAATGAATCTCTGTTCTCTCTACCACATCACCAACACTTGACACTATTGGAAAAAGTTAACATAAAGAACCAATTTGGGTACTTTTTAAAAAACACAAGGACCAAATTAATTGATTTTTAAAAAAAACCACTATAATAAATTGAATATTCATCTTAAATATAAAGACCAATAAGATAATTATACCAAACAAAAATTCTAAAATGACAATTTTTTTTCTTTTGAGAAAATGGTATATGAATTATACGGTTTAATTCTAGAGAAATCACAAATTACAAAAAGAAAATAACTCCAATTAAAATTGTGTTTAACCAATACGTTTTTAATTAAAATAAAATTAAATTATGAAAAATTAAAAAATATAAGAAATTGTATACATTATTTACGATTTTGAAATGAATTCGAGTACCAAGTGTATGCTTTTAAATTTTTTTTATATAATTAAAGAAAAATATGTTTTAAAAAATATTTTTTTATTATATATAATTAAAAAGTGGCCGAATTTTTTTTTATAAAATATTTCATTATTATATATAATTAAAGAATGATTGAATGAATAGATGTTTATAAAATATTTTTTATTTGTATATAATTCAAAAATAAAATATAAATTTTTATTTTCATTACATTAAAATTATTTTCAGTTTCTAATAAAATTAATAATGTAATAATTTAATAATATAAAATAATATAATTAAATTATTTTCAGAAAAATTATCAAACTAAATTTAATTCATATGATAAAAAATTAATTTGGTAAACTCCTAAATTCGAAACGTTGAAAATAAATCAAAAAATTTAACCAAAAAGTTAAAACTAAGAACGTTAAAAAAAAATTTAAACTTTAATTAGAAAAATAGTACAAGAGTCTACATTCTACTATTGTCGATATGGACAAATTATTTTATTGTGGTCTTCATTCCTATAGTAAGTGATCCGGTCGGTCATCCGTAGTCGATGACGTCAGCAGCAGATGACCACGTGGGCCAGTCGCAGAGCGACGCGTGGCATGAGATAGCAGATGAACCAGGGTGGAGATCGTTCAAGAACGGCGATCAGTGGTCAGTTACCGAGTGACCACCACCAGCAGATCAGTTCCTACATGGGCGCCTGGAAGCAAAGCGCAAGAAGTGATGAAGCACCGATCAGTCATCGGTGCATGCAGAGCGATCAGTCATCGGTGCATGCACAGCGATCAGTCGTCGGGGGTTCCTTGCCAACACGAGTTAAACTGGGACCCAGGCTCCCGGCGAGAACGTTACCCAAGGACCTCGCATGATTCCATAAGGAGAGCACGACAACGTAAAGAAGCGCCATCGGTCATCGGCCAGGATGAGGGACACCTCGGTCATCGGTATGTGTCAAGGTGACATCGGCCGCGGCGATGTGAACAACGAGACCAGTGATCAGTAAAGCGCCCAGGGGCAGGGAGTGGCCTTAGTCGCGAGACGACCATGCATGAAGATGGGAAGACGCAGTTAGGTGCATAATCCTGCTGGGACAAGAACCCATCAAGGTTAGAGTCTCCCAGTGAGGTTGCATGCATGCCACGTGGACCATGAAGGTGTTCCCAGAGATTAGGTAGGGCAGATGGGCACAGAAATTGAGGGGTACAGAGGTACCCACGCAGCCTCCCCTATCAGACTTTGCACTCAAGTGAGGAAGGTCTGCACGCAAGGTAGCCCTGGGGGGTGGTTAACGGCGGTGCAGAGTAATCAAGTGGCCCTAGAGGTAGCCAGTAGGGGGGCGACGCGGGATTATATGAGGAGGAAGAACGCTGAACAAGGTACGCAATTTTTGCCACACAATACACAACACAAACCGAGAACACTCAGTTTTCGAATCAAAGAGGACTGAGGGCACACACGAGTCTCAGACAGATAGATCCGAGAGAGAGTTTTGGTGTTCCCGTTGCCTGACTTGAGCGTCGGAGCTACAACGGCCGCTAGAGGCGTCGTCTGTGTGTTTTGCAGGCATCATTTGAAGTTCCGGCGAAGGTTCCTGGAGCCTCCTTGCAGAACGCGCAACAGTTAGAAGGCTAGACGAAGGAGTGACGAGGCACTTTCCCCACGCTCGAGCCAGCGGCAGGATCATTTGGCGCCCACCGTGGGGCCCGTGTGAATTTTGTTCCCATCCACATCGCAGGTCTTGAAGTTGTTTGTCGAAGCTTCTGAGAAGATGAGTAGAAGAACCAAACAAACAGCACCTGCGCCATCTGCATCTGCTGAAGAAGGAGCTGTTACCATGGCGCAGGTCATGGAGATGATGCGCGCGCTGCAAGAGAATGTCGCGGCGTCGAGAGTTGAGCAAGAGAAGATGCATGCAGAGCTGACTGCATCGCATAGCAGAAATGAAGAGCTGAACCGAGTGAACGAGGAGTTGCGTAGGGAATTGCAAGCGCAGAATGAGCGCGTATTCGAAGATAGGACGTCGATGCCGCCGTCGCCCCCTAGAGCATTTCCTATGCCTTTCTCCCCCGAAATCATGAACACGGTGGTGCCTCCCAACCTGGTGGGAGTGAAGGCATCGTTCACGGGGGTGGAAGACCCAGAAGCACATTGACGGCATTCCACACTCAGATGATTCTATCTGGAGGCTCAGACGCTGTGTACTGCAAACTGTTTATGAGTACACTGAGCGGAATAGCTATGGAGTGGTTCGTGAGCCTGCCGGAGCGCCACATCACCTCCTTCCATTAGTTCTCAAAGCTATTCACGGAGCAGTATATAGTCAACAGAGCGCCGCCAGTGGTGTCTTACGACCTGTTTGACGTGCGCCAGTACCAGGGGGAGTCGCTGAAGGACTTCCTCAACCGCTTCGGTGCGCAGGTGGTGAGATTGCCCAGCAAGGATGAGAGCATGCTGGTGCATGCATTCAAGAAAGGCATGCTACTTGGCCCTTTCAGTGAATCGCTCATCAGGAGCCACCCCGCCACCTTCACTGAGATTCGGCGACGCGCGGTGGCGTACATAGTGGCAGAGACCGAGGTCTCTGAGAAAAGAGGCAGTGCTGCACCGACGAAGCCACGCGGGGGTCATGGGAAGCAACAGCAACAGGCGCGGGTGTATGAGACCAAGGAAGGAAAGAGGGTGCAAGGGAGGCCTCGTCCCTATACACCCAGGAAAGACCAGGTCAGGGGGCGTGCGAGGGAGCACGACGCACCCCCTAGGTACGATTTCATGGTAGAGTTGGCGGAGCTGATCGCCATCCCTGTCGTGGCTGCAAGGCTCCGAGTACCAGAGAAAACTGACAGGGTACTTGGAAAGAAGAAGGATGAGTGGTGTGAGTTCCATCAGGCTTATGGACACACACTCCGCACCTGCCTGGCGTTGGGGCGTCAACTCGCTGAGTTGGTGAAGACAGGTCTCCTGACCGATTACCTACGGGGAGCGCAGGGTGATCGCGCTTCGGGGTCTCAAGCGGGTGATCAACAACATGAAATCCCTGTGCATGGGGAGGTGATGACCATTGCGGGGGGCTTTTCCGGCGGAGGGTGCTCCAGGTCGCAGAGAAGAAGGTATGCACAGTCGGTGATGGCCGTGGACTCGGTAGATGAAGGCCATTTTCCCGAGGTGGACATCACCTTCACAAGGGCTAATCTGCAGGACGTAATACCTCACAACAATGACCCTGTGGTCATCTCCCTAGTGACAGCAGGAAGACGAGTGCACAGGGCCCTCGTAGACCAAGGAAGCTCAGCGGACGTCATGTTCTGGCCGACGTTCAACAAGTTGCAGCTATCCCTCGATCAATTGAGGCCATATGTTGGGTGTCTTTATGGTTTTGCGGGGGACCAGGTCGAGGTGCGGGGCTACATAGAGCTGAGGACGACGTTCACCGATGGAGTGGCGTCCCGCACAGAGAAGATAAAGTACTTGGTGGTAAATGCCCCATCTGCATACAATATCTTGCTAGGAAGACCCACGCTCAACAGGTTGGGTGCAGTGCCATCGATGAGGCACATGAAGTTGAAGCTGCCGTCGGTGGAAGGGGCTGTCATTACCATCAAGTCAGATCAAGCTGAGGCTAGGCGCTGTTATGAGAACAGCCTCAAGCAGAAGAGAAGCATCTGCCATGTCACTACAACACCACCAGCAGGCGTGCTCCAGGAGCGATCAGTGGTTCGTGGTACACAGGCAGATCAGGTAATGGAAGATGTTACGCTGGGGGGCTCCCACGTAGCTCAAGTTGAAGCTGAAGCAGGGGGCATGATCGCTCCTCGTGAGTCGGGCATCGCCAGGGCGGTCATCGCCAATGAAAGGAGACCCCATCCAGCTGAGGGATGGGAAGAGGTGGAAATAAGGGGAAAGAGGTTTAAATTGGGGGGATCGCTCGCTGCAGAAAAACGAGCACAAATCGCCGATGTGATTGAGAGGCACATGGGCGCCTTTGCATGGTCAGCTTCTGACATGCCAGGGATCGACCCCGATTTCCTTTGCCACCACCTGTCAATGGACCCCAAGGCGCGGCCAGTGCGCCAAAGGCGAAGGAGATTCAATGAAGAGAAGAGGAAGGTGATCCATGATGAGACGCAGAAGCTCCTTGCTGCCGGACATATCAGAGAGATCCAGTACCCCGAGTGGCTGGCAAACGTGGTGCTGGTGCATAAGTCAAACGGCAAGTGGAGGATGTGTGTGGACTTCACTGACCTCAATAAGGCCTGCCCCAAGGACTCCTACCCTCTCCCTAGTATAGATGCATTGGTGGACAGCGCGTCAGGGGGGAAGCTCCTCAGCTTTCTGGACGCCTTCTCAGGCTACAACCAGATAAAGATGCACCCCATGGACGAGTGTAAGACTGCTTTCATGACGGAACGATCTTGCTACTGCTACAAGGTAATGCCGTTCGGGTTGAAGAACACAGGAGCTACCTATCAGAGACTTATGGATAGGGTGCTCTCGCCCATGCTTGGAAGGAATGTGCATGCATACGTAGATGACATGGTGGTCACGTCGCGGGAGAAGGCGCACCATGTAGTCGATCTGGAGGAACTTTTCGCCACCATCGCCAAGTATAGGTTGAAGCTCAACCCTAAAAAGTGCATCTTCGGTGTGGAGGCTAGGAAGTTCTTAGGTTTCCTTCTAACGGAGCGTGGGATTGAGTCGAATCCGGAGAAGTGCGCGATAATCGTGGCAATGAGGAGCCCAACGATGGTGAAGGAGGTGCAGCAGCTCACTGGTCGGTTGGTCGCATTGTCTAGGTTTATGTCTGCTGGAGGAGAGAAGGGTCATCTGTATTTCCAGTGTCTCAAACGCAACAGTAGATTCCTCTGGACACAGGAGTGCGAAAAGGCCTTCCTAAAGCTGAAGGAGTATCTGGCGAGCCCACCAGTATTGTGTAAACCACAAGTGGGCACCCCTCTTCGTCTGTACTTTGCTGTGACGGAGAGGGCAGTCAGCGCAGTCCTGGTTCAAGAGCAAGAGCAGATCCAGAAGCCTGTGTATTTTGTGAGTAAGGTGTTGCAGGGCCCGGAAACAAGGTATCAGGCTCTAGAGAAGGCCACACTGGCAATAGTTTTCTCAGCTAGAAGGCTTAGACACTATTTCCACAGCTTCATCATAGTGGTCATGACAGACTTGCCCATCCAGAAGGTGTTGAACAAGCCAGACGTAGTAGGAAGGATGGTCAAGTGGGCTGTGGAACTCTCAGAATTCGACATCCAGTACGAGCCCCGAGGACCAATCAAGGGGCAGGTGTTCGCCGATTTCGTGGTTGAGCTGTCGTCGGTCGCGACACCTGCAGACAACGTGGTTTTTCAATGGGTCTTATCGGTGGATGGCTCCTCCAATCAGCAGGGGAGCGGTGCTGGAATCATTCTAGAAGGCCCGAACGGGGTACTGATCGAGCAGTCCCTCCGCTTTGCCTTCAAGGTCAGCAACAATCAGGCGAAGTATGAAGCCCTGATCGCAGGAATGTTGCTGGCAAGAGAAATGGGAGCGAGAAGTCTGGTGGCTAAGAGTGATTCGTTGTTAGTCGCCGAACAAGTTACAGGGGAGTTCCAGGCGAAAGATCCTCAGATGGAAGCTTACCTGGAATACGTGCAACTCCTGAAGACGTCCTTCGATGAGTTTGAGTTGGTGCATGTGCCCTGAGAGCAAAATGCCAGAGCAGACCTGTTAGCCAAGCTGGCCAGCTCAGGTAAGGGGGGAAAACAAAGGACTGTCATTCAAGAGGTTCTAAAGGTGCCACGAGCGTTCGTGTCAGACAATCAAGTACTTCAAGTGTCCAAGTCGATGGAGCGTTTGGCGATCGGTCATCGGTCCCTGACTCAAGAAACACTGAAAGCGCCTAGGGTGAGAGCGCGACCAGCAAGGACCGATGAGGCGATGGAGGCCTGCGCTGTCGGGGGGCCCGATACGTGGATCACACCGTACCAGGTGTACCTAGAAGATGGTGTGCTCCCGTTGGACCCAGCAGAGGCAAAGAGAATAAAGAAGGGCTCGAGTAAGTTTACTCTAATTGATGGGAATTTGTTTAGATTTGGCTTTTCCCATCCTGTACAAATGTGCGTGCATGGGGAGCAATGCACCAGGTTCATGTCAGAGTTGCACGAGGGGGTGTGCAGAAGCCACGTCAGTGGTCGCACTTTGGCAAGTAGGATCCTCCGCGCGGGGTACTACTGGCCAACGCTGAAGGAAGACTGTGTGAAGTACGCTCAGCGGTGCAAACAGTGCCAACTTCATGCAGACTGGCATAAGGCACCCCCAGAGGAGTTGAAGTCCATTCATAGCCCATGGCCATTTCACACGTGGGGAATCGACATCCTGGGACCTCTTTCCTCTGGTGACCAGGCAGATGAAATTCCTCATAGTGGCCATCGAGTATTTCACCAAGTGGGTGGAGGCAGAACCAGTGGCCCGCATCACCGCTCAGAAGGTCGAGCATTTTGTCTGGAGGAATATTGTCTGTCGTTTCGGAGTACCCAAGAGGCTAGTATCTGACAACGGCACTCAGTTCACTAGTCATCAGTTGAGGAAAAGGTGCGAAGAACTGAAGATACAATAAGTGTTCGCCTCGGTAGAACACCCGCAGACCAACGGGCAGGTGGAGTCAGCCAACCGAGTGCTACTCAGGGGACTGAAGCGAAGATTAGATAAAGCCAAGGGGAGTTGGGCAGAAGAGGTTCCCAGAATTGTATGGTCTTACCATACCACCCCGCAGTCTAGCACCCATGAGACACCCTTTAGTCTTGTTTATGGGACAGATGCTATGATCCCCGTGGAGATGCAGGAGAGCTCCCCTAGATTCCTGAACTTCATCGCCGAAGAGTCCAATCAAGAGCGAAAGGTGAATCTGGACCTCCTGGACGAAGTGTGAGAGGGAGCCAGGGTTAGTGCTGAAGCTGTCAAGAGAAGAGTAGAACAGAGGCACAATTCCAAGGTGAAGCTTAGGCGTTTCCAGGAGGGCGATCTGGTGATGAGGAAAGCACATCAGAATGAGATGGAGAACAAGTTATCTCCAAAGTGGACGGGCCCATACAGAGTAGTTGAGGCGTTGGAGAATGGAGCTTATCGGCTGGAAACTCTGGACGGGGCAGCTATCCCCAGGACATGGAACGCTACGCACTTGAAATTCTACTTCAGTTAAGTTGTAAAGTAGATGCGTTTTTGCGCTGTACACACACTCAATGATGCACTGTAAATAGTTGGGCAGATCAGGAGGGTACTCTTTTCCCTAAGGAGAATTTGTAACGAGGCCACCCAATAAAAAAGACTTCAGTACATAAAGTGTGCAAGCGTTTCCTAGTTTAAAGTTCTCCTTGCCCCAGGCGAAAGTGCAGGTAGTTGGTGGTCAGTTACCGAGTAACCACCACCCACAGATCAGCACCTGCATGTAGAGCGCGAGCACTCATTGGTGCATGGTCATCGGGGTCTTGCCAACACGTGTTAAGCTGGGACCCAGGCTCCCAGCGAGAGCGTTACGCATGCACCTCGCATGATTCCAGAAGCAAGCACTCATTGGTGCATGGTCATCGGGGTCTTGCCAACACGTGTTAAGCTGGGACCCAGGCTCCCAGCGAGAGCGTTACGCATGTACCTCGCATGATTCCAGAAGCAAGCACTCATTGGTGCATGGTCATCGGGGTCTTGCCAACACATGTTAAGCTGGGACCCAGGCTCCCAGCGAGAGCGTTACGCATGCACCTCGCATGATTCCAAATGCAAATAGATTGGTCGGGGCATGGTCATCGGGGGCATGCTAACACGTGTTAAGTTGGGACCCAGGCTCCCAGCGAGAGCGTTACGCATGCACCTCGCATGATTCCAAGCCAGAGGAAGAGGCGTGCGGAGAGATCATGCAAGCAGGGATGCGCCTGGTGAGTGCGCTCAGACAGCCACCCCTGGTGCTCCCCTGGGAGCATGCACCCACTCGGAGAAAAAAGTCCTCTCCTCGACTTTGTACAGCGAGGCAGGGGCGAGAGAAAGTTCTCACCCTCGACTTTGTACAGCGCGGTGTAGGTGAGAGAAAGTCCTCTCCCTCGACTTCGTACAACGAGGCATGGGCCAGAGAAGAAAGTCCTCGCCCTCAACTTTGTACAGCGGGGTGCAGGCGAGAGAAAGTCCTCTCCCTCGACTTCGTACAGCAAGGCATGGGCCAGAGAAGAAAGTCCTCACCCTCGACTTTGTACAGCAGGGTGCAGGCGAGAGAAAGTCCTCTCCCTCGACTTCGTACAGCGAGGCATGGGCCAGAGAAGAAAGTCCTCACCCTCGACTTTGTACAGCGAGGTGCAGGCGAGAGAAAGTCCTCTCCCTCGACTTTGTACAGCGAGGCACGGGCCAGAGAAGAAAGTCCTCACCCTCGACTTTGTACAGCGAGGTGCAGGCAGAGAAAGTCCTCTTCCTCTGCTTTTTACAGCAAGGTTGGGGTGAGAGAAAAGTCCTCTTCCTTTGCTTCTTACAGCAAGGTTGAGGCAAGAGAACCAAGTCCTCTTCCTCTACTTTTACAGTAAGGCTGAGGCGAGATAAGAAAGTCCTCACCTCGACTTTATACAGCGAGGCTGAGGCGAGATAAAAAAGTCCTCACCTCGACTTTGTACAGCGAGGCTGAGGCAAGAGGAGAAAGACCTCACCTCGACTTCTTACAGCGAGGCTGAGGCAAGAGGAGTCATCGAGAAGCATTTTCCTTCCCCAAAACACAGGCGTCATCTTTGGCGTTCGAGCCCTCTATGCACCTAGCGCTGGAGTGGCAGAGAAGTAAAGCAAAGCCTGAAGCGCGATGACTGATCGGTGGTGCGCTAACAAGCTAGTCGATGGTCGGTGGTCGGTGGTAAAGCTCTGAGTATGAAAGTTTTCCCAAGCAAGTTGTTGTGCGATCAGCCGAAGCATTTAGGCCCTGTCAGGTCAGTCATCCAACATGAATTTATGCATAAAAACTGTTAAAGAGAATGCTAAGGTACAGTTGGTCGCGATCAAGTTAGCAGCCACGTTTGAAGGGTCACAGTGAGATCGCGCTGAAGCCTAAGCCAGTTAACAGTTAGTCAGATGCAGAGAGTAAAAGATGGAGAAAGGCAAGCAGCTGAAGCAAATAGATTTCAGTCATATTGAAGTCAATACTAAGAGCCTTTACAGCTAAAAGGTTTATGCACAAGTTATGTAGCAGAAATAGAAATTACACAAAAGGAGAGGTCGCAAAGGAAGAAGCTCAAGGAGGAGGAATGAGCTTGCCATCGACCACTGAATGGTGGAGGCTAGGTTGGGTAGAGTCCAAGTCTGGCAGGACACAGTGAACCTGCCGCAAGCTCATGGAACCCATCAGAGCCTCGGCACCAGCAGCCATGGTCTCAGGTACATTGGCTTCGAGCTCCTTCTTCTCTTTGGCAAGGAAGACCACTTAGTCTCTTCGCTGAGAACAAGTTCACAGCTCCAGACTGGGGGGCTTGTGATCCGGTCGGTCATCGGTAGTCGATGACGTCAGCAGCAGATGACCACGTGGGCCAGTCGCAGAGCGACGCGTGGCATGAGATAGCAGATGAACCAGGGTGGAGATCGTTCAAGAACGGCGATCAGTGGCCAGTTACCGAGTGACCACCACCAGCAGATCAGTTCCTACATGGGCGCCTGGAAGCAGAGCGCGAGAAGTGATGAAGCACCGATCAGTCATCGGTGCATGCAGAGCGATCAGTCATCGGTGCATGCACATCAATTAGTCGTCGGGGGTTCCTTACCAACACGAGTTAAACTGGGACCCAGGCTCCCGGCGAGAACGTTACCCAAGGACCTCGCATGATTCCATAAGGAGAGCACGACAACGTAAAGAAGCACCATCGGTCATCGGCCAGGATGAGGGACACCTCGGTCATCGGTATGTGTCGAGGTGACATCGGCCGCGGCGATGTGAACAACGAGACCAGTGATCAGTAAAGCGCCCAGGGGCAGGGAGTGGCCTTAGTCGCGAGACGACCATGCATGAAGATGGGAAGACGCAGTTAGGTGCAGAATCCTGCTGGGACAAGAACCCATCAAGGTTAGAGTCTCCCAATGAGGTTGCATGCATGCCACGTGGACCGTGAAGGTGTTCCCAGAGATTAGGTAGGGCAGATGGGCACAGAAATTGAGGGGTACAGAGGTACCCACGCGGCCTCCCCTGTCAGACTTTGCACTCAAGTGAGGAAGGTCTGCACGCAAGGTAGCCCTGGGGGGTGGTTAACGGCGGTGCAGAGTAATCAAGTGGCCCTAGAGGTAGCCAGTAGGGGGCGACGCGGGATTATATGAGGAGGAAGAACGCTGAACAAGGTACGCAATTTTTGCCACACAATACACAATACAAACTGAGAACACTCAGTTTTCGAATCAAAGAGGACTGAGGGCACACACGAGTCTCACACAGATAGATCCGAGAGAGAGTTTTGGTGTTCCCGTTGCCTGACTTGAGCGTCGGAGCTACAACGGCCGCTAGAGGCGCCGTCTGTGTGTTTTGCAGGCATCATTTGAAGTTCCGGCGAAGGTTCCTGGAGCCTCCTTGCAGAACGCGCAGCAGTTAGAAGGCTAGACGAAGGAGTGACGAGGCACTTTCCCCACGCTCGAGCCAGCGGCAGGATCAGTAAGAGTATTTGTTTGTCTTATTTGGAAGTGGTTCATCCATTTCATTATGTGTACGATTAGTTGTTCGTTTGCCTGATTTCTTACTGTGCATGTGGGAGTCTGGGATGAAATTCAGTCGCATATAAGTAAATCAATAATCTTGATTTCAAATTGGATGAAATTGAACTTTGTAAGCCTTCAAAATATATTGTAGACTGTAGATAGGGTTAACGAATGTTGTTAGTTGTAAATGACATGTCGAACAAATAGTGATAACATGAGCACAAGGAAGTCAGAAACTCCCCACAATCACACCACCAATCATTAAGTCTTACTATGTATAACATAGGTAGGTGTCGTAGTTGGGGAGTAAGTAGCTCTTGAACATCAAATTCTGAATTTTGTCTATTGTACCTTTGGACATGACACATAGTAGAATGTCAGCTTGTAACATGCAATTTGTTTTCGTCCCTCGTTCAACAAATCAAAATTTGGTTCTTTCAAAAGTTGTCTTCATAAGAGTACATATGGGTAACGATCGTGCTCCCTTTAATACAGAGTTCATGCACTCAACTAAATTTGTTGTCATGTGGTGATACAATCCAAGTAGCCAAGAAGATGACCAAGGACTCAAGAGACAATTCACACCGTGAGTAGTCATCTCAGCAATCAAGTCAAGACCCCACCAAATATCAGATGGACCTCACTAGAAGAAGAACTTGGCATAGACCAGAACATCAACTGTTTTTTTTTTCTGGTCTTCTTAAAAGAAAAAAATATGTTTGTAAATAATTTGGGCTCACTTTTGGGGTCCAAATAGCAAAATAGGCTAGAGTAGGTTCACATAGCAAAAAAGGGAGTGTACTTAGTGAAATGGGCTTGTACCAAGCCTAATTTTTCTAGACAAGGCACTTAGAATTAGAGTTTTTAACCTACCTTCTAGAAGCTATGCCTATAGGTGCGGTTTTGACCATGGTCAACACCCTGGGCAGCCGCTCTCCCTTGCCATTTCTATCCTTCACCCATCTTGCCCACCAAGGCACCCCTTCCTATAAATAGAGTGTCTTGCCTCATGTATTTACAACTTGAATTTGAAGTAAAGAAACTCTGCAGGAGTGATTTTGTGAGACTTGTGAGGTCTCATGTTGGATTTTATCTTGGGTGTCAAGTGGCGGCTCAAGTTATCTGGGTCTTATCTTGAGTGGGTAATATCTCAAGTGGCGGCTTTTGCATCACTCATCTTGGAGTCCCTCTGCTCCAAGTGGCGTGACTTCATTTCTTCCCATAAGCTCTCTTCATCCCTTCCTCTTTTACTCTTTATTTTGCGCCACCTCCCTTCCATAAATGTCTTCTTCTTCTCTTTAAGTTGTTCTTTACTTTGTTCTTTTTCTTTATTTGTTCCTTGTCTCTCTTTCCGCTGCATCATTTGTCACCTTATAATTGTCTTTTCTCTTTTCTCTTCTGAAGTGAACCTTCACACTTACTTAACCACTTGGTTAAGTTCGTGTTCAGTGGGAATCTTTTTAGGGTTCTCACCTTGCATTTCTAAAAATCATAAATCATAAACAAGAGCAACCAATAAAATGTGCAATCCTAAAATCAACTCACATCATGTGGTCATACCTCCTGCCTTCGTTATATGTCTGTGTTCATTTTTTGGTATAATTACCTTATTCGTTCCTACATTTCAGGTCAATATTCAATTTAGTACAATGATTTTTAAAAAAATCAATTTGGCCTTATGTTTTTTAAAATGTATCCAAATTGGTCCTTTCTATTAAGTCATACCAAACAGCGTCAAGTGGTGCGTATGTGGTAGACAGAAGGGGTGATGTGGACTGTCAATTAAAAGACGCATCAGATTTGGTGTTTAGGGTTTAGAGGCATGAGGGATTAGTTTAGGGAAAAATCAATTGGGGGTTAGGGGTTTTAGAATTGCAATTGGGGGTTTTTTTCGAATTGCAATTGGGGGTTAGGATTTTTTAATTTCAAGTAGTGAGTTTGTGAGGTGCGATCCCGAGCCCATGAAGTGCAATTGTGTGGGGTAGCGATTGTGGGAGGTGCAGCCATTGTTGAGCGTGGTGTAGTTTCGTGCTAGACATTCCCACCACAAACGAAGCTACGAACGAACCTGCGAACGAATCACAGAACCTATTTACTCCTTCCCCACCAACAAATCCACAACACTAGACTCCACCACAAACGACTCTCGTATCTGTCAACACCCTTGTATCTATGAAGAAGCCATTGTCCAAGAACGTTTACAACAAAACAGAAACCCTAACCACCACACTTTATTAATCTCTGCCAAACTCAATCTCATGCCTCCAAACCCTATACACCTAATCTGATGTGTCTTTCAATTGACAGTCCACATCACCCCTTCTCTCTGTCACATATGCACCACTTGACACCGTTTGGTGCCACTTAACAAAAAAATGATCAATTTGGATACATTTTAAAAAACATAGAGACCAAATTGATTTTTTTAAAAACCACTGTAGTAAATTGAATATTGACCCTAAATGTAGGGACGAATAAGGTAATTATACCCCATTTTTTTTAAAGGTATTTGATCTATCCAGGCAAAAGTTTATTGAAATTGTGATCTTAGAGCCGATAACTTTGCCTAAAAAGTTGGTTGTTTCATTTCTTAACTTGTGAAAATGTAAAAAATAAAATGATTTAAAGACATTGTGTTACAACAATAATAATCAATAGTAGTCAATTAAATTAAGATAAATACTCATGTTCATCAATTGTCTCCTCACCTCGGCATTCTTGAACTTCATATTGAAGTTAGATGCAATGTGGTGTATGCAATATACTGATAGGAGACTATGTCTTTCTCAAGCAACTTCTAGAGATCTTAATGCTGCTAAAATGGTCTTTCCTCTATCAGTTATCATGCAGATATTTTGTTGCAGTATGACATGTGATCGCAACAGGTGGAAAAACCAGATCAATGCTTCTTTCTTTTCATCTATTTTGGTTGCCATCTTAACTAATTACAGTTAGCAAAGTCCCATGGTATTTTTCGGTCAAGAATGTTCCATCAACTTGGACTATTGGCTTGCAGTAATTGAAGCCATCAATGCATGGTTTGAAAGCCCAAAATACACGTTCTAATATGTAACACAAGTTGTCTTGGACATCGTCTATAACAAAAGACTGAGTTACATATTCAACAATTGTCTTAGGGACACTTTCTTGAACCGCCTGCAACCATCTTGGAAGATGATTATAGGATTCATTGCAGTCGTCGAATTCCATGGCAAGTGCCTTTTGTTTTGCCATCCATTTTTTTTTATACATTACAGAATAACCATAACGAATTTTAATTTCTGTAATTAAACTTTTCACAGGGATGGAGGAGTTTGCTTTATTGGAATTGACCATAATGGAGTCCAAATTTATGTAATCATCAAAAAGAGAGGTCGACAAACTTTTGTGGGGCGCTTTAATTTTGTTGATCTCCCATGTATCACGGATTTACTGAAGGATGCTTTGAACCGCCATTGAAATCCGTTATTGTAGTTAATGCATGGGGCTACATATTGATCCGTCTTTGACTCCACGACAACAAATTTGTAGCCTTCAGCTATGTGATATTGTTGGATGGCAACCAAAGGAGCCTCTTTATTAGGAAAACTCATCCACTCAGAAAGGTCATATTGAACTATTTATCTGGATGGCTATAGGAATCACTTTGATGGCATGATGACGTGGCGAAACCTCAATCTTTGAGTAAATCATGGACATCGTCTTCTTCACTAAATTCATAAATAATATCTCTAATTACAGGTTCCTTCTAGGTGCCAATGGAACTGTTTTCAATGTAAAAGGGATTCATCTACCACATGCAACATGAAATTAGTATTGTTATTATAAAGTACATGCAATGAGCATGAATACTTAGAAAAAATTTCAATACAAACTTTAAAAACAAGTTCAGTACAACCTTGTGAAGATGAATATATAAGACAAGTTATATATATATATATATATATATATATATATATATATATATATATATATATATAACATAGTTACTTTAAGTTTTAAATTATTAAAACCAACCCAATAACTTTCTCGTGACATTCAATATGTGTAATGTAACGGTATATTACAAGGCATAGCATACAGACGACATGTAGGCATAGGGTAGTCTTTCACTCTTTCAAATTAGTATTTCTTTACCAAAGCATTGACTTTGGAACTGTAATTCTTAGAGATTGAACAAGATGACAACTTGCATAAACATGTTATTCATGCTTTGTTACACTGAATTGTGCCTTCAACCAACATCAAATGTGTGCACATATTTGAAGAACTTGTTCATGGGGTTAGTGAGTTCACTCAGAAACTCGTGCTCCACAAATACGAGTTCCCTACTAACTCGTCCATGCCAAATGCAAGTTCCAATTTGGCATGTTCTAAACTCGTTAATTTAAGTGACGATCGCACATGCTTGGGAATCATGTTGTAGGGAATATCGTCCATGTATTGGCAAGTTCAATCCTCCATTCATGCTTGCTTTGACCTTTATTTCATGCTTTGGCAAAGAGATTCCTCAAGAATATTAGTTATTCACCCGTGAAAGCTTAGCAGAGAGATTCCTAGCATGTTGCTTCAATGTCACACACAACATCCAAATGCATATATGCGTGTTGGAAAAAATGCCATCAAGTACATGCAAGAGTTCAATAAATTGATGTGGAGTTCACATAAGCATACCACCCTTAAGCCATCTGCACCATCTCCTTCGTTGCAGTTGCCTCCTCCTTATGATTTTGGACATCAAGTATTGTCTTCTTCCTTACACTACTGTCTATAATAATCCATATCACTAAGTAAGTCTTAAATTTATTTTGGCAAACTCAATTTACCTGTATATAAGAAATTTTAAACTTTCATATTTTTATTTTTTCTGAACAAGTCAGATACCAATGGCAACCAATGCACGATTACCATCTGGTATGTCCCTTTTGCGACTACAACATAAACATGTGACGAAGACTTTATGGGAGGGGAATGAAAGACTCATAAGGCCTATAGAAAATTCCATTTGGATTCTCAAACATTCTGACTGACTTGATCACCGAGTCAGAAATGTAATTGAACATGTTGAGTTCAGACACATATTGAAGAATATTGAAATAAATCATCATCTAGTTATGACATTATTCGAGAGGTGGATAACTGAAACGTACATCTTTCATCTTCCACTCGGAGATATGACAATTACCTTAGAAGATGTTGTCGTTCAACTTGTGCTCCCAATTGATGGGAAACTTGTTATGGGTGTTAGTAGTGGTGACTTGGTATCTGTCTGTGAGGAATTGTTGGGATCCGTAGCACAATAAATTGTGGTTCAAGAAAAAACAATCAAGATATCTTGGTTGAATAGTTCTTTTTAGGACTTCACACACGATGAAAATGATATTATTATTGCACAACATGCATGAGCGCACATATTGACACTAATTGGAAGTGTATTGTTGTCGGACACATTAGGCAGTCGGATTCATTTGATGTATCTATTGTTATTGGCTGACATGAATAATGTATCAAACTTTAGTTAGAGGTTAGCTTTGTTGGCATGTTTGTATCATGCACTGGATCACGGTATTAATTATAATCAAGAAAATATTAGAGAGTGCATGTTACTATTATAGTGTTGGGCATGAGACCGAATGACATGCTTTTCACTGACTATTGACTCATTGAGTGTTGAGGACATCGTTGTTGAGGTTGGTTTTCAGCATGTGAAGAGGTTACTATTTATTTTCTTGCTCTCCATGTTGTATGTTTGAAAACTTCATATTAATTATGACATGACAAACTTTGATCGTAGGTGGTCTCAAAATTTGCATCGATCAAACACGAGTGCAATAACCATGGGTCAAATTCGAAAAATGCTAGATCAGTTGCAACCAACAGGTTATCCTTTCATCCTTTAACAACTAAATTATTTCTGAGTAATCCCACAAATTAATAATATTATTTCCTATTGTTGACAGTTTTTGTGGACACCATATCAGAGATCTCAAATTAGTGGTCTAATTATAATTGATGAGTTAGATGTAAGTTGAGCAGTTGTATCTTTAATCTCTATTTTGCAACTGTCGAATTCCATCAAGCAATGCGACAATTCGGGTATCAAAAACACATTCCACACGATCCATGTAACCTTGATGAAGTGCACAAAGAAGACATGTGTGGGAAAATAGATATATACTAACCATAGTATCACCAGAGATGGATAACAATGTTGAAGGACCGACAAAACCACTTAATTCAGGGAGTACCATTCCACGAAAATGACCATTTGCATGATGATTCAACTTAAATGCAATGGTACATCACTCATACCATTCACTACGTCTAACTTATAGAGGTCACGTCTAAAGACGATGTAAGTTCAATTTGTACCCAATTGCATATTGTCATTTTTTTTTAAAAAGTACATTAATTATTTTTTCTTTAAAAACATTACATGTCACCCGATAGTCAACGACACCATTCCAAAGGTCACCCTCATCATGTTGGATCTTCAAATGTTGCACAATTTAGACAACAAGTCGAACTTCAATCGGCCCTCAATCAACCACCATAAATATTCAACTTTATGGAGAACCACCACAACATGTCTACCCAATTTCCCTACCAGCAAGTTCCATCAACCTACACCAATTTTCCATCATAGGAAAATATTTTTTCTCTGGGTTGATCACAAATGTTTGGTACTTCAACAATGACACCATCCTCCGCATTTCGTACGGTTCCTACCATGCATTATTATTGATCCACAATGTCTTCATTGGGGTTCGATATTCTATCTGACGACAACGAAGGAAAAAACAATAACGATGATAACCCACCTCCATCGAGACGTCCACCAAGACAATGAAGAAGGTCCCATGTGGAACAGGATCTCATAGATAATTCGTTAATCTTTAGATTTAATTACGTAATTTTTTTTTAAAATTAAATTGTCACGTTTGTGTATTTCACTTAATGTTAGATTTTCATATTCTTTTAAATATTAAATTTTTTGTTAATGGTCACAATATTAACTTTTCAATTAAAATTTCCAATTTATTTTTAACATTTCGAATTTAGAGTTTTACCAACTTAGTTTTTTATCATCTAAATTAAATTTAGTTTGATATTTTTCTTAAAATAATTTGCTTATATTCTTTTATATTATTAAAATATTACATTATTAATTTTATTAAGAATTCAAAATAATTTTAATGTATTAAAAATCAAAAATTTATATTTGACTTTTTAATTATATATAATAAAAAAATATTTTCTAAAAACCTATTCATTCAATTTAATTATATATAATAATAAAACTTATTCGACATTTTTTAATTATATATAATAAAAAATATTTTATAAAAAACTATTTTTCTTTAATCATATATAATAAAAAAAATTAAAAGCGTATAATAGGTATACAAATTCATTTCAAAAACGTAAATACCGTATACAATTTCTCATTTTAAATTTTTTTATTATATTTTAATTTTATTTCAAATAAGGTTAAATACGATTTGGTTAAGTACGATTTTAAATGGAACTAGTAAATATACAAAGTTCTTATATTTTTGCAAAACTCATATATAAGTTTGAATATTTTTTTTATAATTAAATAATATAATCTATATGCAATTTACCTATTCTTGAAAAAAAAAATGTCAATTTTTGAAATTTTCGTTTTAAATTACACTACAGAGAAAAAAGAAATGGAGTTTATCTCACTAAGTTGGTGAGAACACTTTATTTTATTCCCCTTAATTTAAAAGATAAATGACTATTTTATTTATTTTGTGGGCATGTTGCCAATTTATTATTCAAATTGTATGTGTATAAAGTTTTCTTAATGCAAAAGGAATAAAGGGTTTTTTTGAATGATAACTACAAAAATAATAAAGTTTACATTTTGTTTAATTGCACTCCACATAGTAGACAATATATTGGAGGTGTGACAACGATCGTAATTTTGTCTTGTTGAATCATTATTTTATGTAATGAATTTAGATAATCATGTTTTGCACTTATTCATAGTAACGGTTATTTTTGTTCAACAACTTGCACTGTCACCATAATTGTTGACTCTATCAAGTAACAGATGGCGTATGCGCTACCTTTTCGTTAGATTGAATTCACTCCAACTCAATTTATTAATTAAGAACACTGAGACCCTAATCAAAGATTAAGGCATGTTTATCTTTTTACTTTATTTTTAAGATCAACTTTGAAATTATAAACACGCAAAAAGTGTTTCCTGTAAACCACGTATCATACAAAGTAATCTTTTAATATTTTAGAAATCAAGTTGATTTCTTTTTCTTGTTTAAGTTTACTTGTAAGCCTCAAATATTATTTAGAGATATAATTTTAAATAGATAATATATATATATATATATATATATTAGGCACATAATATAATATTATTCTTAACAGTATAGCATAATTGTAAGTTGTTTGAAATGTTTATAATAAAACTCCCAACAAGAGGATATGAAATATAAGTATTCCTTACAATAGAGAATAATTTCTCAAAGGTGAAGGATTTACAAATATGATTTTCTCTTTATGTCATCTAGCAAATAATCCTTAAACTTAGCACTAGAAGTATGTTCACCTTTTTACATGCAATGTTTCACATAGATCACATATAGTTAGTCATTTTCTCCCTAGTCTTTAAAGAATGAGGATTTTTGTAAATATACTTTGATGCTTAAGTTACAATGTAACTTATATGGTAGTTAATGCATAATAATCAATGTATCATACCTTGGGATTGCTACCTATTTATACTACTCTTGGTGAGCTTTTGCCTACACATTTAACGGTGATTCCATATCCTATTTAATCTTAATTTAGTCATTTAATATGGTTATTGATTTAAGAATGTACATACATGCAATTTATTGTGCTAAGAATGTTGAGTATTCCAAAGTGATCTTGGTATGCCAAGATGTTCTAGGTTATTCGATGTCATGGCTAACATGTTGGTCTGAGATGGTCTAGGGAGGTTTTTTGTATGAGGGCAAGTGTTTGGACTGAGATGTCCTAGGTTGATATTTGTTAGGGTCAATATGTTAAAGGCAATTTTCCATACACTAAACCCCTAAACTCAGGAGGTGCTTCACGAGAAGTTTTTTTGAAAGATAAATTCTTTTCTTTTAAACATCTCGTCAGATGCACATTCTCTGCTAGCGTTCTAAAATTGAGGAGGTGTGAAGTGACGTAGAATGTTTGAATTTGCAGAAAGGTGTCTTTGGAAATTTTGCACACATGATTGTAACATTTAGGAGGTTAAAAGGTTGTTTTCTTGTGACGGTTAGATTGAGACAACCTAACAGTTTAGAGAGGCTTCACCATTTTGTCTTCTACTTGTTTAGGTGTTTATAAATGAAAATGGGTTAAAGTGGGTAGGGATTGATTCTCTTAACCCATTGTTTAAGTGCATCTTGTTTTTTTAAACATCTGGAGTGTTTTTTGAGTGAGTTTTTGGTATCTTCCCAAGTGTGTTGTCGATGCATTCTTCAGAGTTAACCATACTTTCTTTTCGACTACCAATAATATGCTCAGTTTTAAGAAATTTTTAGAGTTTGGGAATTTTAGGGATTGTGTACGTATCTAGGTGATGTAGAGTTAATCATTAAGTATGACTTGAATGATACTATCAAGAAGGTTGAAGTCTTTGAGTTGGGTCGAGAGAAATCCTATGAAACTCGTCCAAAACCAGGATAATGCATATGAGATAATGCAAGATTTTGCTACTAATGAGGTTGAAGAGGGAGTTGAGGATTACTTGCCCTTGGAGGGGGTATAAGTTGAAAGATCCTCATATATAAGAGTATTTTTCTAAATATCATTGGTCATTTGTTCTCTGCTTGTTTGTTAAAGTGTGAGCATATAGGAGGTTGATGCCATCAATAGGATGATAGGCATCTAACGGTGTTTTTCCGATGACAATGTGTGTCATATCCAAGAAAGCTTTATGAATGTTTTTTTTACTCTTTCTTAATAATAGACTTTCATATTTAGTTTCCTTGTGATGAGTTTACTATGGTGTTGCTTCGAGTGTTGAACATGTTTTTGACATAGTTTCACTTTAAATATTGGTTGTCGTTGTAGGCCTTTCACATTTTGTGCTTGACTTTGCATCTAAAGGTGATGCATAAAATACTTTTAAATTTTTATAACACTCTACCAGAAGACTAAGTTGGATGGTTGCCCATTGTCAGCAGTCGAGAACATGCCTCATTGCCCTTTTCACGTCATTGTATAAGAACTTCAAGGGATGTTTGTTCAAAGTGTTGGTGCAGAAAGTGAGTCGTCAATTCTTTTATGAGGGTGACAGAATGAAATTTTCATTTTATTGGACCAAGAACTTGGTAAGGTATCATATATGGTTGAGATTTTTTTTATCACAATGGAATTTTGGAGCCAAAAACTCCTAACCCAAGAAACTCATTATTGTATATTTGTCATCACATTATTGAGGTAGGTGACTTGGAAAATATGTTTCATTCTTTATATAATTGTTTGTTTTCATGATTTTGACTTAGCCTGATTTTTTCCTTTATTTTAGATATCATGGTTGGCACTAGTTAGAAAGACATGAACAACTTTAAGAAGCTTCAAATAAAGTGTGTCAAGTTGTCACAATCAAGAAGAAGAAGAAGAAAATGGTAGTAAATAAATTCACCAACATGGATCTAAAGCTAGCCTAAGCTCTACAACTACTATAATCTATATCGGTCGAAATAGGTATTGTTCTCATTATTTGAAATACATAATCTTATTTTTGGTATTTTTTCGTGAATGTCTTTGTTTTGTGTTATAATTTAACCATGTTATTGTTGCTTGCTAAATAATTGGTAATTAAAACTTTGGTAGCTAATTAGATACTAATTTAGAAATTATTTAACAATAATAGAAGCTAATTTAAAAACTAAAAAAAATTTTAGTCTTTAAAATAATCTCTAATTTAATCACTATAACAACTAATTATTTTTTGTTTCTAAAATTAATTTTTATTTAGTAATTTTCTTGTAGTGCTTATGCAGATATTCCTTCATTCAACATCACAAATTCATTGAAAAGCATACATCATATCAAATATTTAGCCGCGCGTTTAAATTATACCAAAGCAGCAATTGAGTAAGCTTTCTATTATATTATTATATAAGTATATGAAATAATATCAACTATTATTTTTTAAATGAAATCTTCTTTTTCTTGGTAATATCGAAATATATATTATGTTAAATTAAAACATAACATATTATGGAAACATAAATATTTAATGAGAACATAAATAAATATATATATATATATATATATATATATATATGAAGACTTATCCATTTTAAGTGAGGTGTGTTATTTTTGTTTTATATTTTTCCTTTTGTTATGGTGTCTATTTTTATTTTTATGAGAGGAAAATGAATAAAAAACTTATTGTTAGATACATTTGACAAGTGGTTAAATATGTTTTTGATTTAATGAAAAGTTAATTGAGTGAATCTTAATAGCTTTTTATGATTCATAAGTTGATTTTTTTAATTAATAATTATAGTTATATAATTATTTAATTTCAAAAGGTGAAATTCATTGAATATTTATTAGATGTGAACGTTGAAAATAAATGTCTAAAGCCAGTCAAATATTGTAAAATTAAGGTGATTTTACTTACAATATTTCTTGAATGAATGAGTGTGTTGGATCTTGTTAAGTAGACACTAATGTTCATGTTTTAAAATCTTTTTACCAATAGCACTGGTGTAAGAGTTGGTGGTTATTTCGTGTGGGTGGCATTTGATACCTTGAATTCAGAGCTGACTTTTTCCAGAATTGGGGAGTTATTCATGTTGATTTCAAGCGTTGCCCTACACTTGTTGGTAAATGGTACAAGAGATTCTTGAATCATGTCATTCCTCACTAAAACATTCTTAAATTTCACTCAGAAATAGGAATTAGAAAAAAATAAAAGAGAATCAAGTAAGGAATTCTATTTGATGTTAATATTATTTTTATAATACTTCAATAGTTCTTTTTCTCCCACTTTGTGTTCTTTATCCAAAAATAGAGATTGTGTTACATTATAAACATTAGGTTTCCAAAAACATGATTTCCTCTTGTTTCATCCAACTCAAATGCAATTAATTTTTGACATAAAAATCTATCAAAATTTACGTTAGATTCCTTATGTTCAAGTTGTTTCGTAAAACCTAATATTAGGTGACCTAAATTGTTTCATCATGCAATATTCAATGAAAAAGAAACCATGAAAACATAAAAATAAATAAATTATATCTAACTTTTAGCAGGGAAGTTAAAAAACTAAATTATTTTAAAATTGTACTAAATTAAATTAAAAAAAAAACTGAACTATTTTTATGAAAACCAAACCAATTGAATGTCCCAGAATATGAACACACAAGTGGAATTTTGCATCTATCTAAGTATGTTTTAATCTTAATTTTGTTAGGGTTACAATGTGAAATAAATTTAGACATTTATTATAAAAAAAAGTTACTCTAAAGTTGTTAATATTAATGTTTAATGTAATTTTATAAGATTTTTACAATTGATTTTTCGTATTAATTCTTGACCAACCATTTTAGTAAGAATTGATGTGGTTGTCGAAGCCAATAATATGATAACAACGAGTTGATTTTGTTGTTCATAGTTGACATATTTTTTATTGATATTGTTAGTGATAGCATCATTGAAGTAAGATATTTGATTGGTAGATTTTGGTCTTCCATAAATTTGAGGAGCTTAAATCCATTGACGTGTTGTTGTCATATGAATAAATTACCATCATCTAACACGAGAGAGATTGAGGAATTGAAAGTGTGAGGAAGAAAAGAAAAAAAAATTTCAAAATGGAAGGTGGATGAGAGACGAGTAAGTAGTGTTAGAATTTGAGGTCTTAAACAAGAGAGTGTGTGAATTGTTTATGAAAGATTTTCGCAAGTATTGAAGGTAGAGTAAAAAGCTATGAAGAATCAATCAATTTAAAAAATTTGTTCAACCAATAAAAATTGTTTTAAGTTTGAGTCTAGAAAATCAACTAGTTGTTTTTATGAAACAACCGGTTGTTTATACCAACATACTAGTAGATTTAAAAAATAATGTTAAAACAGTTTAATGAGTGTAGGGATAGAAAGAATCCCACAAGATGTTGATACTAGTTCACTCTTAACCAAAAGCTACATCCAGTCCTCAGCTAATCACTGAGAATTCACTATGTAATCAACCCTAGATTACAAAACACACACCAAAAGTGATGATCTTGAACCCCTCAAGAACACACACCACTTTTGGCAAACAACACAGTTTCCAAAAACCACCTTCTAAAACTGCACCACACAAGAACACATAAAAATACAATGTTCGAGGAAAAAGGGAATAAAATACACCTGGGTAAATCAAAGCTTAAAGTTCAGAAGTACAAAACCCAATCCTATTCCACACACTTGAGATGATCCAAAGCTTTTCAAATCTTGAGAACTATTTTTGATTAATCTCTCTTTCTTTGTTAATGCTTAGAAGCGTTAGACAACCTTTATATGACCTCAATCAAGTAGTTAAAGCAGTTAAATCAAAAACCATAAGTTGTTGAAATCATTTAAAACAGATTAAAACTTTTTAACAGAATTCTGTTAAGGTTTTCAAAAAAACAACTAGTTGATTTCACGAAACAACTAGTTGATTTTGTTTGACAGCAAAGCCAAAATAAAGTTAAGCTTTTCCAAGCCATTTTAAAAACCAATAAGTGTCAAATAACCAGTTGATTTGACATTTCAACAAGTTGAAATTTCGCACCCTTCTAGAAAACCCACATTTTCAAAAAGATAAAGATTCAATTAAGCTTGAATATCTTAAGGAGTGAATTAACAAGTTTCAAACAACTAAATAACACACACACATCAGCAGGGTTTTCAAGCTTTCCACTTGAATTTAGAGACATCAAAGCATCTTTTCAACAAGTAGTTCTTATTTATCTCATTCAAAATACCTTTTCCAAAACAACAGTACTTTTTTTATAAATAATGAAGTAACTCGTTTCAATGCACTACAAGAAAATATGAACTTAGCATCTTCAAAAAAAAATTGACACAAACAATAAATAGTCAATGCTAACTTGTGATTAACATCCGTTTTGTGTTTATCAAGAAACCGACTCTCCACAAGTGAACGTTATGACATTTGTGTCGTCTCCAAATAGTGGACATTACTAATGTTGGCTTAACCTACACTAAGATGAATGATATATAGTGAACATTAATTAATTATGAGAATGCAATGTCAGCTTGTGACTCAAAATTTTGAAACATTTAAATATTTATTAAAAGATAGCATCAATATAGTATGACGCTAAGATAATGAAATATTAAATAAATTAATTATAGTCTCACAAAAATTGACACTATAAAAAATAAATATGATTAATATTAAAAATAACATTGGTATAACCCATACTTTTAAATAATAAATAGAAATAATTTTAATTGTAAAGTTGATTTAATTGGCACTATAAATAATTAAGTATATAATTAGCGTAAAAGTATAGTCTCGATCTAGCTAATACTTCCTAAGGTTAAAGAAAAAAAATTAAAAATTATGGAGTTCTATTTGAAATTCAAGAGTACAATCCATTGACATCTTTTTAAATTAAATTGTTATCCAACAAAAATTTGAATTACAAATCCAATAGGATTTGAATATAACACATAATTAATTTCAATCAAATTGAAATTTAAAATGAAAAATGTCTTAAGAATTATGAGACCTTCAATTACATTTGAACTTGTAACTTGAAATAAAAATTCAACTTCAATGGTAACACCTGCTAATGAAATTTATTTCTAAATCCAAATAAAATTACATTTACAAATCTAATTTAAAATTAAAGTCCAATTTTTCATTGTTTTAGTGTGGTTATCATGTGATGCATGACCATCTTAGGACTTAGGATATTAAGGGCAACTTTTCTAAACCGGTCCATGAATGCTCTCAATGACTCCATTTTTTCATGTCTAGTGTTAACCAACATGATCGAAATCAGGTGATGGGGTTTGCTCCTGGTGAACTGTGCTTTGAAATTTGTAACTAGAGTGTTAAAGCAATCAATCAAGTGAGGTGGGAGGCGCGTAAACCAACTTAAGGCAACTCCTTTCATGGATGTCAGGAAAAATCGACATAAGAGCGCATTCTCGGTTGTGTACAAGTTGACATGCATGACATATTCATCAACATGTTCATCAGGATCAGTAGTATCGTCATATTTATCTAGTGCAAGGCTTTTTCGTTTGATAGGTAGGGAAGCCTCCATTATACATTGGCCAAGGGGTGTCATTCGGACTATGTGCCTAGAGTGTTGGGTGAGGCAGGTGCTTTGGTATAGATGTAGTGGGAGTTGTCAGCTTCTTATGTTCTTGACATTATAGGTAGGTGCGAGTCAACAAGGTCTTAGGGTTCCTCGTAGGACAATGAATCTGTGTCACTGCTCTTAAGTGTATGTCTCATCTAGGCATTTTCAGCTTTAAAGGCATCTATCTCCTTCGTGTTCTTTCTCTTAAGGATCTTTAGCACCTTTCTTAGTTTCAGCATCATCACCCCGGGATCTTTCTATTGGTTCTCAACTTCTAAAGTGTGTATATCGTTTCCCGTCATATTTCGTGCAATTACCATGTGGTCTACTCATAAGGTATTCTCTTGCCCCATGATGGACACAAAAAATCTTCCTATGAGACCAATTATTCCCTTACACATGACGTTCTCGTTCTCGGATCTTTGATTTGTCATTCATCGTACTCTTGGTTTTTGGACTCGCGATAGAGATGCCTGCAATTATACTCTGACGCTCAAGTCAGTTTTTGCTCTAAGTAAAGAATAGATATATATTCAATATTTTTGTATGTCTAATCACTTTTTGTATGTTATTTACTATTCACTATTTTATAATTAAGTTGTTAAGACATTGATTTCACTACAAGAAATACAAGATCTTTCGTTGGCCAAAAATGAACGTGAATGAGCAAAAATCGACGCCTAAACGTTAGATTTACGTCAGTTAACCATCCGACGAAAACGCGCAAAAATGTCGTCGGCCATGCCGATGTAAAAGCGACGCAATATCGTCAGCTTATGTGTGGGCCAAATCAACGCAAATGTATAAAAACGCCTATGCGTCGATTTGGCCAACGAAGAGGGAAAAAATTGATATCAAATTTTGCGTCGACTTGGCCAATGTAAAGGTCGATGCATAAATTAATATAAAAAAATAAAAACTTGCATGGGCACTTGGCGGCGCATAAATGATAGGAAAAAAAATATTTTTTTTCTAGCCATTTTACCTTATAACACAATAAATACCAAACCAATCAAATTCAAAATTGAACATAACAAATTACTATCATTCACACCACATTCACGATACAAAAATCATTCAAATAGTTAAACAAAGTCATTCAGATAATTTCATCCATCCAAATATACAAAGTGAATATGAATACATAAAACAAAGCATAAAATTAAAATTGTATTTTAGAAATTAACTAAAAGTACTGAAACTTAAAAGTACTAAAATTTAAAATGTTGGATAATTCAATTACTTAAAAAAAGTGTAAATGAAAATATAAAATGGATCCCATGAAGTAGAAAAAGCAGTGATGTGATCAGTGAAAACCTGTAAAAAATACAAGCAATGTGAATAAATAAATGTAAATAACTAAAATACTTAGTATATAATAAAAATGTGAAATAATTAAACTTAATGTCTGGGATGCACTTTAAGGGACAGGTTGGTCATCGTGCTTTGGATCATACTGGTGGCCGAATTGAGTTGTGCTAGTGGAAGCATTGTCATGTTCCATTGAAATAAGCTTTTCCTTTATGACCTTCATTTCATCCTCTAAGTGTGCATACTTTTGACCCCACATACTAAGTTCAACATGAAGTAGTTGATTTTCAATCACCTGATCAGATTGTGAAGTGCTAGAAGCAGAGGGTTGAGTAAGGGAAGAGACTCCTTGGTGGAAGTTAGTAGTCAAGTCTGTCGTACCATACACTCGACCTCTAGTCTTTCCTCCGGCAGCTTCCTTCCAAGTTTGAAGCTTTGTTACAGGATCAAGTTGATGGACATCAGTGCTAGAGTCTTGAGAACTATTTACTTGAAGGGCCCTCAAACGCTCATGATAGTTTTCCTACATAGGTCATTAGGAGATGGAAATGTTAAGAGATTAAAACAAAAATATAAAAAAAACTAAGAAGAATAACTTACATAAGTTTAACGAGGACGAGTATTAACCTAATCACCTTTCTTGTTTGTGTGGGTGGCCATAAGTAGTTCATCAGGTTCTAAGGGACGACCATATTGATGTTCCTAATAATGTTGTACAATTAGAAGTAGTATATGATGCAAATGTAAAATGAATTTTATGTAAGACAGTGACGAGTACTTACCAAGGTCACTGCAATATCTATATGTGCTTTTCGACCTGGGGAGTGCAGTGTTCCACCACGAGCTAAAGCCCTATTCACTTTATTTTGAGTTGATTTATCTTTGAACTTTTGATAATCCCAATATTTCAGAAGCTCAACCCATGCCTGCTCGCCTATCCAAGTAGGTCGGGCACCCTTTGCCCTGGCTTTGGTCATCATGTTACAAAGTTGTTTTCTGACTTTAGACTCATAGACCTTTTTAATTTGCCACTCATCCTGAGGTACCCAAGTGACTCTACTCTGTTAAAAACAAAGAAAATAGTTCATTTCAATTTTCCCATTTTCGTTGATCTGTACAAAATTGTAATTAAAAATTAAAATTACTTGAAAGTCAGTCCACCATTTAAGTTTGTCCTCCTCAGTCATGGCATCATAATGATGATATTGACCTCTAAATTGAGACCAAATGCAATGTCCAATGGCCTCACTAGCATAATGATTTAGTGTCCAACTACAATACAAACAAATTAAATTATAGACAATTGTAATATGAAGATAGAAATAAATATAAATTTAGGATAACTTACCCTTTACCAAGAAGTCGGATGATGACCCTACCAATAGGGTCACGCTGGACATCCTCAGGGGGGAGGTCGTGCTCTGAAGTAGCAGCGGTGCCATGGTCAACATGGTCAGAGAGGCCTAGCAGAGAGCCAACAGTAGTCGATACAAAGTGAGAAGATGTGGTGTGGACAATGGGATAAGGAGTGACTTGCACAAATGTACCAGGGGTAGCCTGCACAAATGTACCAAGGGTAGGCTGAGTGGAAAACTCCAAGTCTGGTGGAGTGGTGCAGGGACACTCTGATGGTAAGTCATAATAGAGAATGATGGCTCTGGTGGTATTAGAATACTAGCAGGGTGTGAAAATGATGAAATATGTGTGTGATGAGGTGATATAGTGGGGTGTGGATAAGCATACCGAAATTCTCCATGCCCAGAGGATGAGAGGTTGGAGGAAGACGGGTTAGAAGACTGTGTCGAGGAATGGGATGAAATATATGGACTACCAGCATCAGAAGTTGGTAAAATACTAGAATAAGGGATGCTTCCAAGGTCTATAGCTAGCTAATCGTGCATCGATGTAGAAACTCCACGTCTCGGCTAGCCATGCTTAACAATCTTACCATCCCTCCCTCTAGTCCTAACCATTTTTTCTGAAAAATTACCCATTCATAATATTAGTATAATTATGTAATGGTGATATCTTTGTTTATAGTTTATTAAAAGTAAGGTATAATTACCTTATTCGTTCCTACATTTAGGGACAATATTCAGTTTAGTATAGTGGTTTTAAAAAAAATCAATTTGATTCCTATGTTTCTTAAAATGTATCCAAAATAGTCCTTTCTGTTAACTCACACCAAACGACATCAAAGACTGCTTATGTGGCAAAGAGAAGGGCTTATGTGGACTGTCAAGTAAAGGACACATCAACTTTAGTTTTAGGGTTTGTGGCAGGGCATGAGATTGGATCACGTTTAGGTGAATAAATTGTGTTGGTTAGGGTTTCCGTTTTCGCGTAATCGTTTTTGGATGTTTCTTCACAGAAACGAAGGTGTTGACAGATACGAGGGTCGCTTGTGGTGGAGTTTGGTGGAGAAGGAGCAATCTGCGTTTGTGATTTGTTCGTGCCTTCGTTCGTAGGTTTGTTTGTGGTGGAAATGTGTGCCTATAGGTCTGCATCAGTATCATCATGCAGTTGTAATTGAATGGAAGTGCAGCAACATCGATCTAATTCTAGCCATGGTGGTGGGAGTAGGACGACTTTTTTGGTCCCATTTGCAATTGTGGGGAATTTGCAGTTTTGAGAACCGCAACAACTGTAAAAAATGGTGGGAGGCAATTTTGGGGGAGTCCAAAGTACAAGGTGATTGATATTGATTTTGGTATTGATTTTTTGGTTACCGTTTTGTCTAATATAGAATAGGAGTGGCATAAGCATGGGATGCAATTTCTTCAGATTGTGCATTGAAGACATTGGGGATGACAAAGATGGAACTATTGCTAGACAAAGAAACAAGATTTGTAGCTTAGAAAAACGTCTAAAGATGTCAATAAAGTGGATTAAGATTTTATTAGTTGGGTTGTGTGTTGTTGTAGTAATAAACATTGTTATGTTGACTATTTTCTTAAAATTCCCATGAGTGACGTATGAATATGTATTAGTATGTTGAGTTGATTATGTCCCATATGTAATATGTATCCCGAAATTTGTATCAACGCAAAGTGAATTTGAATGAAGGAATGTTCTGTATGAATGAATCTTGGATAATAGACATCATAGTCATATTTGAACCACCATCCACTTCAGTAACTAATTTGAAGCTAATTCTGGTGCATACTGATATTGGTGCATTTGTGCTCTTAGAAGTGGTATAAGACAAAATTGAACTGGTTTGATGGTGCAGAATGAAAGAACTTTGGTATTATTACTGCTAGAAACAGAATGGCGGAAAAGGTATATATTCCTAAAACAGAATGGTAGCAAAAGGGTATATCAGATGCTACAAAATTGGCTACACATGTATACATAAAGCTGGAGCATTTTTTAACCGAATGAGTTTTAAATGCAAAATATATTTGAGGCTTTTTTTTTATGCTACAGCTTTAGCATTTTACATCATAGTGAAACTTTTAAAAGTAAGGAAAATTTCTCAAAGAGAAACACAAGTTGGAAATGTAGTACAAATTCTGTTGTCCAGTTCTGCTATCCAATTCTGGACCTTAAATATGCGGCAAATTACAACTAACAAGTTATGCAAATCTAGTTCAGAGTAAACCAAATACATTGACTACATCATACATTAGCAAAAGCCTAAAATAATTGTTTTTCAAAAATACACAACTATAGAAACGAGTGGGTTCTAAAAGCATTCATGGCTTCCAAAAGCGGCGACCTCTCATGGGTTGTAACTTAAGTCTCGTGTTGGGTCTTGATAATTTTGCACTTGATCTTGTTGTCCTTTGAGTTGCCTGAGATGGTTGTGAAAATGTTGGTTGAGTAAGGGGAAATAGTGGAGGGGGTGCAGTTGGAGCTGTCTGACATGGCGTTTCCTCATATGGCCCTGGTGCTGTTGGAGCTACCTGACATGGCGCTTCCTCAGATGGCCCTACTGCAGTTGGAGCTGCCTGACATGGCGCTTCCTCAGATGGAGCGGCCTGGCTTGGACCTTGATTAGATGGCCCTAGGTGAGATGGCCTTGGGTGAGATGGCCCTGATGCACTTGGACCTTGCTCATATGGTTTTTCAATGCAGGATTTTCTGTTGTGGCCTACCTTATGACAAATCCCACATTTTTTCTTCAATCCACTTTGGCCTAACTGACTCTTGTTCTTCATTACCTCCCATGCCTCCAAAATTTTCTTCTTTTTTGGTCTTCTAAGCATCTTTTTGGTGGGAGGTGGCACAACATCTGGCATTTCAGTTCTGTCCCATACTTGTTGACCGTTGACTGGATAGATAATTGAGTTGTACACCTCTACATATGTTTCCTTCTTGAACCAAAATGAAATGAAGTTGACTGGATCAACATTGACAAATTTCATTGCAGAAATTGCATGACAACAAGGTATTCCAGTCAACATCCATTTTCGACAACTACACTCATGTATTTCCAAGTTAACTGCAAACTTTTCTCCAATGGTAGAGATATGTCTCACTTCAAAAAGTTCATCTGCAGAAGAGTTGTGATGATGGAATTGGTTAGACAGATCTAAAAAGTAACACGATAAGTTTTTTAAATAGTGTATTAATGTTGTCATCTCTCCTCGGTATCCAATATCAAGTTTGATTTACTTCCATTTGTAACCTGTTTAAGATCTTTGGACATATTGATCCTTCAAAGGAGGCAATTTTCAATATGTTCTTTGCCCATCTCTACATTATATAGGACCTAATATCTTCTTGCATGGTAATGATAAGTTTTGCAAGTGCCGCTACAAGCACACTATTAAAGCCTTCACAAATATTGTTGACAAGTGAGTCACATTTTGGAGTGAATGTGAACCTTGATCAGGAGCAGAACCTAGTAAAGGAACATAAATGATTTTAGAACCTAGTAATTGGTGTGCATAAATTATTTCAGAACCTAATAAATGCCTTCATAAACTGATATTAAATAACTTGATAAACTGAAAATAATTGAGCTGACATCTATGCTGTAGCAGAGCAGTTTTGAATTGATAGTATTATAGCATTAAGAGGAGACAAGAAGAGCAATGCCCAACTGAAAAATAGCATACATAACTGAAAACCATACACCACCCTAAACCTAAACGATGCACAAATGTAACTGTTAAATTTGGTCATTTATAATGTAAAGATAGTGCTAAAATCAGAATTTACTCCACATAAAATCAGGCCAAAAACAGTGGTATCCCCTTGAATTTTGAAATCTGATATGAGTAAAATAAGAAGTTAGAATGCTTGCCTGGGAGGTAGTGCAATCAGATGTTTAAAAGCCTCATTATTGACTTCCTTTATAGCCCTTATCTCCCCCTTCCATACTTTGGGATATGTGCTGTCGGCTGCCCTCCACATTAAAGTTTTTAATTTTTTTTCCTGCTAATTTCTTTCTGAAGTTCGAGTATAAGTGTCGAACACAAAACTGCTGCACTGCCCTAAGTATCAATTCTTGAATGGTAGGAAACAAACCCTGTCAAAAGTCATATATATAATACTCAAATGAAAATTATACACACAAAAAATCAACATGCAAGTGATGCCTTCACATGCATCTACACCCCCAGCATCTTCAATTAAAAGCTGCAAAAACCAACTCCAAGAATCTTTTCATTCAACCTCAACCACAACATATGCTAGTGGTAGCATCTGATCGTTTGGGTCCTTCCCAACTGCTGTCAACAGTTCACCACCATAAAAGCCTTTCAAGAAGCACCCATCCAAAGCAATTATGGGCCCACAAGATATAAAGCATCCTTGCAGGCTTTTAAGCACACATAAAATCTGTTAAAAACTTTGAACCCATTCATGTCTTCAACTTTCACTTTCACTGTAGACCCCAGATTTGCACGCATCAACTCATGTGCATAGTCATAAATTTGTTTGTACTGCTCTTGAAATGAACCATGGACATTCTTCAACGCCTTGGCCATTGCCCGTTGAGCTTTTGACTTACTTATACTTGTGTTCCATTTTTTAACAGCTTTATTCCTTACATCATTACTTCTCAATTTTGGATTCTGACTTAAAGTAGTCTCCAACCTCCCACTCAACCATTTAGTGCTCAACAAATCAAACTTAAACTGCCTAGCATAGGTATGTACATCATTTAGTTTTCTTAACTGCCAACAACATGTTGAGGGTAAGAACCCACAATACGCATACCATTCACATTCTCCTTATGCTCCAATACAACAGACACGAACTCTCAAATTATCATTTTTTATTATTTTCAAGTTCCTCCCTGAATGGACAACATAAGTTCTAATGGCATCTTTAAATGCTTCCTTGTCTGTAAAATAGGTACCCACTTCCCAGCAAAAATCTGTCATGTTTTTTGGCATTTCAAATTATGGAAATTTACCACCTATACTGATCTCGTCCTCACCATCTTCAAATTCATCCATGTTGTCCTATTGTTCTGATTCCCAGTCTGTATTTGACAACCCTCTATCATGCACAAATGTTCCTTCACTTTCATCATCATCACCACCTAAATTGTGCAAATCCTCTGTACAATTTGGTTCAAAACCTTGTATAGCATTATTGGCCTGCCTTTTACTTCTGCGCCTATTTCTAACCTCACCCATATTTTTAGTACCCTCACCCTCACCCATATCCATACCATGATGCTCACCAATGTCCACACCAGCATCATCCTCAACTTCAGCTTCAACACCTTCGGGTTCCACATCACCACCATCCTCAACATTAGCTCCAACAACATCTTCATCAACATCACCACCATCCTGAACACCACCTTCAACACCTTCGGGTTCCACACCACCATCATCCTCAACTTCAGCTTCAACACCTTTGGGTTCCACATCATCACCATCCTGAACACCACCTTCAACACCTTCGGGTTCCACACCACCATCATCCTCAACTTCAGCTTCAACACCTTCGAGTTCCAGATCACCACCATCCTCAACATTAGCTCCAACAACATCTTCATCCACATCACCACCATCCTGAACACCACCTTCAACACCTTCGGGTTCCACACCACCATCATCCTCAAATTCAGCTTCAACACCTTCGGGTTCCACATCACCACCATCCTGAACACCACCTTCAACACCTTCGGGTTCCATACCACCATCATCCTCAACTTCAGCTTCAACACCTTCGGGTTCCACATCACCACCATCCTCAACACCACCATCAGCCTCAACATCAACTCCAACAACATCTTCATCCACATCACCACCATCCTGAACACCACCTTCAACACCTTCGGGTTCCACACCACCATCATCCTCAACTTCAGCTTCAACACCTTCGGGTTCCACATTACCACCATCCTCAACACCACCTCCAACACCTTCGAGTTCCACACCATCACCTAAAACCAACATCACTTCTGTCTCTGAAGCAACATGCACTAAAAATAAATGAACTTCACATGTGTATTTGCAATTTTTAGCATTTCTAATGCACCACCATCATCAACCAGAACCACCAATCTAGTTTCCAACTCTTCACAACCTCCACGTGAATACCACATCTCCTGTACTGTTAAAAACCCCATCTCCTTTAGGATGCCAACTATTTCAAAGTAACTCCATCTATCACTGTCACATTTCCATGTTGATGTATCACCACCAACATATCTCGCATCACAAAATGTCCCACTATGGTGGACCACAAGCTAAAAATAACCTTCTGCCATGATACAGACTTTATACAAGGTATCCCTATCAAATATAAATATACATATGACCACAAATAACAAACAAATTACAAACCAATCCTTCACTTAATTATGTCATAAACAAAATGTTGGACCACACATAGAAAAATCTTGCACATGATGGACCCTACATCATAAACTACTTTGTAGATATTCTCTAAAAGTAATCACAAACAGAACCACTTTGAAGGTAAGTCAAAAAGTACTAACCTTTGAAATGACCAACCATAAAACTGCACCATGCTCAAAAATGCCTTTAGGTTCCACAATCGCTACCCCCACACAATCGCACTTCACAAGCTTAAGATCGCACCACAGGATTGCACCTTAGAATGGGCTCGGGATCACACCATGGGATACCACCTCACAATCGCACCTCAAGATCGAACCACAGGACCGCACCTCAAAATCCGTATTCACACTCGCACCTTAGAATGTGGTTTCTCAGAAACCCTAAATTCGTAACCCCCAATTCAAATTAAAAAAACCCTAACCCCTATTTCATTTTTCACTAAACTAATGTAACCATCCACCTCAGTTGACACGTCACACCTCATAGTAAACCAAATTCCCCTTCTCTCTGCCACATAAGCAGTCCTTGACGCCATTTGGTGCGACTTAACAGAAAGGACCATTTTGGATACATTTTAAGAAACATAGGGACCAAATTAATTTTTTTAAAAACCACTATACTAAATTGAATATTGCCCCTAAATGTAGGGATGAATAAGATAATTATACCTAAAAGTAATATATGTTAGTCATCATTGTTATCAAACTTTAAATTGTCATTGTCTACGTGATGTTTCGAATAATCTTCATTTAAGAGGTCAACATCTTCATTATCGTCATGATTATGTGCTTCAATATCATCATCGTCATCAACTACTTCGACATTAGATGTGTCAACTAAACATTGTAAATGTTCAATTGTAACTGGTAACACATTAGACCTCTCATCAGCTTGATACGATAATTCATCATTGATGTTGTCAACGTGCACATGTCCTCGAGGTTTTGTTTTAATTGGAACGCATCATCCCACGAAGGTTTTTACATATATTTGGATAAGTGACATAATAAACTTGTCTGACCTTCTGTGGAAGAATTAATGGATCGTAGGGTCCATATCTTCCACTTAACTTGATTTCAACTAGATTATATTGTGAATGAAATATAGTCCCAACATTAATTGTAGGATTAAACCATTCACAGTAGAATAGCGAGATCTTCTTATTGAGCGCAACATACTCCAATTCATATATATGATGAATTATACCGTAAAAGTCATCCTCTCCTCTGCCAGTGACACCTTTAACATATAACCCACTATTTGTTGTTTTCTTACCATCAGCCCTTACCTTTGTATGAAACTTATATCCATTAACGAAGTACATGTTCCATGATGTTGTCTTTGAATTAGGTCCCTAAGAAAGTCCCTTCAAGTTTGGGTTGATTACATTCCTTTCAACATGAACCTGTGTTTTAGTGATAAGAAAACATTACATTTATTTATGAAATTGCGATTTAATAAGAAGCACATATGGGTTTAGGTTACACTACATAACTCTTGAACCATTCGGGAAAATTAGCATGTATGATTGTCGAAGCATCTTCGTCATTGATTGAGGATACTTGTAAGAACAATCTTTGAATACTAATCAGAATTAGTTAGCGAAACACAACCTACAATAATTTAATTCAAATTATGTACAATTAAACTTACTCAATAAATGGTTTGACCTCATAGTAATTGATGAGGGCATGAACATGGGCAGAATGATGTTCTTTATCACTGAACCAATAGTCCTTGCTAGAACCACTTAGGTGTCCACATTTATTCAAAATCGACAATGTGTATGGGTCTTCCTCATTTGTAAATGTTCGAGGATCATTTTTCAAACTTCTATTTGACAACAAGCTGACACGTTTGAAATAATGAGAGCAAAAATATGTTATCTCTCGATGTAGGTAGAATGCACACATTGAGTTGCCCATATTTTTTCCATTATGTAGCACCTATTTATTTTGTATACCCTTCACCTTTTAATTGCTTTTTAAATAACCAATGGAAATATTAAAAAGTTTACTCTCTGCAGCACCAATATATTTTTTCAAACACAATAGAAAAATGAAAAACATAATCAGTGGGAAAAGAAAAACTTCTAAATTTGTATTGTACTTAATTATTACAATATAACCATTAATTCAACATAATCAATGGAAAAAATAAAATAAAAAAACTTATAAATCTACATTATTACAAGATATTCAATGAAAACAATTAAAAATGCAACTTCTTAAATGATTTTAAACAGTAATACATTTTTTTCCAAAACAAATTATGACTTCTTTTATTAATTCCCTATCCTTTTATTAATACGTATCCTTTTATTAATTAACTCTCCAAAATTTTCAACGATATTTTGTCAATTATTAAACTCAAACTTTAATTTTCATTTTGATTACATTTTCAACGATATTTTGTCAATTATTAAACTGAAACATTAATTCTCATTTTGATTACAGAACAACATTAACAACACACCATATTAACACCATCTAAATTTTGATCTTTTACTTAGAAATTAGAACTGCTACATCATTAAAAATAAAAAATACATATTTAAAAAGTTTGAGGTAACCTATGAATGATAATGAAGGAGATATTTTGGTTGAACAAGGTTCTAAAATCCTTTACATTTGCTTAACTATTGAGTTTATCTTAGATTTTAAAAGATTTTTAATACGTCAATATTGAATTAACTTGTTCAGAAATTTTGGAATTTTAATTTCATACACACGTATATGTGACTAACACATTAGGAATTTAAGTTTCAGTTAAGTTAAATGTGTGTGTCATCATTATATTCACACAACAATAGAGTAACAGAGTAGTAATCCCAAAAAATTAATAAAAAAATTCTGAAATTTTAAAACTTTACCTCTAACGTTGGAGCAGCGATGGTGAAGGACGTGGAAGCTGACCGTTGTGGAGCAGGAGGTGGAGCTCAACAACAGCGGTGAAGGCTGGAGCTGAAATGAAGAATGAGAAAAAAACTTAGAGCGAAAATGGAGAAGAATACAAAAATGAAAACCAAAATAGAAGAAGAGAAGATAATCGGTGAACAATGTCGGACCAGTCACGACGAGATGATGCAGTGGAGCAGAGACAACAACGACGACAAAGTGCGAAAGGGAGGCAAAGTGTGAAAGAGAAACTAAAATTAGGTTCTTTTTGATTTGGAGAAAGTGGGAACTGAGCGGGATAACACAAATTTTGGTTTTAATAGGGTAGAGTATGCATCGGCCACGTCCGACACATAGGTGCGTTTTTTGCGTCGAACACTCGATGCCAAACCTGCTTTTATAAAACTTTATTTTAATTTAATTTAAAACTGAATTAAAACTTTAAAAAATTTAAGTCAATTAAAACAAAAAATTATTTTAATTTATACAACAAATAAATTAATTTAATATATAAAAAAATCATTTAATTTATACAACAAAAACTTTCTTTAATTAAAAAAAAACAATTTAATTTAATTTATACAACAAAAAAATCAATTTATACAAAAAAATTAATTTTATTTATACAAAGAATTCATTTAATTTATAAAAAAAATATTCATTTAATTTATACAGAAAAAAAGTTACTTTAATTTATACGAAACAATTTATACAAAAAAATATAATTTAATTTATACAACATAAAATTAATTTAATTTATACAACAAAAAATTATTTTAATTATAGAAACAAATTATTTTAATTTATACAAAAAAACATTAATTTAACTTATACAACAAAAACTTAATTTTATTTATACAACAAAAAATAAATTTAATTTATACAATAAAAATTAATTTATACAACAAAAATTAATTTAATTTATAGAACAATAAATTAATTTAATTTATAAAACAAAAATAAATACATAATTCAATTAAACTTTGGTTTGGAAAACCATTTATCCTTACAAGTGTTCTTTCTATCTACTATTATCTAAAAATAATGAATTTATTAAGGTTTTGACGAAACTAAAAATTAACTCTTAAGGTGTGATATTGAAAAAAAGGTTCTCTTTCAAATCAAAAACTTCCATCAAATTAAGTATAATTTGTATGCGTCATAGCATCTACTACCACGAATATCAATGAACCCTATTATTAAAATTGCTCATGATATCCTCTTTTAGCCTTTACAATCCAGTTCTTAGTTCAACTCTTACCTTACTAACTTCAATAAAAAAAAACAAGTACATTTGCTCCACCCAAAATGACAATGGGCTAGGGTTATAAACTTATAATCCAAAATCTAATGATCAACTCTATTCCGTGATTCTAAGTTCATTCTATACTGGACCCAGTCGAAATGGAGTTATATATGTTACATTTATTAAGAACTAAGTCTACTATAGTTACTATATCAAAGACCTATTATTCATGTAATGAGAATTGTTTTACATGGTACAACATTTATGTTCCTTAATACGAGGTCAATGACATACAGTAAAGGAAGCTAAATCTATGAATTTGTTTTTTAGTGCATTGGGAAACTATATTAACGCACTTATATGGAATATTGCACATGTGTCATCTCGTGACTCAAAACTTACTACATTATTACGTGTTTCACTTGGAAAACATCAATTTCTTTTGGAGATCATATTTAGTAACTATAAGAATTGCATTTATAGAACATGTACTCACACGCTTAGTCTTAATATGTTTGTATCATATACATTCTCGATAAATCTTTAAGATGATCTTATGCTTCATTTATGAAAAGTAACATCTTTTAAATCACAATGGATATCAAAGCAAAATCACCAGTTCATTCATCCATTACACAAATATAACATTCAAATTTATGTAAGTTACCAATCAAAAGTTTTATCTTACTTTTTATTTTCTTAAGTTTACTTTCAGATTTTAAGATAAAATTGACTCTTTATTTCTAAATACTTCCATTACATTTTACATGAATTAATAAATTTATATTCCTAAATTTATGTATATTTTATATAATATTTACAAAATTTAAATACATTTTTTTTTACTCAATTATTATTTTTCTACATTTTTCAATTCTTTATAAACTTTTTAAGATAATTTCTTTAAATAATTTTAAAATTAAACATTTAATCAATTTAATAAATTTAATTTAACTAACTTATATCAAAATTAAAATATTTATTACAATATTATAAATTAAATAAATTTAAAATAAATAATCTTAAAAAAATTAAAATATTTTATATAAAATTTACAAAATTTAAATGTGTATTTTCTTTTACTCAATTATTATTTTTCTACATTTTTCAATTCTTTCTAAACTTTTTAAAGATAATTTCTTTAAATAATTTTAAAATCAAACACTTAATCAATTTAACTAACTTATTTCAAAAATTTTAAAATTAAAAAATTTATTATAATATTAAAAAAATTTAAAATAAATACAATAAACAATTAAAAATTAAAATATTTATTACAATATTATACATTAAATAAATTTAAAATAAATAATCTTTAAAATATTAAAATATAACTATGTGTCGGCTACGGCTGACATACTGACGCACAACTTAAATAAGACATCAGTCATGGCCAACGCAAAATTAATTTTTTTTTTCGAAATCTCTTCTTACGTCAGTTATACGTTGAACAATTCACGAAAATCAAATTTGCATTGATTTTGTGTGAGTTGACCGATGAAAAATACGTCTACACTAGACCAACACAAATATTTGACAACTAATGCGTTTTCTTGTAGTATTTTAAAGAAATAAAATAATAGTTATTTTTTAATATATGTTTACTCCATCAACCTTTTAAAGACTTTTTGTTTTAAATTCCTTAAAAAATATTTGAATGATTTTGGTTCTTAAACTTTTTTATTAATGTTTTTAGTTATTGAATGACGTACTTTATGGTGTGGGTTGAAAAATTGACATGGAGGTTATGTATGATTTTTGGGGGTAGATTTTGCCTTTTAGTCATAAAATTTACTTTTAGTTGCTTGGCATTTTGGTAATCAATCTCTGTTTCTGAATTTTTTTACTAGTTTTAGTCTGCAAACGATATTTTTAACCTGTTTTAGTTCCACTAATCTTTTTTCAATTATTGTTTCAGTTAAATATATTAAAATGAATATAATAAATATAGACCAATCTTAAAAAAAACATATACATGACACCCATACCATATACTCTCATAAAACCACCATTGTTCAAAAATCTAAAATATGCTTTCTTTTTAATATTTTTTAATTTAAGATGGGTTGGGTGAGAGCACTAGTTTTTAAATTAAATATAAAGTATAATTTTGAAATGATTCAAGCAAGAGAGTTGAAAATGTTTATAAGTTGTATTTCTTAAGTTTTTTTTTTTTTTTAAAGTTCATTTTCAAGAATGTTGAAGGTTTACAACTAGTCAGAATTTTGATGGATCAAAAGTGATTTTTTTTTTTTTAATAAAAGACTAAAATTTAATCAAGAATCACGTCAGAGTCAACATAATTGTCACGTGTTAATTGATGATAAAGACTAAAAACATCACCTAATTTTTTTAATATATTAAAACAGATCAAATATTTGTTTAGGACTATAAATAGAAATATCTAACCGTTGAAGCTCAGATTTATCTTAGTTTTCAAATCACACAGGCTGTTTCTTCGTGCAACTCCATAACTTTTACAAGTATTCTATATTAAGTATGGTGAAAATACCATTTTTTTTTTGAAAAAATACTTTTAGATTTTATAATTCAAAAATAATATTTCTTCTATTTACATTTCTTGAATTTTATAATCCGTATATCTTCTATATATTTAGATTTTATAATTCAAAAAATATTTTTGAATTTAAAAATATATTTTACATCATACAATCTTGAATGTAATTTTAACATATATTTTAAAATTATATAATTTGAAATATATTTTTCGATCTAGAATAATGCTACAATATAAATTAAGTATTATAGTAAAATCAATGTTACAAATTTCACAATTCAATATAGATGTAAAAAATAAAAAAGAAAAAATAAATAGAAAATACTAACATATACACAGAGGGATAGGGTTGAAATTAAAAAATATGGAGGTGTAGGAAGAAAATATGAAAGTGCAACAAATTTGCCTAACATCTTTTCCTACACCCAATCAATATCTGATAATACAATTTTGCTCATTTTTAAAATAACTTTTGAATTATATTTTCCAGAATCTTCCCTGACATCCTTTTCAAAATTTATAAGTATATTCTAGAACGTGTTTTCCAAAAATCCCAAAAAGTATTTTTTGGAAAAGATTTTTAGAATAAGATTTCCAAACCTTATATAATACATTTTAGAATGTATTCTCGAAAGAGCTTTCCGGAATGAGACTGCATTAGATGAGGTATTTTGGTCTTTTAACCCATTTGATGGTTGCAGGAAGAACTTTGTCGGGGTGCAGGAAGAAATACCCTCCTGATTATTGACTGATATTGGGCTCAACATGTCTCGATTAGGGCCAGGCCAATTTCGTAGAAGTGCCCAGTTGACGCCCAAGAGACATACCTGGGTTGGTATATAATAGTTGAACATTAAACCCTACTTCCTCTCTACCGTGTGCACGCTACCAGTTTTCGGACCACTCTGACAGAGAGTTCGACGGGGCGGTTGCAGAACAGCAATTCAAAATGAAGGTTTTCTTCTTCCCAAACCCTTTTCGCTGTCGTTTTTTCTCTCTGATTCGTCGTTTTAGTTTTTCCTTCGTCATTCAAGACCTTCTGATTTATGCCTATTCTTTCTTCACGTCGCTTACGCGTTGTTGTTGCTGAATTTCGTTTTGTGCCTTTTTCTTCTTCAGTTCAACATTGCGAATCCCACCACTGGATGCCAGAAGAAGCTCGAGATCGACGACGATCAGAAACTGTATTCTCTTCACCTTTTTTATCTCCGTTTATTTAATCTTTCCCCATTTTTGTTCTGCTCTGAAAGAAAGATGTCTCCTTGAATTTGCTTGCCCCCATTTATTTTAGGTTGTACTAAACTATTCCTAGAAGTTTTGGAATTCCTCTTATTATTGTTTCCTTAATTGTATAATTAATCGTGCCATTTGCTAGGGCTAGCTAAACAGTGATGTTTTTAAGATGGCAAAATCAGTATAACTTAGACAATAGTTTTAATGGTCCAGAGTCAATTTTTAATATAAAGTAATTTGTAGTTTGTAATAACAAATAAATTGGGTTATTTTGAAGCCAAGTATCTAGTGTTTTAAGAGAAAAATTAAGCCTCTAAGAATATTTGTATCACTTGTCCAGATGAAGGCTTTATTTATGAACACAAATCCTAACTTTTTACTGGGAATGTGCCTGTTATAAGAAGTATGAAGGTGACAATTTAAAATATTATATGTAACGTTGGATATTACCATAGAGTAACTTGCATTTCACTTGCGCTACACATCATAAGTACACTGCTTGTGAATTGAAAAAGGAATTATAAATCAACCTATTCAAATTTTAATCATTTAGGTGTGTGAAGGTTATGGGCAGTTTATATCTTTCAAGTTTCAATAATATCTTCGTACTAATCATTCACAATAGTAGGTTAGAAAATAAATGAATTTAATTTTAAATTTTGAAAGTGCTATAAGCTTTATATGAGGTTCATGCCATATGTTCTTTTGGGCAAGAAGACTTATCTTCATACTAAAATATTCCCATATTCTAATTACAGACGAGCATTTTGGGACAGGAGGATCTCACAGGAGGTCAATGGAGATGCACTTGGTGAGGTATGTATGCCCTTTAGCCTCAAACCTTCAGTGTGTGATCCAAAGTTTTGCTGAATTTTTCATAATTATCATCACGTCTTTTGTTGGCAACAGGAGTTTAAAGGCTATGTATTCAAAATTACTGGAGGCTGTGACAAACAAGGATTCCCAATGAAGCAGGGAGTGCTGACCCCTGGTCGTGTTCGCCTGCTGCTTCATAGGGGTAAGTCTTTTATGTACTCTATGTATCCTTGTACTGTGCCCATTTTATATTTAAAATCAATTCCATTTTTGTGCTCTGCCTTTAAGAACTTTATTTTTTAAATCAATTCCATTTCTTGAATAGGAACTCCTTGCTTCCGTGGATATGGAAGGCGTAATGGAGAGCGCAGGAGAAAGTCTGTTCGTGGGTGCATTGTCAGCCCTGACCTCTCTGTTCTTAACTTGGTAATTGTGAAGAAGGGTGAAAATGACTTACCTGGATTGACTGACACTGAGAAGCCAAGGATGAGAGGTCCAAAGAGAGCCTCCAAAATCCGAAAACTGTTCAACCTCTCCAAAGAGGATGATGTTAGGAAGTATGTCAACACCTACCGTCGGACATTTACTACAAAAGCAGGTAAAATCCCTGTGACATATATGCTGTGTTTAATTTTGTAATTGCCTATGTTCTCAAATAGAGAAAATGATTATTGTTATGAGTAAACAAGATGATGTTAATCTGTTCCCGACCATAAATCTATTGACAACTAAATCACCATTTGCAAGTTTGTGTTTGTTGCCAATTTTTTATGGTGATACAGTTCCCGTAGTTGTTTTATTTTATGTTGGTGTACATTTGTATTGAGAGCAGATATACTTCATGCAATTATGATTTGGAATAGTGGTAATTGTTTCTTAAATTTTACAAAAAAATGATTTCCATAAAAATTAATCTGCTGCCTAGTTCATATATGTTACAATAAAATACGGTCTTATTCTTATTGATTACTGAATGGGTGTTGTTTGACTTGCTCTGCATTAGATATTTTAAGGTCAATTTCTTGTCTATTTTTTTTTATCATAATGGTATTAAATGTTATGGATAATTTATTTTTTTTAAAGTTATATGAAATATCCTTTGCCCACTTCCTAAATGAAGTTTTACCCTCTAAGAATATGCTATGCTGATGCACGCCTGCTAAGAAACTAGATAGCAGACCCTTGTATAACTTGATAATAATTTGAAAGGAAGAGTTGTTTTTAGGCATATTTAGGCTATGTGCCATTTGGGACAGTGGATAAGAAACGTACTTTGTGATTGATTATAGTCTGAATGGATTTGAACGTTTGATTGCAGGGAAAAAGGTGAGCAAAGCTCCTAAGATACAAAGACTTGTCACTCCTCTTACTCTCCAAAGAAAGCGGGCAAGGATTGCTGATAAGAAAAAGAGAATTTCCAAGGCAAAATCAGAGGCAGCTGAGTACCAGAAACTCCTTGCCTCCAGGATGAAGGAGCAGAGGGATCGCCGCAGTGAGAGTTTGGCCAAGAGGAGGTCCAAGATTTCCAGTGCTACTAAGGCAGCTGTATAGGCTGACTTTCATATATAGATATGATGAGTGTTAATCATATGTAGTTTTTGTTAATGTTTTTTTTTATGACACCTGTGTTATGAGAAACTACAGTCTTGCTATTTTTGATTACATTGAATTACTTAAGTATTTATTACGCAGTCTTATTTATTGAATCATTTTAACTAGTTGGGACATGCTCTATTTCGACTTCATATTATTTTATTTATCCGGGAGATTAGTACTCGTTCTGATCCTGAAAACGTTATCTTTTTGCATTGAAGTCTGTTAATGTGGTCTAATTTTTATTTTCCCAAAATTGTAACAAACAACAGGTATGGTTTTAACAGTCAGATCAAAATTCTGAGTATGTTTTTCTGTTGTCCTAATGAGAATGCAGATACAACCTATCGATCTTTGTTTTAACACCATGTGGGTGAGAAGAAAGATGGGGTCACATGATACACACCACGCGGATGTCATATAGATGCTTCACTTTTTGTATTGGTTAAGTTTGAAAATAATGAAGCATTCCTATTTCAGTTTGAAGTGGTAGTAGGGATTAAGAATTTAAAAGTTGTTTCGCTCCCTCTTAATAGATTATATAAAGTTGCTTTTGAATAATAGTTATTTTTGGTGGTTAAAAAAACTTTTAAGTTGGGTTTGGATAGAGGGATGTTGTGAATTTGAAGTGATTTGAAAGAAAAATGGGAAATAATTATATTTGTTAGAAGGTTTATAAAAGTGTTATGATAAAATTTTTAATTTTTTAAAAATATGTAAAATGTAAATCTAGAAATTTATTTTTATTTTTAAAAATATTTGAATAATAAAATATGATTTATTTTTATATAGATTTAAATTAATTTAAAATTTTACAAACTATTTTTGATATTATTGAATAATTAATTTTGAATTTAACATTCTAGGAATATGAAAAGTTATCAAACAAATAATATTATCTAAAACATATTTAAAATAATTTAAAAGAATAATTTATTTATTTATATATTTTAGTTGTTTATAATTAAAATATTATTTATAGAACTGTGTAGGGATTAACTTTGGAAAAAAGTGTAAATTATGTAAATTTATAAAAAAATACAAAGTTATCAGAAAATAATTGTGTTTGTACTAAAATTAAAATTTTGATACTCGTAAAAAAATTTAGGTGAAAAATGATCAATGTATATAAAAATTTAAAATTATTAGATAAAAATAAATAATTTAATTTTTAAAAATAATTATAGAATAATTTTGTATTGAACTTAAATAATATTAAATTGTATAATAATATAATAATAATAAATTCAATGTCTACACATATACTACTAAAAAGATAATTTTTATTAAAAAAAAACAAAAACACAAATCCAAACACACAAACATATCATGAGGATAAAGAATTATATCTTATATGTAACATATTATATAATTGATTAGGTCTAATTTATAATATATTATATAATTAATTATGTTTTATTTATAACATTCTACATAGTTGATTATACTTTTTGTATTGGTAGATACCGGATGACATCCTATCGGTCTACGTGGCTGACCGAAGACACTGTCATAAATATTAATAAAGAGGAGTGTCGCACTTAGATTTGAAAGAGTCAAAATCACTCTGAAGAATTCGGGAAATATATCTAAACGTCCATCCTGATATTTCGGGGTTTACCACACTGTACTCTTTCCTCGCTCGCTCGGTTTTTCCCTAAGGAGGGTTTACAACCGAGAAGGTTTTAACGAGACACTATAAATTTCTACATTGACTTGTTTGTTTTAGTTAACCTATGCACGTAGTGTCAAAACCACCACTGTTAATGACAGTCAGCAAATTCGTTATTCCCGGACTCCAGGTCGGCCTGAACATACTATCTAGCACCCGACATTACTTAACCTAATATGAATCTATAGCCTCATATAGCAACCGAAATCACTTAGTGTAATCCGAAGTTCCTTAATGCGATCTGAACCTATAGTCTCGTACGACTCCGAAATTACCTACGTGTAATATGAAAATATAGCCTCGTACGGCAACTAAAATTACCTAAGATAACCCGAACCTATAACCTCGTATTGTGATAGCAATTATCTAGCGCAACCAGAATCGTTCGCCTCATACGGCATTCAAAATTACTTTTTGCAATTTGAATCTCTCGCCTCAAATGACACTCATAATTGGCATCATTACAATCACTACATATAATTGAAATTATTTAAATCTATTGCCTCGTACGACACCTATTTGACATATCCTATCGTATTTATCTCGGTTGACACAATTTTGAACATGCACATCATTTCGAATATATCAGCCAAACTTATAAGAAATGTACAAATGTAAAAAGATATTGTTCAATCGGTTAGACAAATATTGTACAGTGCCCACAGGCCGGGCCAACCCAAATTTTCTTACACTATTATTTCTTCGAACGATGCTTCTAGCTCGGGACCAGGCGTAGGCGCTTCACCCTCGCCTTCGGCATCATTCTCCCTCATTAATTGACCATCTATGACCTTCTTTTCGATGTCATATCGGTTGTCTTCCGCTGGAATCCCATGCAGCGCCGCCGCCTGATTTATGCCTAGTCGGAAGTACTCCTCGTTGACTTGCAGCATAAAGTTGTGGCACTTTGCGATTTTGACCTCCAAAGTCTTTTCTCAGTCGGCTGCTGCAATTTTCATCCTCTCCATTTCGGCCTCCAGGTCGTCCTTCATCATTTTCTGAGCCTTCACAACCGACAACCTCTGCTCTTCCACTTCAGCTTTCAATTTCTCATTGGCCTCTAAAGCAACTTGTAATGATTGGGAGGACTCGGTCAACTTCTTTTTCAACCTAGGAATGACCACAGTTATATTTCTTTCCAATTCTTCTCCCAGTGTTTGACTCTGTAGCTCTAGTTGCTCCTGGATGAGAGTCATGGTAGGCAAAGCTGCCACCAAACTCTCATTCTTCGAGAGTAGCTCGACCTGGAACCCGCCGCCATTTTCATACTTGGCTCCAACATTGATATTTGTTGAGGCAACCGCGACGACCCAGCTTTCTCCGTCTTAGTCGGTCGCCCCCTTTTCTTGCTTGGGGGCAGCGCCACCTCAGCAGCCAGTACCGTGTCCACTGGCACGACCGGTGTGGCAACCTTATCTTTTATGGGCACATCAATGCTACCCAATCTCCTTTCCCCCGGCCTGTCGGCGCAGGTTGTTCATGAAATCCGTTAACCCAGGATTCGTTCGGTTCATTATTCCTACAAAACACACAAGAATTACACACTATTAATGGAGTGAACAATTTTAACTTGGGAATCTACATACCAATAAACTCCGCCCATTTGTCGGACAACCCGTATAAGGAAATTAAATCCCTTGTCGGCAGCTTGTACGATAGTTGGTCAACTACTAGAAGTACAGCTTTGTCCAGAGGCATCAGTGCTGCCCGAGGACTAGTGTTGTGCACAGTCGGATTCTGAGTCCAATGGAAGGGAAATTTTGTTCTTCCCTCCGGGGTGTAGAAATAGTCACGCCCGTCTAGCTCCACAAATATCTTAAAGTATCTTTCCTTGAAGTTCTTGTATGATGTAGTGTACGACGCGAAATGTACACTACCCGACCGGCTTGACAAAGACACCCAACTCACCAGAGTAGTTGGTTGCGTGTTATAATAGAACAAAAATGCCTCAACAGTCGGCGTCAAGTTGAATAATTAGCATATCATCCTAAATGCTTGGAGGCATGCCCAAGAATTCGGATGTAGCTGTGTCGGCGCCACGTTCAGCATGTGCAACACATCCGTGGTAAAGTCATCGAGCGGAAGCACCACATGTAGGTCCACGAAAAGTGTGGTGTATTCAAAGAAAAAGTCATGTGGGATGTTCTCCCAACCATGACACACTCGGTCGGTAGCCCCACACATGTCCGCCATTACTATATCTCCTGGAAGGTCCCCCTTTACGAACCCCACATTACCTAACACTTTATCTAGGCTCTCAGTGTCTCTGAATCGTGTGGGTATACTCAACACACTAGGGTCAACCCAATCATAATTTGGACCCTCCGAATGACTCTACTCTCGGACGTTGAACATTCGTCCTTATACTATTCCCTAGACGACTCTATTTCGACTACATTATCATAATGATGTTCGGAAGCCATAACTAATCTTTATAAGCGAGAACACAACAAGCACGCACAAGAAGTTGCAGTCTCAGCACTCGGCACTCGGCACTTGGAGCAACTCGACACTTGCTTACACACCAAACGTATAATTCTGCCCCTTCAAGCACTATTTATAGCCTTTCTGCACTAGCCTTCAACACACCACCACCGTTAGATGCACTCCAATCCTACGGCGCCCTTCACTCGACATCCCAATCGTCACGAACTCTCTACCATGGGATCAATCTCGCCACCACTTCGAGAAAGCACATGTCCCATCGTTCCACCGTTAAATGATTTTGACACTCCTTGGGAGTCCTGCCAATCCTTTTTGACTCTTTAGAATTTCCTTTCTTCAAACCTGGGGGGCAAGTGTACCGATCGGACGATACCCTGTCGACCTACGTGGCCGACCGAGGACACCGTCATAAGTATTAATAAAGAGGAGTGTTGCACTTAGATTTGAAAGAGTCAAAACCACTCCGAAGAATCCGGGAAATATATCCAAACGTCCCCCTGATATTTCGGGATATGTTATGCATATCTCAATAACTGATCCTAGGCCCATAGGATCAAAGCCCATAAGGTAACCCTTTAAATACAGTGCTCAAACCAAAATCAAGGTACGTTTTTCCCAATTACTAAACACTTCACTTAGAACACCCTCTTACTTGAGCATCAAAATGCCTTTTGTAGGTACCCTCCTCCGTCTGATCGAGGACAGAGAAAACTTCAAAGAAACAACTGAACGAGAATACCAACACATCAACAATTATATACACATCAGCAAATAGTGCATGAATCCCTTTTCTCATTCGGATACACTTTTAAAATCAATGGATAATTAAAAATAATAAAGTAAAATAGTTTGTCTCTAACTGACTACCCTCGAGAGTCTTTACTCTTGAAAGAATAAATAAAATCCTCACTTACTCTCTTTTTCATCTTCGCATGTTCTCTCTCATACACACGGATTTAAATAACAATCATCCACACTCTTTCTTTACACACATAGAAACATGCACATATCACATTATCAATCTAACAATTAATATATCAATCCAACCACTCATTACTATACAACTTAAAAAATTCACAGTAAATCATCGAGCAGACTATCTTGTACAAAAACTTAAACACTAAACATACTACTACACACATTTCTCATAAATAATAGTTATTGTTTCCATTCATTCATTAGTCATCTTTCATTATTTTACTTCCATTTATGAACATCACAAAATGTACTGCTGTAACTTCTTCCTTGTTATATATTGTTACTTCCTTTTCTAGGATTACTCCTTAAACTTTTTCCCTTCTTTCCTCCTTTTCTCTTCATTCTTTTGCTTCACCAAGAAACAATTCATTGTTCCTCACTCCACCACCAACACACAAAAAAAGTTTAATTGATTTTTTCTAATGGAGTACCCGTTGGTCTGTTTAATCACAAATGGAAATTTAGAGAATAAAACCTTTTTCTCAAATCCTAACCTCAGCCAAAGAATGCATGTTAAGAATTCAAGGAACAAAGAAAAAAAGATTTAGAAGGCTACTATTGGTTACCTCCGGATGACGCAGTTTCGAAGGTTGTTAAATAATACATTGAGAAAAAGAAAAAAAAAAAATGATGATGAGGTTGGTTACTTTTTATGCATGTGAGCAGTTTCGTGATCAAAGAAACCCTCGTATAACAAATAGAAGCAAATAAAATCTAAATTTTGAGGTCACCATTGTTAAGTAATATAATATATATTTTTATTCAAAAATAGTTATACTTTTATGATCTTGTTATCTTTATATATTTATATATTTATCATGTCTTATATTTTCGTACTCCTTATTTTAAAATTATATGACTTAATTATTCTTTTAGACATTATATTAAGGGTCAAAATTCTCTTCAGATTCTAAAAAGTTCAAGTCTCAATCTTTATCAACAATTTTTTTAATATATTCCTAACTTTTTTTTTTTAAAAATAATTCAATGTAGTAGTTGTAACTTTTTTTAAAATTATTCATTGTGATAATAACAAATATAATTTAATGTGTAATAATAAAACAATAGAAATAAATCTGTTTTAATAATGATAATATGATAGGAAGAATCACACTAAATGTTAAAAATAAAATAAAAGACCATTGAACTTTTTAAAAATCTGGAAACTAAATTAACTTTTAGCCTATAGGATTAAAATGTAATTAATCCAAACTATATAAGAAATTCTAACAACAATCACTCTAAAAATCATAATTTGTATAATTTAAATAATAATAATATTATTATATGTTTTTTCGTAAAAACTATAATATTTTTATTTTAATTTTTTTAATATTTTTTAAATACAATATATACTAATTATAATCATGTGAGCAAGAGGCACATGGGTTAAATGTAGTATCTCTCGTCACAAATTAATGAACTGTTTCTTCCTATACCTCCATATCTTCTTTTGCCACACTTATACACAATATAAAAATACGGTTTTATCCTTCTTATGTCATCTCCATAAACTAGTTTTCGAATTATGTAATCTGAAAATGTATTTGAAAAAAGACTTCCAAAAGCTAAAAAAAACTTCTGAATTATGTAATCTGAAAAGTAACCATGTATCTGAAAAAAAGCTTTCAGATACATAATCCGGAAGCTAATTACATATTTAAAAAACGACTTCCGGATTATGTAATCCGAAATATTATAGAATTTATGGAGGTGAGAGAAGAAGGTGTGGAGGTGCAGGAAGAAACAGCCGAATTAATGTTGAGCTGGCCATTGAATCCATTGGGCCGGCCCATTTTCCATTGTATGCGAAGGGCCTCAAAACAAAAATATATATAGTTTATGAATGTCTAGGTAAACGACACGGTGTTTCGGAGCCAATAAACTAAACGACGTCGTGAGTTAGTTGTTAAATAAATCTGTCTATGCGGAAGAAAGCTGAAACGGCTATAAATAATCTGAAAACCCTATCAATGGTTACGGGTTCATAGACGCGGCGCTCGAATGTACGTTTTTCTATCTCTTCGTTTCCGTTTGTAAACCTAATCGTTTTCGCATTTTGTTTTTTGAATTGAAACTGCGAGGGGAGAAGGTGCTATGATGATGAGATCAATAATCTCGTTAATCTGATGAATATTTCATTCATGAGGATACTTCTTCTCATCCATTCAATATTCTTTCTGAGCACTTCTCTCTCTCCGTCTGTCGATATACGAACTATTTGATTCGCCTTTCTTTAGTGTTATTTTCATTGTGAAGCTCTTAATTTTTGGTTCGAAAAAGATGGCAGGTTTTAAAATCTGCTATGACCAAAGATTTTGAAGATTTACATTGTTTTATTAAATTTGATATCTGAAAAAAAAGGGAATAAAGTTCTTGTTTTTTGTTTTTGCTTTTATTTTATTGTTGCGAGGAAGATGAATTTTGATTAGTCGTTTAGAAATATTGCGCAATGTTTCTCTGTAAATTATTTTACTAAAATCTCTATATTTTCGATGGATACAATATTCATATAATATTTTTATTTTATAAAAGAATTGTAATTTTTTTATTCTTTTCTTATGTAATAAAAATGTATTTGGTTTTTTTTTTTAGATAATGAAATAAGTATTTAACAAATCATGATAATTAAACAGAAAACTTATTAATTCTTAAAATACAATTTATTAAATTACATGCGATGTATATATATTAAAATTTTGTTTCTAATAAACACATTTTCTTTTCTAATGAAAGGTAGGTACAATTTTGATATCTTCATATTACACTAATTTTGCTTAAATTCTAATTTGTTTCTTTTAGGTCAAACAATCCATTAGACTATATATTAGACTATATAACCAGGTCAAATTGTTTTATAGCAATGACGGCTAGTAATTCAACTTTTTGTTTACGTAAAAATATATTTAACTTTATTTAAACATAAAGAAATATTTAACTACCATGTAGTATTGATTTGGTTTTTATTTCTCCTCAATAATACCATAAAAAGGTTGTCGGAGGATATTGAGATGTAGTTTTGAAAAATATAATTTTAACATCTAATTTTCGAATTTTGGTATGTTCAATCAAAATTAATTATTTACTAATCGAATTTTGGGATGAGTTTTTAGAATTTTTTTATTTCTTCATCGTGTATAGAAAAAGTAAAGAAATAAAAAATAAAATAAAATAAATTTAAGAAGAAATAAAAAATAAAAAGTATAATTGGGTCACAAAATGTAAGCAACGCTATTTGGACATTTTAAAAAATGTAAAGAAAGTTAAAGTGTTTGAATTAAGAGAAATAAAGTGAAAAGTGTAAGGAAAGTTCATAAAAGTTTATGACCGATATGATATGTGTGATTGAAATAGTGTTTTTTTTAATTGATAAAAATGCAACTTTACACATTTATCCTTATATTTAAAAATTGATAAAAAATTAATTAGATTAATTATTTGTGAATTATAATTTTTTTTGAATTAAAATAATTTTTTCTGCAATTGAAACGAGCTAACTTTGAAAAAGTATAAATTATATAAAAGTTTTGGACCATATTTATGTTTGTAATAAACTTTATTTAGAACAAAGTTATAATTGTGAGTTATTTACTTTTCAATTATAATTATATATAATTAAAAGATTATTTTCGGTACTAGAACAAATTATTTATGATAATGTGTTGGAGTTATAATTTGATAAATTTTTTTTATGAAATAAATATTAATGTAGTATTTTAGTTTATTAAAACAAAATTTATTGATAAAGTTTGTGAATAATAATAATAATAATAATAATAATAATAATAATAATGTTTCAGAAAATCATATGAATAATACATTATGTATCATTGAAAAGATTCATGGAAGTCCTTAATTTGTTTAGGGATTTATGTAATAAATAAGATTACAAATCTGATGTATAATAAAATACAACCAAATTTTTACGTAGTTCAAGAATTTGTATTCATTATCTTCACTAGCTTTCTCATTCGTCGCTTGAGAGACCAAAGAGTTGTTTTACGGCATTAGGATGACCACACAAGAAGTCGTAACAGTTATCCAACAAATCTTCATCCTGTATGTTCATCTCTACTAACATTTCCTAGATATTAGATTTAGAGTACTGGAAAGTCGATGTACGGCGGAGTGTAAGTGTGTTCATGAAATATGGAGTTTCGTTCTTCTTCTGCAACAAGATGATGTCTATTTATATTGCAGATTTTCTTCCGTACCATTAGCCACTCGCTGTGATGACAAAGCGACAACCTTAGATGAAATGACTTGTCGCTCAGCAATATGACATAACCTATCTGACTGATTACTGCCCCTCCCAAGGATATTAGTTAATCCTTCAAACCTTGTGTTAAGCCTTTCCAATTGCTGATCAATGACGTCCCTAGAAGAAGAAGTACCACCTAATGGCTGGGATGACTAAGGTGATACTGATGGGGGTGTCAAATTAGGGTTAGGGCTGTATGAATTGATATTAGGGTCAATTGAGCGAGGAGTTTCACATTGGGTCGCATCCAATTCCGACTCCTATGGGATGTCCTCCATATTTTGACCATTAAGATCTACATTAAAATGATGAGAGTGAGCTTAACTTGATGACTGCAGTGTTGTTCTTCCACTGTGGCAGGTAGCACGATCAAGCCCCCATAAGTCTTCCATCAACTTGTAATGCCTAATGGGATTAACGCGCCACTTTATGGCCGAGGGCTTTGCCTGTTCATTAATGAAAAGAAATACACTTATATTCATCATTATTGGTTAATGTATGTGATAAGTGAACATCAAGTTGAATATGTTACCTTTATCAACATATCCCACACTTCATCCTCGGCCTCGAAAATTTTCGAGCTTGGATTCCAAGTGAAACCACTCAGTCCACTAAATAGATCACGAGTCTCACGCCATCTGTCCTTAAGGCTTTTCTGTATGTTCTTCACATTATAAAACCTAATAAAAAAGGTTAAACTTTTGCAATAACATAAGTAGTTTCATACATCAAAATTAATAAAGGTCGAATGTCAAATTAAACGAACAAATTGTTCTTACAACAATATAAATATAAGTTTAGGGATATTACATAAAATTAGTTATTATAATAACTTGTCCACATTTCATTTGCTATATTATCCCTAATTTGTGACCTGAGCCTGTAGTCATCCTCACGAGTTTGCGAGTGTGGCACATCTATATCTCCTTGCATCAAGTCACAGTCAACTTCTTCCAACAAAGAGTCATCATTATCCATTCTGAGAAGATAGTTATGAAGAATACAACATGCTAAAACAATATCAATCATAGTGTCCACAGAGTAATGAGACTTTGTTCCACTACCGATAATTGCTTTTTGAGGATTCCAAATGTTCTTTCAATAACATTTCTTAGTGAGGAATGACTACGATTAAACAACTCACAGGCATTTTGTGGACCTCTTCGGGAATACTCTTTTAGATGGTATCGAACTCCGCGATATGGATTTATAACTTGGGCCTTGAACATAAAACCCATGTCTCCAAGGTAGTATTTGCCTACAACCATCCATTAACACTTATTACTTATAAGTCATGTGACCAAATGAATATTTATTGCACTTGAAAACACACTCAACTAACCTTTCGGAATGACCAATGGATCCTCTCGTACAAATGCATCCTTCAATATCCTGGAATCAGAGGTTGTTCCTTCCCACCTGGCAAGAACATATGTGGATTTCATGTCAAAATTACAAGCAGCAAATATGTTTTATGTTGGCCAATCTTTTCTTCCACGAAAACGAGGAGCATTAGTTTGGGGGACTTTAACACGGACGTGAGTGCCGTCTATGGCAACTAAACAATCCTAATAAACAAAAAATTCAAATTTATAAATAACTTGCATTGCATACAACATGAATTAAATATTTAACTATTGTTTCTCATATTCATACCTTAAAGTATGGAAATTGTTGTTTAAGATATGAGGTTCAACCTTGGCCCCAGCTGGTTGAATTAAGAACTTTCCATGCAACATCAATATTGCCTTCAAAACATTATGAAAGTGACAAGAAACACTTCAATTCTTGACGTTATGATCAATGATGTGTAAAAATTTAGCCACTTGTTCTTCAACTGTAGATCAGAATGCATCTTTAACCATCCCGTTCCTCTTATTCGTTGACATAAATTAATAAATGTTTTCGGACTCATGCGAATAATGTCATGACATCTTTCAGTATGGACCAAGTACGACATCAATTACCGAAGATGCTCTTTTTGTGGAACAATCTTTGGTATAACATTATTTGTCTCGGTTAACACACGCAACACATTCAATCTATATCCAATCATGCAAAGGCTTGTCATTGCTGCTACTTGTGTCCACAAATTGATTTGCTCTTGTATTTGTGCAATTAGTGTGAAATCAACACCAACTACATCAGGATTTATGTCATTCGTGCTAGACATCTCGACATTGTCGAAATACATAAACCAATGGTTATCGTTGTCCATGGTCACAAATCCTTGATAATCATATAAGTTTAACTATTAGGTCCAAAGAACCACATTTTAGAGAAATAATAGTACGTAAAATTAAAAATAAAATTATGTAATTTAAAAAAAAAATCTTTATACTCAATTTTTTTTACTTTTTTTTAAAAAATAAATATTATATGTAAACACTGTAAAGTGGTATACTTATAATTATTTTACAAATTCAAAAAAAATATTTATAAAGTTCTTTTACTTAATTTTAGAAAAAGATTAAATATTATAAATAGACTATCTATAAAGTAGTATTTTAAAATATTTAAATATTTTGTATAATTATAATTATTTTATAAATTAAAAATAATATTTATAAATTTTTTTACTTAATTTTAAAAAAAAATAAATATTATATATAGACTATCTATAAATTAGTATTTTAATATATTTAAATATTTCATATAATTGTAATTATTTCATAAATTCAAAATAATATTCATAAAGTTCTTTTACTTTATAAAAAATAAATATTATAAATAAACTCTATGTATTTTTAAATATGAGAAAAATAAATTACATATTAATAAGTTTTTCTTTTTTTTAACTAACAGATGAAAGTAAAACCTATTCAAAATTTCACATTAATGCTCATTAATGTGTTTGAGCAAACAACTTAAGAAAATCAAAGGTTAGCAGCATACATCTATTAAAATAAATAAATAAAACAAATAAATAAACATTACAAATTCATTCTTCAGATTTCATTCTCCACATTCCAAATCCTTATCTATGAAGTTTATACATGCACAAAATTTAGAGATGCACGGTGCCGACGACCACCAACTACCACCACGAACCGTCCACTAAGCACCACCACGAATTGTCCACCCAACACCACCAGCAGAACCACCACTAACCACCACCAGCAAAATCGTCCACCGACCACCACCAACACCACCAACGGAACACCACCACGAATGAAACCCCACCCACACCTTGAACATCTGACAACCGCACATCTCTAACACTTGCGAACCTCTGCCGACCGCACACCTTCTACCACTGCGCACCTCCGACAACCGTGCACCTCCGACCACCTGTAAGGTACTTCCTCAACTCAAAATACATAACTCATCTCCTCTCCCCTTCCATATTTATCATGCTCTCATATTTATTACTCTTTAAACTCATCACCCACCACTATTGAAGAACCTTGTACAAATCTATGTTCTTGCAGATGGAATCTCATGTGTGAGAATCTCATGCAGAATGAATATCTGCAGCTACATGCAACTGTTATGGCACATGGTGGGAATAATAGGTGAGGGATAATATGGTAAAAGCCAAAACTTTCTCACCAAATCTTCACAAGTCAGCAAAGACCCATTCTTCACTTTCTTTGCCTTTCCACTCTCTAATACTCACAAACCCCTAGATGCAAATAGAGAACTTCCTTACTTTTCAATCCGGGTGAACAATAATCACCCAGATCCAAACAGTGCCTAAGGGAAAGAAATCAATCTAACTCATGTCTCTCTACTATTAAGGAGCTTTTCGGATACACAATTTGGAATTATTAGAAGTACAATTGGGTCACGAAAATTTTTCCATTCCATTTATACTTAAAAGTATTAAGGAAAAGGAATCAACCCAACATAAAGGGGTCTATAGAATCTTAGGGGTTCAGACACCATTCTTGTTTTGTACAAATGAATTCAATGCAAAACCATTATTATAAGACCTACACATTCCCATATGCACAATTAAAAAAAAAAATTATGTTGAATAGTGTATATTAAAAATGTCAGAAGTTTCTTGCTTTGACAATTGATGTCATTTTTTTTATCAACTATAAATGTAGGTAATCATTACGAACACCTCCACGAAACATCCCATTAATAATTGTTGCATGTGTATGATTATCACAAAATGACTTCATCAACTATCATGGCTTTGGTGCATAGCAACGACCAAATCATCATTGATAACCTTTATTCCACCATCTTTGTCAGTCAATTAACTACTTCAATTGAGATTTATCAATCCATGCCCCTGTTCTTAAAAATGTCATTCTACGTTTGTTTGTCCAAGATGATGGCAAGTCATATAATGTTGATTTATGTTATTGATGTCCAAATGTATATGAATGAAATATGAATGAAATTAGGAATTCATATTGATGTATCTTGATTGAAGACAATGATGACATACAATGTATCATTGGCTTTGGAAAAATATATGAACCTTATGTAAGGTTTGAACTTATGACATTTATCAAGCAATATGATGATTTAGGGAATCAAATTACTTCCAACACATGGGAGGGCATTGAATAACAATTGAACCACTCTTTAAGAATTGTGTGAATGTATGTTCCTTGTCGTTACCTTCTTCATCGTTTGTGTGTTTTTTAAAAACCATTGACCCTTTATTGATGTTCCTATCATTTCTTGTTATATTATAATTCAGTGTTGTATGTTTGTTATTGTATGGGTTTTATTTCAACAATGATAATTTTGTAGAGCATTAATTCCTTAGATGAAAAAACACACATTGACAACAAATTCATACCCATTAAATGAAACGAAGGCACAAGTAAACAAAATCTGGACATTAATAGCCCACATATTCTTAAGCATAGTGTCAAGCCAAAAACAACATCCCATATTGAATCTCTGACCCCATGAACTATCCATAATGAACCACACAAAGCATAAGACACTGTTCGTCCACATTATTTTCTGAACAATCCACAGATTCTTGAGTAGAATATCAAGCCAAAAGCAAAGTCCAAAATTGAATCTCACCATCAACCATCCACAATGAACCACACAAAACATGAGGCACTGTTCACCCACATTATTTACTAACAACCTACATATTCTTGAGTAGAGTGTCAAGCCAAACACAACGTCTAAGATTGAATCTCACCCTATCAACCATCCACAATGAACCACACAAAGCACAAGGCACTGTTCACCCACATTATTTCCTGAACAATCTACAGATTCTTAAGCAAAGTGTCAAGTCAAAAGCAAAGTGTCAAGTCAAAAGCAACGTCCCAAATTGAATATCACCCCATTAACCATCCACAATGAACCACACAAAGCACAAGGCATTGTTCACCCACATTGTTTCTTAAACAACACACAAATTCTTGAGCAGAGTGTCAAGCAAAAAACAACGTCCTAGATTGAATCTCACCCCATCAACCATCCACAATGAACCACATAAAGAACGAGACATTGTTCACCGTTATTTCATGAATAAGCTATACATTATTGAGCTATAAATATAACTTCATCACATTTAATCATTCACGATATTTGAAAGAATATTGCTTGTTAATACTTTCCTGCCCTTTTTTTTATTACAAACCAAGTTTCAATCGAGCAATATGTTGTTATGGAATCAACAAAAACATAGGTCTTCTTGCATTGCTACTGTGGTAAGTTCATTTATATGTTTTCAAAAACCTATTTTTTGTGGTAACCTTTTCATGTTATATTAATTTCTTCAATTTGGCAAGACTCCAAAAATAATGTTGTGGAGTTTGTTTGTCATTCAATGCCAGAGCCACATCCTTTGACAATTCCAATCTCAGAACAAGCAGGATTTGCTGAAATTGAAAAACTAAGACATTTAAAAGTGGATCATGCCTTAGTAAATTCATTGGTTGAGAGATGGAGACTTGAAACTCACACATTTCACCTTCCAACTGGCGAGTGTACTATCATATTACAAGAATTTTTACTTCAACTAGGTCTTAGAGTAGATGAAGCATCGATTGTTGGGCCAACAATGTTTGATTGGGAGGAAATGTGTGATGCATATTTAGGTATTGCACCGATCAATCACTCATTGGTTCACAAGTAGAATTCAAATGACTTAGAGAAAATATGATCCCATTGGGTCAAGATACAACAGAAGAACAACTACACACCTATTGTATGACATACATACTAGGTTTTGTTGTAGGAGTTTTAATGTTAGATAAAATAGGAAAAAAATTTCATCTTATGTACTTACCATTTCTAACTAACATACGTAGAACAAGTCAATACAGTTGGGGTTATACTTGTTTGGCTGTGTTGTATAGGAAATTGTGTAGGGCAACAAATGCCATGGGAGGATGTGCATCACTTCTACAATCGTGGGCATGATATTGCATGCCATACATCACATTTCTTTTCTGACAACAACCTTCGTACCCCCTAATTTGTAAATGGAGTGGTGGCAGGGTTCTTAACTTCAGAAAAGTCCCTCACAATGATGTAGTGGGGTACAAGTCTATGATTGACCACATATAAGTTGATTAGGTAATGGAAAAAATATTGATTCCAATTTCATTTAAAATTTAACACAAATCTTGTAATAATAAGCATGACTTACTGCAGTTTAAATGGAATCCATACAAGGACTACGAGGCATCCACCCCGCTAGATGTATACAAGAATGTTGAACTTTGGACAACATGTAATCCTATTCGTTTCTTTGCAATAGTGGAATGATATCAATCTGACATATTTTAGTTGCAATTTGGTCTGTTTCAAAAGGTCCTAACCCCACTTATAACTTGGATAAACTACACAAAATTGATATGCGAGATCGATCTGACAAAAATTGGCAGACTAAACATGCAAAGTGGATCAACATGTGGAACAACCATCGCGAACTAACGTTAACCAGTCATCCAATGCATGAACCTTTGTTCCATAGTAAATAATACATAGAATGGTACATGGCCAATTCAATATATTTATTGTCAGTGCCACAGTTACTAAATGACCCATGCACACAACAAAAGTCACCACCGGAGCCCACATTCCCTGCTGCAACTAATTACATTAATGAACAACATGATCCTTATCAACATTCATTTGCAGATTATCAGCCACAACAAGAACCTTACCAACATTCGTTCGCAGGTGAACAATTCAATACACCTCAACCACAACCTGTAATGAACAATAGAAGACAATCATTTGCATCCAATTTAACTGATTTCTTATTTAACTTGTTTGGAGTGTATCTAAATACACCATTGGTAAGTGCCATAATTCAGTTTATTTTATATTAAAAGATAGGCATTTATGGATTTTTATTTATAAAATAACTATAACTCAACCCCTAGTTTAGGAATTTAAACCTTTTTATATATTTTGTGATTATAAGATGAAAAAGACAAAGTTGGAATATTGAAATCTCTCCCAAAACTCATCCAAGAAAGATCACTTTAAAGGAACTCGTCCAAGCAAGTTCACACTAGTGAAATTTGGTTTTGTCTCATCAAACTCGCTTAAGCAAGTAATAACTTGCTTAAGTGAGATGTCACTTAACCCAAGTCCAACTAGGTTAAATAGAAGACGTCATACATAACCCTATACATCATTGGGAGAATATAGAGATGGAAAACCCTAGACGAGGCAGTCGTCAAGGAGAAACATCTTGGATCTTAATTTCTTGTTTTCCATGCTTGTAATGACCAACATGAATGACTAGTTTTTCCCTTTCGAATTTGGAGTAATTTGTTCAAACTCTTATGTATTGAGGTAATATTTATCTATAATATTTAGCACAGCGGAAAATCCACTATATTCAATGGCATAATCCATTGCACCTCTCAATTATTTTATGAGTCTCGCAAGCACATCCCAATGATCTTGACTAGGACATTGAGTGTACCTACTAAGTCTACATATTGCATAAACAATATCTGGTTTAGAAAAGCTCATTAAGTGCAATAAGCTTCCAATTATCTGGGCATATTGAGTTTGAGAAATAGATTCTCCTCTGTTCTTTAATTTAGAGTAAGCATCATATAATGACACATCACCATTTTTCAATCTAGAATACACACATTTACCAACATCATTGGTAGAAAAACTTTCACAAAGTAAAACATTATCAAGTTTTTAATGCCATTGTTTTGGTGCTTGTTTTAATCCATAAAGAGATTTTAAAAGTTTGCACACTTTTTCCTCTTGACCTAGAACTACTCATCCTTCAAGTTGAGACATATAAATTTTCTCTTCTAGTTCACATCTAGAAAAGTTGTTTTAACATCCATTTGGAGAAGGACTAACTTATGGATGGAAGCTAGGGCTAGCAACACTCGAATAGTAACTGGGGAAAATGTATCATAGTAATCTATGTTAGATTTTTGAGTAAAATCTTTCGCCACTAATCTTGCCTTATATTTCTATATGGATCCATTAGGATGATACTTCTTCTTAAAGATCCACTTACAACCAATGGATTTTTCTCCTTTAGACAGATCTACTAAGGTCCAAGTATTATTTTTCTTAATTGAATCAATATCAGTTCTAATGGCCTTATTCCAAAGTTTAGCATCACGAGCACTAGTAGCTTGTTAAAAACTTATTGGATCATTTTCAACTAGATAAGTGTAAAAATCATCTCCTAACGAGGTTTTCTTTCTTTGTCTTTTACTTCTCCTAACATCCCCACTCATGGCATCACTAGCACTATCTATAGGTTGCTCAAATGTACCACTACTTTTTAAAGTAAAGACATATTTAAAGAACTCAACATTTTTCGTCTCAACCATAGAATTACGTTCAATTATATCACCACTAAGAACAAGAAATCTATAGGAAACACTATGTTCTACATTGCCTAAAAACATACAATCAAATGTTTTAGAACCTATTTTCCTTTTCTTAGGATTAGGTAACATCACTTTAGCTAAGCACCTTAGGTATTTTAGATTAGGTTGATAACCTTTTCACAAATGAAAGGGTATTTTACCAGTTTTCTTATGATATCCTATTTTTCAAAAACACGCAGTAAGCAGAGAGTTACCCTCAAAGATTATAAAGAGCATTAGAACTAATAAGCATGGCACTTATCCTTTCTTTAAGAGTCCTATTTTTCCTTTTAGCTACTTCATTAGATTCAGGTGAATATGGTGGGGATTACTTCATGAATAATGTCTTCTTTAACACAAAAATCATTAAACAAAACATATTCACCACCTCTATCTAACCTAATTCTTTTAATTTTCCTATTCAATTGATTTTCTACTTCTGTCTTATAAGTTAAGAACATATCAAAAGCTCCATCCTTATCTTTAATTAAATACACTTTGGTGAATTTAGAAAAATCATCTTTAAATGTTACAAAATATTTTTTACCACCTCTAGATATGGTTTGTTTTAAATTAGCTAGACCGGTATGAACTAAACCAAGAAGTTCAAATTGACGTTCTACAAAATGACATGTTTTCTTCGTTATTTTAGATTATACACATATATCACATTTATTACTTTGTTTTTCATGCATGTTGACTAATCCTACTTGTTGCAATTTCATAACATATGAATAATTCATATGTCCTAATCTAGCACGACACACGTCATACAAAATTTGGGCTATACTGGAGCAGCCCATTACGTTTTACTTCAAGCACTACCCTAATTCATTACATAATCCCTCATCCATAGAGGTTGCTTGTTTTGTCTAGTGGGCCTTATTGGAACTTTGGGCTCTCCTCTAACAATGTCATCTGCTAGACACACGACTTTGTCCTCAAAGTGTGAAGGTGTGTAGCTGTGGCTTGGGCTTGAGAGATTTGGGCCACGATTAAGGTTTTCACGTGCGTCCCAAGTGAGTGGAAGGTTCTAGAGGTTAGGTATCATGGGAAGTGCAGTGGCCGCAGGGGACATCGTCAGGTGCCTCTTCGTAAATGCGTGACCAGGTGACGTTTGTGGAGTGGACCGCGCGTACGATGTTATCAGAGGGTTTGGTGGATTAGGGTTTGCAAAAGTGGGTGAATCTAAAAGTGGTATGGGGAGAGTACTTGAGTTAGATGCACTCTGTGGAGGTAACCCTTTGATGAGGACCTAGAAGGGAATACGCCTATTGATCAGGCCCAACCTCAGAGGAGGCAGACTAGGAGCATGACACAAGACCAAGGGCCAAGTCAGGATGCTCCAACCATTGCCTTAGCTCCCACCATACCTCAGAGGATTAAAAGAAGTAGAGCACAAGCTTTGGGTGCTGAGCATCAATTGTTTTCTTTATTTGTAATAGTAGTAAATAGGTGTCCTTAAGTATTAGAGGGGGGGTGTAGTAGCAAATAGGTGCCTTTAGCAATAGAAGGGGGTGTGCTATAAAAAAGGTGCCCTTAGCAATAGAAGGAGGGGTGTGCTAGCAAATAGGTGCCCTTAGCAAAAGAAGGAGGGGTGTACTATCAAATGTTACATTTTTGACCTATATTCTAGAAGATTAGGATGATGGTGTGGTTTGACTAAAGTCAATACCCTAGGCAGCCCCACTTTTTGTATTTCCATCCCTACCCTTTAAGCTTGCTCACCAAGGCTCCTAAACCTATAAATAAGGAGACCTACCTCATGTATTTCCAAGTTGAAAATTAGAGTAAAGAAACTATACACAATTTTTGTGTGATTTGTAAGTGAGTGAAATTCCTCCTCTCTTGGTCTTATCTTGTGAGTTTTGAGAGCTCTCAAGTGGCGGCATCCTTCACTTATCTTGGAGTCATTTCACCATCCAAGTGGCGTGCAACCATTCTCAATTCCATTTCTCATAAGCTTCCTTTTCCTTCATCTTTTCCTTCCATTATCATTCCATCTATTTATAAACATGTTCTTATTTTGCTTCATTACGTCTATTCGGTTTTTATATGTTGCTCTTGTTTTCCTTATGTAATTCCACACCATAACTTGTCATCATCATCACCTTATAATTGTGTTTTCCTTTTGCCTTTGTGAAATGAACCTTCACATCTACTTAACCACTTGGTTAAGTTAATGTCCAGTGGAGATTTTCCTTAGGTTTTCACCATACTTGTCTCATAAAATCCAATCCTAAGTAAAGTGTCACCATAAAAATGAACAATTATAAAATCAACTCACATCACCCTTTAAACTCACGGAGAAGCGAGATGTGAAACATTGGGTGTATACGTGATGACGAAGGGAGTTGGAGCTCGTAGGCCACCTTGCCTATGCGTCGCACGATCCTATAAGGGCCAGAAAATCGTGGAGAGAGCTTGGGTGCTAGGCATCGCTCGACGGAGTGTTGACGGTGCAGTTGAAGACGAAGCCACACCCAATCTTCGACGTCAAAGGCACGATCTGTGCAATGGGTGTCTGCCTGGGCCCGCATGCGTTGGCGGTTGCGGTGGAGGCTTAGCTTCAAGTGGTGAACGACGAGGGTATGCTCTCGTAGGAGTTTTGAAACTGTGGTTTCCATTCGCAGTATGTGGAGCATGTCAACATGGTGGGCGGTGGCCGTCCATATAAGGTGTGGAAGGGAGAGGTGCCAATGGAGGAATGGTAAGACGTATTATACCATAACTCTGCGAGATAAAGAAATCTGTAACATGAATGGGGGTGGTGACTGGCGAAACAGCAGAGGTAACCTTCTAATCCCCTATTCAATACCTCTGTTTGACCATCGGTTTGAGGATGGTGTGAAGAATTGAAACGTAGTGTTGTTCCTTGGGCTTTGAACAAGTTGCGCCAAAAGGTGCTCGTGAAGATAGGGTCACGATCCGACACTATGCTCGTGGGGAGTCCATGTAAATGGCAGATCTCGATGGAGAACCTCTGGGCGAGGCTTTGGGTCGTGTAGTGAGTGGGTAAGGCCAAGAAGTGGGCATACTTGGACAGACGGTCACAGGTCACCCAAATTATAGTGTGGCCAGCAGATGCCAGTAAGTGTGTAATAAAGTCCATAGAGATGTCTGCCCATACTTGATGTGGTATAGGAAGGGGTTGAATTAATCCCTGTGGTTTCTGTGGCAAGTACTTATTATGTTGGCACACCGCACAGTGTTGTATGAACTCCTTGGTGCCCCGTGTCAAGCCGGGCCAATAGAAGGATGCAACTACCTTTGACATTGTGGGTTTCAAACTGAGTGTCCCCCTATGGGTGAGTCATGAAATTCACTGATGATACGCCTGCGAAAATCGTGAGTTTGGGGAAGGAAAATCCGATTGCGGAAGAAAAGTAGGCCTTGGCTGGTGGAGAATTAATTGGGTATTGGTTGGTTGCTGGTGACTGAAAGTATTAATTTTTTTCCCTCTGTGGTGGCGAAGTATTACTGCAACTCTTTGAATATGGTGGGGATCGAGGAGGAGACAGCTAACAAAACAAAGAGAGTTGGTGGCTCTTGGCGGGATAGTGCATCAGCCACAACATTGTGTTTTCCAGGTTTGTATATTATTTGAAAATCATACCCCTGAAGTTTTGCTGTCCATTTTTGTTGTTCTGGTGTCTGAATTGTTTGTGATAGCAGTGTATGAGGCTCTTTTGATCTATGTATATTTTGAAATGATTTCCCAACAAGTATTGACGCCACTTTTTTATGGCTTCTATGATTGCATACATCTCCCTCACATACACTGATGTTGCTTAGAGACAGGGACACATCTTTTTGCTAAAAAAGGCGATTGGGTGGCTGGCCTAGGTGAGGACTGCTCCTACGCCAACTACGGATGCATCAGTATTGATAAGAAATGGTTGGGTGAAGTCAGGAAGACGTAGGTTAGGGACCTTTTCTATTTCTGCTTTCAATGTTGTAAATGCGTTTTGTGCCGTCTGTGGCCATGTGAATCTTTGACAATGTAATAAATTGGTGAGAGGAGCAGCGAGAGTGGCGTAATTATGAACAAATTTTCTGTAGAAGCTGATGAGATCGAGGAATGCTCGTAGATCTGTGAGTGACTGTGGTTGTGGCAGTGGCCAATTTGTGATTGCCTTTATTTTTTCTGGGTTAGGGGCCACTCCAGTTGAAGAAATGATGTGGCCCAAGTAACTGACTTTGGAGGTAGCAAAACTGCATTTAGAAAGCTTACCAAAGAATAGTTGTGTGTGTAAAAATTTCAGAATAATCTCCAAATGGGTCAAATGGTCCTACAGTGTGGGGCTATAAATAAGAATGTCATAAAAAATAACTAAAACAAATCGTCTAAGAAAGAGTCTTAGGTGATCATTCATGGCTGCCTAAAATGTGGAAGGAGCATTAGTTAAACCAAAAGGCATAACTAGGAACTCATAATGGCCATCCATGGTTCTGAAGGCTATCTTATGAGGCCCAACGTACGCAACCATTCAATTCCAAGAACTACGTCAGCGCCCTCTATAGGGAGGAGATAGAAGGAAATAGTGAAAACTGTGGTTTGGATAGATATCTGGACTGCAGGACAAATGCCTTGGCAAGTTATGAAGGCATCATTTCCTACCATGACTCTAAAAGGTGGACTAGGCTGAATGGGTAAGTGTAAGTGTTTGGCAATGCGAGGTTGAAGGATGTTGTGGGAACTGCCTAAGTCTATGAGAACGGTGACTGGCAAAGTGTGGATGAGGCCTTGGAATTTTAGAGTTTGAGGGGGAAAATTTCCTGTAAGAGCATGGGGAGAGAGATGGAAATGGACCATGTCAGTGTTGTGGGTGGGATCAGGAGGGACGTCTAGTATTTCTGAGGCTGGTTTTGTGTCATCTAAAAGTAAAAGAAAACGTGAGGTGGAACATTTATGAACTGGAAGAAATTTCCCGTCACAGTTATAACACAAGCTAAGAGCGCGACGCTCCTGCATCAGAGTGGGGGTAATGCGTTTAATTGGGAGGGTATGGGTTGTAGGAGGTGTGGTTTGAGAACGGGTGGTAAAGGTGTTGGTGGGGTTAAAAGCAGTGGTGTATGCAAGGGCGGGTGGTCGAGGTTTGGAATCTTTGAATTTGTCTTCAATGAGCTTAGTTAGGCCAATAGCTTGGGAGATGGAATAGGGGTTCAGGATTGAAAGTTCTCTCCGAATGTTAGGGTTGAGACTTGATATGAAGCAGTTAAGGATGGTTTCAGGACTCAAGCCATGGACACAATTGCATAATTTTTCAAATCTGATTTGGTAGTCTGTAACTGTGGATTGTTGGTGAAGCTTGAAAAGTTCAGCTTGATGGTTTGTGTAAGAGGAAGGTTCAAAACGTAATTCTAAAGAACGGGTGAAGGAAGGCCAATCAATAATGAGATGGTTTTGGTGCATCCAGTTAAACCAGCTAAGAGCTTCCCCTTTCCTGTGGAAAGGCACCATAGATAATCTGGTCTAAGTGTGGGAATAGGTGGGAAACGGTGGTTGTGTGTTCATGTGAATAAGTAAAAGGTGATGACTGAATATGGGGTAAAGTAGAAACCTGGTCCTGCAACGTGGTGATGGATGAACGGAGGAAATCATTTCGTGCCTTAATAGTGGTCTGGTGAGCTTCACTAGCCTCCATTTGAGATTGAATGGTCGTGAGGCAGTTCTGGATGGCTTGAAGAAGGTCTTCCAGTTCTTTGGATTGCAGTTTGATGGGAGGCATGGAGGAAGACAATAAAAGCACCTACAATAGCTACAAAACTAACCAATACTCAGCAAAAAGAGTGACTAGGGTAAAAGTTCTCCTTTATTTCCGCATATAATATCATTAATATAGTGATATTTTTTTAGGTTACAAAATTTGGGCTATACTATAGCAGCTCATTACGTTTTACTTCAAACACTACCCTAATTCATTACATAGTCCCTCATCCATAGAGACTGTTTGTTTTGTCTAGTGGACCTTACTGGAACATTGGGCTCTCCTCTAACAGTACACAAGTCCCCCAGCTCCTCAGCTAAGAAGTTGATGTGATAATTTGTTGATGAGCAACCAAAGGTGAATGGGCTATTGAGAGTCCAGGTCCGTGCCTCGATGAGCATGGTGATGGTCGGGAGCGGTGGTTCTCTTCAACATGCTGAGTAGGCCGTTCCCGCCTAAATTATCTATATTTTAAAATTATCTTTAATTTTCCCTAATTATTTCTCTTCTCGAATCATCCATAATTATTTCTATTCTGGAATCATGCATAATTATTCGTCTTCTGGAATCATCCATTGACATCTTTTGAGTAGACATTTTTCACGCTCTTACAGTTTCCACTTTTTCTCTCATCGTTCGCGCTCCTTCATAGCATCTCTCTTCGCGGCCATCTTTCTCACAAAGGGTTTTTTTCTTCCACAAGGTTTGCTTTTTTCGCGTTAGGTAAGTTCTCATGATGCCTCTTCATTAGTGAGTCATCTTCGAGTCAGACCTTGTCTAACCTCTTGGAGGAAGTTTATGTAAATCCTCCTTCAACCTCTTGTTATAAGAGGACCTAGGGAAATAAAGCAAACCAAACAAAATGCAACCCCTAGCAAGACCTCTAGTTACCGTAAAAATAGATTTCCCCCGTGTCTTATGGAATAGTTGGTTAGCGTTTATAGTTTTTGTACTGATAAGATAAGAAAATACGTCAAGGTGGATGCGATGCGGAGGATAGGAATTTAAGTTCTTTATCTTGTTATTTTAATCAAAATAAAATGTAGATATATCAAAATCAAAATAAATAGATAAGTGACTGTTTAACAATATCATAAATAAAGTAAAATCGCACTGTAATAAAAACTAAAATACGAATGCTTCATCCTTAACCAAAATAACCAGTGAACATCTATATGATAAATAAAATAAGATGAAGTCCAAATACACAACATATCCCAACTAGTTAAAATGATTCAATAAATACACTGCGTAATAAATACTCAAGTAACTCAATGTAATAAAAAATACCAAAACCATAGTTTCTCGTAACACAGGTGTTCTAAAAAACATTACCAAAAACTACATATGATGATTAACATTCATCATATCTATATCTGAAAGTCAGCCTATACAGCTGCCTTAGTAGCACTGGAAATCTTGGACCTCCTCTTGGCCAAACTCTCACTGCGGCGATCCCTCTGCTCCTTCATCCTGGAGGCAAGGAGTTTCTGGTATTCTGCTGCCTCTGATTTTGCCTTGGAAATTCTCTTTTTCTTATCAGCAATCCTTGCCCGCTTTCTTTGGAGAGTAAGAGGAGTGACAAGTCTTTGTATCTTAGGAGCTTTGCTCACCTTTTTCCCTGCAATCAAAAGTTCAAATCCCATTCAGACTATAATCAATCACAAAGTACGTTTCTTATCCACTGTCCCAAATTATGCCTCAAAACAACTCTTCCTTTCAAATTATTATCAAGTGATACAAGGGTCTGCTATCTAGTTTCTTAGCAGGCGTGCATCAGCATAGCATATTCTTAGAGGGTAAAACTTCATTCAGGAAGTGGGCGAGAGATATTTCATATAACTTTAAAAAAAAAATTATCCATAACATTTATTACCATTATGATAAAAAAAAAATAGACAAGAAATTGACCTTAAAATATCTAATGCAGAGCAAGTCAAACAACACCCATTCAGTAATCAATAAGAATAAGACCGTATTTCATTGTAACATATATATGAATATGAACTAGGAAGCAGATTAATTTTTATGGAAATCATTTTTCTGTAAAATTTAAAAAATGATGACTACTATTCCAAATCAACATAGCATGAAGTATATCTGCTCTTAATACAAATGTGCACCAACATAATAAAACAGCTACGGGAACTGTATCACCATAAAAAATTGGCAACAGACAACACAAACTTGCAAATGGTGATTTAGTTGTCAATAGATTTATGGTCGGGAACAGATTAACATCATCTTGTTTACTCATAACAATAATCATTTTCTGTATTTGAGAACATAAGCAATTAGAAAATTAAACACAGTATATGTCACAGGGATTTTACCTGCTTTTGTGGTAAATGTCCGACGGTAGGTGTTGACATACTTCCTAACATCATCCTCTTTGGAGAGGTTGAACAGTTTCCGGATTTTGGAGGCTCTCTTTGGACCTCTCATCCTTGGCTTCTCAGTGTCAGTCAATCCAGGTAAGTCATTTTCACCCTTCTTCACAATTACCAAGTTAAGAACAGAGAGGTCAGGGCTGACAATACACCCACGAACAGACTTTCTCCTGCGCTCTCCATTACGCCTTCCATATCCACGGAAGCAAGGAGTTCCTATTCAAGAAATGGAATTGATTTAAAAAAATTAAGTTCTTAAAGGCAGAGCACAAAAATAGAATTGATTTTAAATATAAAATGGGCACAGTACAAGGATACATAGAGTACATAAAAGACTTACCCCTATGAAGCAGCAGGCGAACACGACCAGGGGTCAGCACTCCCTGCTTCATTGGGAATCCTTGTTTGTCACAGCCTCCAGTAATTTTGAATACATAGCCTTTAAACTCCTGTTGGAAACAAAAGACGTGATGATAATTATGAAAAATTCAGCAAAACTTTGGATCACACACTGAAGGTTTGAGGCTAAAGGGCATACATACTTCACCAAGTGCATCTCCATTGACCTCCTGTGAGATCCTCCTGTCCCAAAATGCTCGTCTGTAATTAGAATATGGGAATATTTTAGTATGAAGATAAGTCTTCTTGCCCAAAAGAACATATGGCATGAACCTCATATAAAGCTTTTAGCACTTTCAAAATTTAAAATTAAATTCATTTATTTTTTAACCTACTATTGTGAATCAAGTATGAGGAGGATTAGTACGAAGATATTATTGAAACTTGAAAGATTTAAACTGCCCACAACCTTCACACACCTAAATGATTAAAATTTAAATAGTTTGATTTATAATTCCTTTTTCAATTCACAAGCAGTGTACTTATGATGTGCAGCGCAAGTGAAATGCAAGTTACTCGTTGGTAATATCCAACGTTACATATATTTATATTTTAAATTGTCACCTTCATACTTCTTATAATAGGCACATTCCCAGTAAAAAGGGATTTGTGTTCATAAATAAAGCCTTCATCTGGACAAATGATACAAATATATTCTTAGAGGCTTAATTTTTCTCTTAAAACACTAGATACTTGGCTTCAAAATAACCCAATTTATATGTTGTTATTACAAACTTCAAATTACTTTATATTAAAAATTGACTCTGGACCATTAAAACTATTGGCTAAGAAGTTATATTGATTTTGCCATCTTAAACATCACTGTTTAGCTAGCCCTAGCAAATGACACGATTAATTATACAATTAAGGAAACAATAATTAGAGGAATTCCAAAACTTCTAGGAATAGTTTAGTACAACCTAAAATAAATGGGGGCAAGCAAATTCAAGGAGACATCTTTCTTTCAGAGCAGAACAAAAATAGGAAAAGATTAAATAAATGGAGATAAAAAAGGTGAAGAGAATACAGTTTCTGATCGTCGTCGATCTCGAGCTTCTTCTGGCATCCAGTGGTGGGATTCGCAATGTTGAACTGAAGAAGAAAAAGGCACAAAACGAAATTCAGCAAGAACAACGCGTAAGCGACGTGCAGAAAGAATAGGCATAAATTAGAAGGTCTTGAGTGACGAAGGAAAAACTAAAACGACGAATCAGATAGAAAAAACGACAGCGAATAGGGTTTGGGAAGAAGAGAACCTTCATTTTGAAATGTTGTTCTGCAACCGCCGCGTCGAACTCTCAGTGAGGGTGGTCCAAAAACTGGGAGCGTGCACACGGTAGAGAGGGAGTTCGGTTTAATGTTCAACTATTATATACCAACCCAGGTGTGTCTCTTGGGCCTCAACTGGGCTCTTCTACGAAATTGGCCTGGGCCTAATCGAGCCATGAGCACAATATCAGTCAATAATCTGGAGGAAATTGCTTCCTGCACCCGACAAAACCTTTTAAAATCGCATCATGCCCTTGTCATAGAGAAATGCGTTATGGATATGATTATCTGGAAGTGAATTTGTATTCCAGATGTATATATCCGGAAGTGACTTTTGAGTTCTAGATGTACATATCTAGAATAGTTAAGTGTATTCTATATTTAGACATTCAAAAATATATTTTTTGACTTATAGATTTCTAAATCTGGAAAGTTAAATGTTTTTTTTCAATTTTATTATGAGTATTTTAGTATTTTTGTAAACTATAATTGGGTGCAGGTTAAAATGTGTTGGGGGAAGCAAGAATCAGCCCAATCTGGATTCAACCCTATACTACAAATTTTGAGATGTTATATGATTTAAAAACCTAGATAAATTATGAATTTACGCTTCAACGGTTAGAGATTTCTATTTGTAGTCCCTAAACAAATATTTGATCTGTTTTAATATCTAAAAAAAATTCGGTGATGTTTTTAGTCTTTACCATTTTTTGAACACGTGACAATTATGTTGACTCTGACATGATTTTTTATTAAATTTTAGTCTTTTATTTTTTTAAAAATTACTTTTGATCCATCTTCTGACAAATTGTCGACCTTCAACTTTCTTGAAAATGAACTTAAAATAAATATAAAAAAAAACTTAAGAAATACAACTTATAAACATTTTCAGCTCTCTTGAATAATTTCAAACTTATACTTTATATTTAATTTAAAAACTAGTGCTCTCCCCTACCCATCTTAAATTAAAAAATATTGAAAAGAAAGCATATTTTAGATTTTTGAATAAGGGTGGTTTTATTATGAGAGTATGTGGTATGGGGGTCATGTATATGGCTTTACGATTGGTCTATATTTATTTTATTCGTTTTAATATATTTAACTGAAACAATAATTGAAAAATTAGTAGAACTAAAATAGGTTAGAAATATTGTTTACAAGACTAACTAGTAAAAAAATTTCAGAAACAATGATTGATTACCAAAATGCCAAGCAATTAAAAGTAAATTTTATGAGTAAAAGGCAAAATTTACCCCAAAAATCTATAGCTATTTAATTGTTATTATGGTGTTTATCAATTTTATCTTTGTATTAATATTTATTTTATTATTTTATTTTGGACATTTCAATCATTTCATTATTTTTTTAAATATTTAATAAATAATTAATTATTCTTATAATTAATTAGAAACTATTTTTCTTTTTTATTTTTAAAACTAATATTCTATCATTTTGTAAAAAGTAGTTACCATATTTAAATTTTGAATGTGGAATAATTTATTAAACGTTCATAGGATGTGGAGCAGTTTCTTTCCATATCTTCATCTCTCTTAATCATAATTATTTCTTCTTATCATTTCTTGTTTTTTCTTTGAAAAAAATATGAATGAATGACAAAAACAAATAGTTGTTATTTATTCTTATCATTATCATTTGGTTTCTTATTCTTTCTTTGCAAAAAAATATGAATGAATGGCAGCAGCAGTTTCTTCACCGATGCCTCTCGTCAAAAGCATTTGGTGGACAACCATCTTCGAATGCCTCGCGTGGGCGATCTAGATGGAGATGTGAACGAGGAGCAAAACAACTTATTCTTCTTCACTCCAATTACATCCTTCTTCATGGATCACCTATTCTTCTCATTACAAATGTGGCATCGAAGCTTCTCCAAATTCAATAATAGAATTTTGAGTGTATGATTTTTTATGTGATCTTTCTTGCGCGAGGCATGGAAGAGGTTTGTTGCATTACGGAAAATCAACTATTACAAAATATTGGATCTTCGTAACTTAGATTTGTAATGATATCGCCTTTCGCAACTAGACCTTTAAAGTCATTGTTTAGGATGGTGCTCACACTCTCTTTTTGACAAGTTCACTTTTTATTCCTTTTTATCAAATTGATCATTCTTTCATTTTCTTTTATTTATTTATTCCATTAAGTTGAGAATTATTAATAAATATAATATATTGAATTGTTTTTTTTATTGTTGTAGTAATATTATGACTTTGAAAATTTTAATGATAAAAATAAAAAATTGTACCAAACAGAGTGCCCAGTTTCTGCTAATTATACATAACCTCCATCTCAATTTTTTAACCCACATCTTAAATTACGTCATTCAAAAATTAAAAACATTAATAAAAAGTTTAAGAACTAAAATCATTCAAATATTTTTTTTAAGAATTAAAAATAAAAAATCTTTAAAAGTTGATGAATAAACATATATTAAAAAATCACTATTATTTTGTGTATTTGAAAATTGTGTACTCCGAAGTTACCAAGATGCTAAGATATTATCCGACATCTCGAAAGCATTTATTATCCATGTTTAAAATTAATGCCTTAACAATATAATTAAAAAAATTAAATAGTAAATAACATATAAAACTGTGATTAGAAACCTTTCGATATTTGAATTGACTTGAGCATTAGAGTATAATCACGGGTACTTCTGCTGCGAGTTCAAAGATCGAGAGTCCGACTAATGAAAGACCGAAAATCCGAAAATGATAATGCCATGTATAAGGGAATAATGATCATGTAGGAACATTTTTTGCTCCCACTGTGGGACCATTGAACACCTTACAAGGAGATCACATGGTAACTACATGAAACATAACAGGAAATGATAGACGCACTTTGGAAGTTAAGAACCACTAGAAAGATTCCATGGCGATGATGTTGGAACAAAGAAAAAAGCTTGAGATCCTAAAGAGAAAGAACACAGATGAGATAGATGCCTTCAGAGCTGAAAATGCCTGAATGAGACAAAAGCTTGAGAGCAATGACACGGTTCCATTGACGAGAAACATGTTGAATCGCACCTACGTACCAGCCGAGAACAGGAAGCTGACATTTCCTGCTACATCCATACAAAAGCACCCGCCTCAACCAACACTCTAGGCACATCATCTCGAAAACAACCTTTCACCAAGGTTATAGTGGAGGCTTCCCTCCCTAGAAATTGGAAAATCCTTGCATTGGACAAATACGACGACACTACCGACATCGATGAACACATTGATGCATATGTCATGCAGGTCAACTTGTACACAATCAAGGATGCACTCTTATGTCAAGTTTTCCCAACATCTCTGAAAGGAGTTGCCTTAAGTTGGTTTACGCATGCAGGTCAACTTGTACACAATCGAGGATGCGCTTTTATGTTGAGTTTTCCCAACATCCCTGAAAGGAGTTGCCTTAATTTGGTTAACGTGCCTCCCGCCTCACTCGCTCAATTGCTTTGACACTTTACTTACGAAGTTCAAAATGCAATTCGCTACTAGCAGACCCTACCACCTAGTATCAATCACGTTGGTTAACATCATACAAAAAAAAAAAAACGAAGTCATTACGAGCATGCATGGACCGATTCAGAAAAGTTGCCCTTAATATCTTAAACCCAAGTTCCGAGATGGTCATGCATAACATGGTAACCGCACTCAAACCATGAAAATATGGACTTTAAATTTAAATTTGATTTGCAAATGTAATTTTATTTTGGATTTCAAAATAAATTTCATTATCAGGTATTACCATTGAAATTGGATTTTTATTTCAAATTACAATTTCAACTATAATACAAGGTCTCATAATACATTTTCATTTCAAATTCTAATTTGATTGGAAATAATTGTGTTATATTCAAATCCTATTGGATTTGTAATTCAAATTTTTCATTTCAAATTGCAATTTGATTGAAAATAATTATGTGTTATATTCAAATCCAATTGGATTTTTAATTCAATTTTTTTGGATAGCAATTTGATTTAAAATTCACATTCATAAGCAGGTGTTATATGCCAATGGATTGCACTCTTGAAACTGTTCAATAAAAGTACATAACTTTTTTCTTTAACCTTGGGAAATATTAGCTTGACCAAGACTATAAATTTACATTAATTATATACTTAATTATTTACAGTGTTTGCTAAACTGATTCTACAATTAAAATTATTTCTATATATTATTTAAAAGTGTCAACTAGACCAATGTTATTGTTTATATTAATTATATTTATTCTTTATAGCATGAGTTTTTGTGAGACTATAATTAATTTATTTAATATTTCATTATATTAGCATGGACTAGATTTATGTTATCTTTTAATAAAATATTTAAATTTTATAATTTTTGAGTCACCAACCTGCCGTTACGTTCCCATAATTAATTAATGTTCATTATATAGTATTTGTCTTAAGTTAGGTTTGGTCAAAGCTAGTAATATCCGCTATTGGGAGCCGACACAAATGTTATAACGTTTACTTGTGGGGAGTTGGTTTCTTGACCAACACAAAACGAATGCTAATCACAAGTTAGCATTGATTATTTATCGTTTGTGTCAGTTTTTTTTAAGATGTTAACTTTATATTTTCTTATAGTGAATTTAAACGAGTTACTTCATTACTTATAAAAATATAAGTTGTTTTGAAAAAAAAATATTTTGCATGAGATAAACGAGAGCTACTTAGTCTCTTCCATGAATTCTCCTCTCTCCACCTTCCATTTTTAAAAAATTTCTTATTCTTCTTTTCTTTCTCACACTTTCAATTCACCAATCTTTCTCACGATTAGATGATGCTAATTTCTTCACATGGCAACATCAAGTTTTTATTGTCAAGGATTGAAGCTCCTCAAATCTATGGAAAGTCAAGACCTACCAATCAAATATCACTAAAAAAAATCATTAAATAGCAACCAAATTTAGAGACAAAAAATAATTTATTATTATATTAACTAAATTAGATACTATTTTAGAGATTAAAATATTATTTGTATCTAAAGTGGTTTCTATTATTAATAATAAGCTTTATAAAATGGTTTCTAAATTGGTATATAAATTAGCTACCAAAATTTTAGTTATTTAATACTTTATATTATAAATTAGTCTCTATTAGTCTTTTAGAGACTAATTTAAAATATAAAATATTAGTAGCTAAAACTTCAACAAAGTTCAATATTTTAGAAGTTGTTTGAAGAAATCTTCTACTTCACTCAAAGTTTTTCATGTTGAAGGACTTAAGCTTAAATAATTATTGTTGGGCTTCATTATTGCTTGGAAGATTACACCTAGGGGGAGTAATCATGCCATGTTGAACGAAGAGGATTGGTGTTAATGTACTACATCCAGAATAAGATTAAGGTGAACTAGATTTATGTGATCCAAGACCACATGTTGAAGTCCAAAAGGTTACCAAATTAAAAGTTTCTCGATGTTGTGTTATTTTTATGTTTTTATCTACTTTGGAGTAAATCTTTAGAGGGGCTATTTGAGGTGATTAAATGGACATATGAAATCACCAATGTGACACTTCATAAGATGGGTTTTACCAAAATGGATGATCATTAGGTGAGCAAAGATGATGAAGATGGTTCTGCTGCACCATAAAACGAAAATGTCGATGAAGTTGGTCCTTACAACACTGAACCTAATAAAGACATTGATTTTATTATTAATGTATTGATTCCTTACATTCCACCAATTGATTGTGGTATTCCGTTCTCACCTTTGATAAGTTTTTGTTGATAAGGATAAAAACCATGCCAGCTGACCGAAAAGATCATTATGAATTATATGTTGCAAGATTCCAATAATAGGATTATCAGGTTGGAGTGGTTCAAGATCAAATTGATGAACTCAAGTTTGCTAGGGATGAGTAGGCTATGTTTTCATCATATTTTCTTGTCTAATGTTGTTTTTCATGTTTCATTAGATTATATGGTATGTAATCTTTAACTACATTTGTTTTTTTTTGTTTTTTTTTTTGCTTTTTACCCCATCTGATGTTGTCAATGGAGGAGAAATCATGTTGACTGTTTGTTTAATGTTTTTAACTAATAGATGGGTTATTTATCTTTGTTGCAATTATTGTTTCTGTGTTTATCTACTCTGCATTTTGTTGCCTTGTATTGGTGCAAGTTATTTCAACCCAAGTTCTTTCATACAAATCCACACACACTAAACTAGATTGTCTTAATCAAATAGGGAGTTTGTTGAAATTGTTGGAGCTGCAATATTTGATGAATCCACTCTTAAAAGAAGTCTTGAAGATTGGGGACTTAATTTTATATACAGTGTGCATTGAGCCTTTTGATTTATATGTCTTTCCTTTTTGTGATTATTTTTTTCTTTATAGGTGCTTAAGAAAGCTAATTTAAGTCTTGGTTAGAACTTATTTTGGTTGGAGAATAATTTGAATTGATTAAAGGATAGTTTAATCCAATAAAATATTCTATCCAAAGTCCTAAAAGACTGTAATAGATATTTTAATCAATTACATTGTCGATTTAATTGATTGATATTACTTAAAATCATAAGCAGTTCTAGAAGAATGTTTTGTTGATCAAGGATGATCTTGTGCGTGCTTTGATGTCTCCAAATCCATGATGTTTGGTGAAAGACTAAAGTTGTTGCTTGAGTGGGTGGGATATGGGTAGATTAAAGTGTAATCCACTCTTTGTTTGAATCTAAAACTGATTTGAATCAAAACCTTTTTGAAAAAGATTGTTTTCTAAAGAAGTGAAAAAACAACCAGTTGTTTTATCGTTTCAATCGGTTGTTTGACACTTAGTGATTTTTGTAAAGGGTTTGAAGTTGTTTGACTTGGTTGACTTTGTTGTCAAACGAATTCAATCGGTTGTTTTGAAAATTCAACCGATTATTTTTTGAAAATCCATAACAGAATCCCAGTTAAGTTTTGTAAATCAGCTTTAAATGTTTTCTAACTGTTTTGGCTCCTGCTATAAATGATTTTAACAAACCTTTGGAGTATTTAAATGTTGTTTTACGCTCCTAAAAAAAAGGAACAGTTTAGACATTTTGAAAGTGAGAAAATAGATTTGAATTTTCAAGATTTGCATTCAAGCTTCTGGATTTTCACAAAGGAGTGGAATAAGATTGTTGTAATCTTTCATTTTGATCTTTATCATGTGTAATCCTTTCTGTATCTCTTGTATTTTTTAATATTGTTGTGTAAGTGCAGAATCAGAGGGTGTTCTGATTTCTGTGGTGTTGTGTGCCAAAGGAAATGTGTGGCTTGAGGTGTTCAAGGTCACTTCTTTGGTGTGCTTTGTGTGTAATCTGAATTTTGATTACATAGTAGATACCCATTGGTTTCTAAGGACTGGATGTAGCTCTTGGGATAAGAGTGAACCAGTATAAATTGTTTTTGTGCTTTTCTCTTGCCCTGAACTCATTTAAATTCTGCTTTTAAGTTGTTTTTAACTTTGCTGATAAAAACAACCGGTTGAATCACAAAAACAACCGGTTGATTTCCTAATAATCAACTTAAAAATTGTTGTTTGATTGTTTCCTTGATTTCTTTCTTTGTGATTCTGCATTGAATTTCATTATACCTTCAAAGTTTGCGAAAATCTTTCATAAACAATTCACCCCCCCCCTCTTGTTTAAGGTCATATATTCTAACATGTTTTAATTTGTTAAAATGAATTTTTAATGAATTATAATTTCTTGTGTTTTTAGAAGAATCTTTATCAGTATATTTTAACATATTAAAATACTGATTTAATCCATTCTTTTCACTAGTGAGTGAAATCAACATATTAAAATGCAGTTTTAATCCATTAAATTTGACATGATGAATTTTATATAATTCTGATTCTTAGATCTTTTTCAATATGTTTTTTGAAGTTTGAGATTTTAAAATACTTTCACAGCTAAGAAAGTTATTATTCTAAGCTAAACGTGTTTTCTTGAAACTTTCTTTAAGTATTCTTGGATCAATCTTTTCAGCTAAGAGGAATTCACCTGAGTTTTTCTTATCAAGTTTGATCTTGTTGAAATTTAGGTGATATTATTACATACTTTTGATTTGTGGTGTTTAGTTGTGACTGGATAGGGTTTCTAGTTGCGATTCTATAACAGGATGTTATCGGAGTTGAAGAACACCCATATAGGTCTCAAGAGTGGTCTTCTTGGTTATTGTGTAATTGTAAATGTTTGTTTTAATGCGAGTTTGGGTTGTTTAGCTAAGCAAATGGATGTAGCTCTTGATTAAGTGTGAACCAATATAAAAATTATTGTATGGTATTCTCACTTTTTCTCTCTTTATTTATGAGTTTGAATTAATCTTGTTCTTGATGTAACTAGAATTTTAATCTGTTAAAAGTTTGTATCAAATTTGTTTCAATCAATTAATTTTGCAAGAAATCATTCTAATTCATTAAAACTTTTCGAAAAATATTAATAGTTCAATTCACCGCCTCTTTAACTCGACCTCTTTGTCTAAGACTAACTATTTGCTTATCTCTCATAGAAATAAAACATAAGGACACTATATCACTCCTAATTGAGTACACGAAGTCACTCCTCGCTACAATTATACAAAAAATGTGATTTGGTGTTTAGAAGGAATTCTCTCATTGAAAGAATATGTTAATTTAAACATTTCTTGCTATAGAGGTTAACTTTATAGAAGTGTAGAATTTACAAATAAAGTGTACACTTTAAAGTCATATAGTACATGATCTTTTCCAATCACTTAAGAAGTTTAACAAAACTATTGCATACACATCTCACGTAAATCCTACATATTGATTATCATTTCATTAGTCATTAATTCCAAATGACTAAGAAGGATGGTTGTGACTTGTGTGCTTTTATTGCCCTTGTGTTTGTGCTTCTTAAAGTATGTTTGACTTTACATCTACAATTTCCATAATAATATGTACATGGTGGGTGATAACTTTTTTTTCTCTCTCTTCAACTTCTTTTGCACTTCTGGCAACACTAAAACGAGCATACAAACTCAAAGGTTAAGTGAGCTTAGGTCTAATATTTCATTAGACTTCTTTATCTCTTTTGAAGTTAAGTATTTTATTACACTTGTATCTATTCTTTGTGTGTAACATTTATTGGAAACATCAATTTTATTTTCATTTATTTTCAAAATAATTAAAGACTAAAATATTCTTCGTGGATCTAGGTATTTGACCTAAACAATAGTTTTTTTTTTGTTTATTTTAACATTAAAAGCTACAATATTAAGAAGTGGACTTTAAATCTAACTTAGTCTTACAAAACAGACTTGTAAGGTGGAGTTTCATTTATTTTCAAAATAATTAAAGACTAAAATATTCTTTGTGGGTCTAGGTATTTGACCTAAACAATAGTTTTTTTTTGTTTATTTTAAAACATTAAAGGCTACAATATTAAGAAGTGCACTTTAAGTCTAACTCAGTCTTACAAAACAGACTTGTAAGGTGGGGTTTGCACCTAGTTATATACTTTAAATTGATCTTTTTAGTCGATGTAGGATCTTCAACACACTCACTCACGCCAAGGTTGTCAACTCGTGAATAAGACTGTATTTATGAGTGGTAGCCCGATAACATATGACAAGATAGGTTCAACAAACTCTTATTAGGATAAACTATAAATGACTCTGATACTATCTTAAGAAGTAAACTTTTAAGCTTAACTCAATCTTACAAAATCTATCTATAAAATAAAGTTTACACACACTTATATATTTTGAGTTAATCTTATTTCTAATTGATATGAAATCTCTAAAATACAGTGATACAATAATAGTAATACGTTAGAAAAATAAAATGAATAGAAGAGTAAATTTCACGTGATTTTTTTATTTAGACTTATATGGGCATGTAGATGCCGTGATATAACGATCTACTTCTCTAACTTTCAAGTAATGGGATGTCCCACTATCTTTGTCCTTTGTCAACATTATTGTATATATGAGATCTTTGATATTTTCAATTTTCTTGTAATCTAAACTGACGTCCTAATCTTTCATGTCCATAAAAAATAAACAGGAAATAACTTTAGAGAATTATATATATATATATATATATATATATATATATATATATATATATATATATATATATATATATATTTGTGTGTAGAATATTCCTTCCCTTTCTTTTATTCTTAGTTTAGAAGGAGACGTGGAAGAAATGAAAATCTAAATTTAACTTACTATTTGCAAGTATTTTTTTCCAAATTCTTCTTAAAGTCTGAATTAACGTTTTAATCCTATTAGGAGTTGACTGAAAAAGGAGAGTTTATCATAATAATGATTAAAAAATAATCTCCTCACTATTGTTAAATATCTTTAGCTCATGGTAAATTGTAATATTGAAAAATTTTAAACATAAAAAAGATGAGCATTCCTTGCAAAAGAGAGCTTGACCACAACACAACCCTCGATTGAAGATCTTAGGTTCATACAATGGAAGAAAAGCACAGAAAGCGACAGAGAAAACTGTTAATTGGTAAATGATCTATAACATGTTTGAGTCTATGTACAGAAGCGTACTGATTTGCAGCCAGGTAAACAATTGGTAGTATCTATGCAATCTATACCTCCGTTACTATGTATTTTTTTCTCACGTAATCTGATGAAACTTATTTCTTGCTGATTCGTGTGACTAACCTATACACTTAGAAAATTTTTCCTATGGATCTCCCTTCCCTAGCCATCTCTAATTGATACCACAGGATCAAATTATTTATCAAGTTTCCAGCCTCCAACCCACGCTTAAAAATAAATAAGACCCAATGACATGCATCGGAAACAAAAAGTTATGCTTTAAGAGCAGAATTGGTTCTTTGTGGAGGAAATGGTAATAGGTTTCTAATTGCGAAGCCACTTCCCCAAAAAGAGGCAAGACAGAGACCCATTATAGCCATAGCAATGACAGAACACGCAGGAGGAACTGCCTGACTACTATCCAAAAATTGGGTTGCAAGAAGACCTGCAAGGGTGGAACTCTGCATTCCACTGCATAGTGATATGGTTCTGCTAACGTGTTCCTCTTGCCTGTCACAGTATTTATTGTATTAGTCAATTTGAAATATGGCACAAAGTTGATTTACTCATCCATCTTGAGAATAAAAGTTATTGCAAGAAAATTATGTTAGATGACACACTTCAAAGATCAGTTAAAGCAATAAATCTCAGTCAGAAATATAACACTTTCCAAATAGAGAAATGTCTACTTTATGTATCACTACTATTTTATTTCAGATCTTTGACAAAAAATCAACTTCGATATGGAACAGCTTAATGAAAATTGAAACAAAACCGTTCAATTTAACCACAGCAATAGATGTAGTCATATACATATAACCAAACAGAATATGTTTTCTGAAGGAATTTAACTTTAAAGCACTTCATTAAAACATATACAAGTTGTCTGGATACAAAATTATAAGAACTTTTGAGAGCTTCTTTATTAGAAAAAATTCTATATTTCAGTAAATAAGCTCTTAAAAACACTTCCAGCCAGTATCCAAACATGTCATGTGTCAGTATCATCATACCAATTTTAATGTTTTGCCAATTTCAATTTCAATTTTCATGATAACATCTATTTTGTCAATTAGAAGTTCGGATGGCCAGGTCCTAAAAATTAGCAAAATAACTAACTAGTTACAGAAGAGGGCACCAGATGGACACACATACCTCAACGGTGGAATCTTGGACAACCAATACCCTAAACTGAAGGCAACAATATGGAATGTTAATACTGGAAAAACCAATCGGAGACCTTCGCCTGACAAAATTTGACTCCTGTTTAAAGCAAGAGGGCCGCCGATGCTCAGTGAAGTACAAATCATAGCAACAAAGGGCATCACAGGTTGAAGAACAGATACAACTGGCTTTGCATATTTATTGAGGATAAGACCAATCGTCACCGGAACAAGAACAACCTGTCAAATATTTACAATTAAACCCCTCATCAAACCAAATTCAAGTATAATATCGCTGAAGCACTAGCTAGTCTCTACACACCTGCAGAATTGACTTTGACATGGCAACTGCATCAACTGGCACCACTGAACCAATCAGAAGACCAGTTAACAGAGGTGTAACAACAACTGATGCAATGGTGGTATAGCTTGTGAGAAGAATGCCCAGGGCTACATCCCCTTTGCTTAAAAAGTTTGCATAGCTGGATAGCTGAGCCCCAGAAACACAAGCTGTGAGGATAAAACCTGCATAAAACATCCTAGACAAACCAAAAGCCTTCGCAACGAAGACCCCAAGAACAGGCTTAAACACATATTGCGCAATTAACCCAAGGGTAAGTGGCAAAGGTCTGCAGCAAAATGAAAATAATGAACATTGGAAGAAGCTCAATTACTTCACGTGCTGCCAAATTAATCAGCAAACAAAAATAATGAAATTCTTACCTCTTAAATGCAAGAGCAAAATCATCAACCGATAGTCTTATTCCAATAGACAACATAATCCCACCAAGAGCAGGTGCATATAACTCTTTAGATACCCTGCACAAGTTAAAGCCACTTTCTCAGTTTCTCAGTTTTTATACTATCCATACATGCTCTCACTGAATAACAAAATAAAATATTCTAACTGGAAAGAGAGAGAAAAAAAGAACAAATACAACAGAAAAATAAAAATAACTTAATAAACTCGTTTCTTATGTGTTTTTAGTGTTATTCTCTGTTAAATAATTGTAATTTCATCTCGAAAAACTAAGCGTAATTAAAAACGCATAAAAGTCAACATGAAATATCAAGGCAAAACTCTAAATAAGTAACAATCTATAGAAAACCATTTGAGTTTTGTCCATAAGCCATCAGTTCAAGAACACAAGTCTAGTTTCAGAAGAAAAAAAATCCCTGAAGCACACAAAAATCCGTAACAACAAACAGATGGTTAGTTATAGCAAGTGGTTAATTAAAAACAATACTTCATTAAATAACAAAACAACTATCAATTTTCTTTTCAATAAATAATCTCTTTTTAAGACACTGAATGACAAACAAAAACAGCCCAAGAAAAGAAGAAACATGCAGCCTTAAACAAAAGCAACCATGAATATATTCGTATTAGATTACAATTAAAAATAAAGTTTTTTTTATAAGATAAATTTAGTTTATAGATGATTAAAAACTAGAACATGGAGAAACTACTTAAGAAAGTAACCTTAAACTGAGATAACTAAGGGTATATTCTTTTAAGTATAAGAAAAACAAAATAATATAAACTTTTCTGTTAAAATCAACTCATCTATAAATTAAAAAAAAAAAGTAAATTGGGTTATTTCTAAATTAATTTTAATTTGTCTTGTTTCATCAACCAGACCAGAGAACATAAATTTGTTTATGAAAGAAGAGAAGCTCACCAAGTAAAGGTGGAAGGTTGGGCGAGAGCGACAACGGCAGTGGCAGCAACAACAACGGGAAGCAATGCGGACAGAAGCTGAGACAAGTCTCTTTCTTTCACTTCCCCAACGGCGTTTCTATTGTCAGCTCCGAAAGAGAGCGACGATAAATTCCCCGGCTGTCTTCGGAGGAAGCGGAACCCGCCGCGGAACTGCGAGGTGGAGCACGCGAAGCTAGACGCCGCGCCACCCCACTGAACGGTCTGCCCTGAAAGGGAGGCGAGGGAGCGCGAGGGTAGTTGGAAGGGTGAGAGGCGGAGGTTTGTGGAACAGGCGATGGAGATTGAGGCCATTGGTGGTGGGCGACGGCGGAGATGATGCGGCGGCGAGGTTAGAAAGAGCGGAAGCGAGAAGATGAGGTTATGAGAATAGTTTGGGGGATATGATATGATTGTGAAGCTACGTGAAAGTGAGAGTGAAACAAAGAAAATTGTGTGATTGTGTAGAATGAGATTATAGTTTGATTATAGATGGCTGAGTTTGTTTTCATCGGTGTGGGATTAAATAGGTACTGTTTTAAGGGCACTTAAGTAACTGTATCAGGATTTATCCAACTGTTTTACGGGCACATAAGTAACTGTATCAGGACTTATTCAACTGTTTTAAGCACAGTATAGTAATGTCCGAAAATAGCAAAACAGAAATTATTTTTATTAATTTTTGTTTCTAAAATCTTACTGGTCAATCAAATTATTTCAAACAGACACAAATAATATTGAAAAATATACAATATTATAATCTTGTCATTTTTAAAACCAAAATAAAACATGAATTTTTAAGTTCTTGGCATTTAAAAAAAAAAATTTAATTGTAATATTTATAGATTGAAATTTCCATAATATACATCAATATTTATTAATAGTATCAAATTTATACGTAAAGAAAAAAATATCAATATTTTGGATTTTCTTAAGAAAAGATGTTGAAATTTTGACCTATTATTAATTTTTTTATCCAATCTTTGGACCAGTTTTAATTAGTTTAATACCGATTTTGCACCACTATCTGAATAAATAGAAGACTCGTTCTCAGTCCAACCCGTTTAATCATGAGAACCATCGGTTTTATTATAGTTAAAAAAATTTACTTTTAAATTATTTATTAAATTTAGTTAAAATATTTTATTCCTATATTTCAAAACAAATTAAATTTCAGTCTTTTCTAAAAAAAAATATTTTAATCCTTTAAATTTATCATGCTAACCAAGATTAGAAGTATCAACAGGCTCTCTTTCCTCGTCAAATGGATCATCACTTACCAAATTTATGTTAGTTCAACCAAACTAATATTATAAATGAAAAACAATTTTTTAATCCAAATCAACCATATACCGAATCAATTAACCATTCTTGCATGTTTCAAAAAAGTAAAATTAAATAAATAATAATTTTAGATAAAATTAAAAATTAAAATTTTATTTTAAAATTTAAGTCCATATTAATAAAATATTAATTTTAGTTTTAACATAATAATTTGATATATAAATTATAATAGATGTATATATTTTAATAAAATATAATTATTGTTTTATAAATTTGAGTTGTTCCAGTATAAAACTATTTAGACTGCAAGTTAATTGAATCGAATAAAAAAATGGCGTGATTCAATTAACGATATTTTTTTTTTGTACTTTACTCATTTTGTGAGTTTTCTTTTGGATCAATTCATTGAACCCAGCTTATTTTGAGAGCTCTAATAAAGTGAGTGTAATATATGTGATAATCTCTCAATTAATTTTATAAAAATTCCTTTTTATATTAAAATATTATTAATTATTAACTAAAATTATTTTAGAAATATGATCATATTCAATAGAAATATCACTAATGTCCTCTTTGCTTCCGCTGATGTGTTGGATACTGATCGGCAAGTGGATGAGTAATGTGTTTGCTTTAACTGGTTTGAAGGTGAGAGTGCACATGAAAGAACGAATGCTATGTATTTTTCTTTCTTTAGACAACTACACGGATTAGTGCTAATTACACATATGATCATAGGATTTTACATACATACTCTCAACCCTAACAATGTGCATGCATGGCATTCAAGTTCTTCAAGTTGTTTTCATGGTTGAGGAACAACAATGTTACCCATGAAAGAGTAAGGTGAAAGAGGTAAAATTGATTGGATGTTGACATATTTGAGCTATGAGAACTAATTTTGTGTATTTTTTTAGGAGAATTGATTCTCGTTTACGTTGATTTCATAAGAGAATCAATTTTGTCTCAAAGTTGTTTATGAAAATCAATTCTCATTTACATTGATTTTTTGTGATAATCGATTTTTAGTAGTTGTTAGTGCCTTCGAACCCAAAATTAATTGTCATCCACATTGTAGGGAAGGGATAATCGATTTTATTTATTTGTTGGTTATGAGTATCGATTTTGATGATTCTTGAGTATATGGCAAAATCGGTTCTCATACTTTTGGTGCCCAAAATCAATTTTGTGTGATGTGAATACAAGGGAGAATCGATTCTCGACTTCTTTTATTTGTGCTGGAATCGATTTTTTTGTTATTTTTTTTATGAAATTTGAAATGTTTATAATTGGTTTGGAATATTTTAAGAATTTTTATATATTTTATATTTTTATTTAAACGGGACATTAAATATTCAGGATTTATATTTATTTAAGAATTTAAATATTTTAAATATTTTATATATTTCATATTTTTATTTAAATAAGACTTTAAATATTTTAGAAATTTTTAATATTTCATATTTTTATTTTAATAGGATATTAAATATCCAAGATTTGTATTTATTTAAGATTTTTTAATATTTTAAAAATTTTATATATTTCAGAATTTTATTTAAATAGGACTTTAAATACTTAGGATTTGCATTTATTTAAGATTTAAGATTTTGAATATTTTAGAAATTTTATATATTTCATATTTTTATTTAAATAGGATATAAAATACTTAAGATTTGTATTTATTTAGAATTTGAATATTTGAATTATTTATTTTTATGTAACAATTTCCAATTTTACATATATAACCCTAATTATGTTCAGTAACTCATATTTTGTAACATCCTTATATATTTTGTTTCTCATCTAATAACCATAATCTGAAATATATATATATATATATATATATATATATATATAACTTTTTCATATAATTTTTTCAAAATATATCCTTTTTTATAGGGATTTTAAATATTTACATAAGATTAAAAAAAAAATTCAAAATAAAATAAGCATTTTCATCCTCCAGCTTCTCACTGAGGAGTTCTATCACCTGTAACATCATCTGCTCTCGTGTAAGTACACGATCATCACAGATTAAAGAAAGCAAACACAAAACAAAGAACAGGGTAAACTAGCTATTTTTAAAACTTCTCATATAATTATAACTTTAAATATCAACATAAAGCCATCAATTCTCTTACATTTTCACAAACCATCAAGTGTCTATGACTCACAACACATAGACACTTGACTCTACTTTCAAAAGACTCATGCATTGACTTAAACTCAAAGATATGCACTTGTCATAATATCTCACTGTGAAATTTACACAACTATACACATAAATAATCTCAATATCATCTCTCCTAGTATGACGGGGTAAACTCATATAACAGGTCAAGTTAGTTATCTTTCAAACAACTTACCCATTCATATGAACCTCCTTCGACTCTCACTACCTAGATAACTTCATCTATATAATTCCATTATCTCAAGAGAGTCAAGATATTTCTTTCTAGACAAATCCCTAGTCAATGCACATCCTAAATAATCTTAACATGGTATTTTCCTTCCTAAAAATACTATGTCTTGATTAATATTCATATTCCACATCTCACAATATCCAAAATCACACAATTAAATCACACCAAATCTTAGAATTTCAAACCTCTCAAAAATTCATCCAATAATCATATAAATATCTAATTAAAGGATTTTTCAATTAAATGTACATAAATTTTTGTTTTACATAATTTATAAGTAAAACTATAAAATAGAAATAAACCTACCTTTTAAAAGCAAAGATAAAAATCCAGTTTTAAGTTTTTTGTTTTTTTAACAAAATCTAGCTTGAGCGAGAATGGGTCTCGGTCAAGCGAAAATTCTTTTGTTTGAGTAAAATAGAACCCGAGAGCACCCAGAATTTCATCCCAGGTCTCGCCTGAGCGATATTTCTTCTCGCTTAGGCGAAAATGGACTCAAGAGCATCCCATCTTTTCATTTTATTTTCACTTGAGCAAGAATTATCTCGTCCAAGCGAGATATGCAGAAAAATCTGCATAAACCTGTTTTACCTGTTATATTTCTAAACTAAAATTCATTCAAATTATAATTTTATAAATCTAATATTCAATTGACAATTCTCACTCATATATGTTCTCTAAATCAATCATCATTTAACATAAAACAACTAATTCTCATCAAACATCAAGTTTTATGTAATTCAACAATTCAAATACAATTCAACTAATTTATATGACCATTCTAACACTTTCAATTCTCGATCACAAACACTTTCAATTCTCAATCACAAACACTTTCAATAACTTATTCACTTTAAAATCAATATATAATATTCAAAATTAACCATTTCAGTCAATATACTTTACTCTTAGAAAAGACACTCCTGCAAGCAAAATTGGAACTGGTGACCTCGTCACCCCACATCTAGATCTTCTAACCTACGGTTCTATTATAAAGAATAAGACTAGCTTCCCTTACATGAACTTGAGTATATGCTCACTAAGAGCTCCAAACCTACCAAAAGCTCCAGGTAGCTTAACCTGCACCACAGAGTTCTGATAAAAAATCTAACTATACCACTAGGACCCTAAGCTAACAGAGATTAACCCTGAAGCTAAAAGAGTTACATGCAAATCCTATGCAGAGAAAACCCTAACAAGTTCAAATTTTGACTTAAAAAGAAGAACAAAAATTAACTTATTCTATTAAAGATTCTAATCAAGCAATCTTGTAGTATTCACTGCCAGAAGTCTGATGGCAGACTCTGATCGTCAAACTGATGAGCGAGGAAGTTAGAATCTTAGAGAGAAGGTAGAGTAAAGGAAAAAGGAGTTTTTAGAATGATGATGATTCTTTTAAAATGAAACCTGAATAACTAAATTTCACTTTAATAATAAAATATTCTGATGTCATTTTAATTGTACCACTACTACTCTAAGATTAATTTTCTCACTTCTTACCTATTTTGTCCGAAAATAATTATTTAATGGTATTGAAAATAATTTACAATTTAATTAACTAAAATCCACACAAAAAAAATATCATAATTCATTATTCAAATATTTTTAATAACAAGGATAAATTTGTAAACTTACATTTTATACTTTAAAAAAAAATAAATTCCCTCATAATCATCACATCACAAATCTTAATAAATCATTCTCACAAATTCACTCTAACATCCCACAAAACAAGCTCACACATCTTGTCAAATCCTCACAAATCTATTCCTCCCCTCTCCATAAATCTCCTTCCCAATCCAAAAACAACTAAGTATTTATCTATTGGTTTGATATTAAGAGCAACTTCAAGGAAGTGTTCTCCTAGCACATTCAATGTAAACTAAATTTTAAAAAATATTATTGAAGAGGAATATAGTGGGATCAAATTTCAATTTGAGTTTCTTAGGCGAGTAAGTGTTTCTCTTCAATAAAATGGTTCACCACAATAAATTTTATATTTAATATAGATGTAATATTAACATGAATTTTAAATGAGATTTAATGGTATATATTGTGTATTTATATTTTTTTGTTTTTATCATTTACATATAATTATAAAAAATTATTTTAAAAATTAATAATTATAAAATTTATACTTTATTTTAGGTTTAATTACCTTATTCATCCCTTCACTTTGGGTCAATAGTCAATTTAGTATAGTAATTTAAAAAAAAAAATCAATTTGGTCCCTAAATTTTTTAAAATATATTCGAATTGGTCATTTTCGTTAAATTTCACGTGACGGTATCACCGGTTGCTGATGTGGCAGAGAGAGAATGCTTATGTAAAAGAAAGAGTATTTATGTGGGAGAAAGAGAGAGTGTTTATGTGGAAGAGAGAAAATGTTTATGTGAATAGAGAGATTGATAGTAAGGGTCGATTATTTTATTACAAATAATCAATAATTCTTTTGACCAAAAATCCTTTTTTTCTCCAATCTAGGTAGTCTATTGGTGAGGGGCTCCAATCGAATAATCAGATTAGTCTTTTTCAATTCAAAAAACGTAAATGATGAGAAGATTCCTATTTTTTACTATATATCGAAAAATTTCAATATTGAAATTGAGAATTCACAGCGTAAGACTTATCTAATCTTCTAAATTGTTAAAATATTCGAATTTTAATTTTCTGATAAATTATTCATTTTTTTAAGACATTATTAAAATTAAGAATCTTATCGAAAACTTACAGCAGCTTGCCAAACAAAAGCTAAAAGAAAAAAAGAGTAGTGTAAGAATGAAAATTATTATTATTATTATTATTATTATTATTATTTATTAATATTATTACTATTGTTACAATTATTATTATTCATATTATTGCTATTATTATTATTACTATTATTATTATTACTATTATTATTATTACTATTATTATTATATTTACTGTTGATCCTGCCGCTGACTCGAATGTGGAGGATATGCCTCGTCACTCCTTTGTCTAGCCTTCTGCAACTGCGTGTTCTACAAGAATGCTCCAAGAACCTTCTCTGGAACTCCAAATGATGCCTGCAAAACGACACAGACGGCGCCTCTAGCGGCCGTTGTAGCTCCGACGCTCAAGTCAGGTAATAGGAACACAAAAAATCTCTCAGTGAAATCTCTAGTTTGAAATCACGTATTTCGTACCTTTGCTGAGTATTTCTCTGCCCCTTAAGTAGTCTTAGCGTCTACTGGCTACCTCTAGGGCTCACTCGATTACTCCTGCGCTGCCATCACCCACTCTGAGGGCAATCTTGCGTGCAGGCTTCCTTTACTTGAGTGCAAAATCTGATAGGGAAGGCCACGTGGGTACCTCTGTATACCCTCAATTTCTGTGCCCACCTGCCCTACCTAATCACTGGCGCCAACTGCTCTGGGAACGCTTTCACAGTTCGCGTGCCATGTAGGCAACCTCACTGGGAAACTCTAATCTTGATGGGTTCTCTACCCCTCAAGGCTCTGTACGTAGTTGTGCTTCCCCCGCCTCATGCATGGACGTTTCGTGACTAAGGCCTCTCCCTGGCTCTGGGCACTTTACTAATCACTGGTCCCTTCGGGGAATCAATCTCAATTGTTCTGGTCACGTTGTTCAAATCACCCTGGCTGATGTCACCTCGTCACACCCTGTCGACCGACGTGTCTCTCATCCTAACCGATGACCGATGTGTCTCTCATCGCCTTGTTGTGTGACGAGGACACATTGCCTCGCTCTGGTGATCGACCCTACTGAGGGCTCATCGACCCACTGTTCCACGTCTGTGGTATCACCCCCACATAGCTCTGGCCCACACTGTAGGACCCAACTGACGTGGCTCGATGATGTCATCAGTTCTCCATGTCCTATTGGGCCCACCAGACCGACCTCTCTTGTGCCGACCTCTCAGCTCTTGGCCGATGTCCGAGGTCTGGCCACTACAACACTCACCAGGCGCTGCATCCTGCATGCATGGTCTCACTGCACAGTGCCATGCACGTAATGGGTTAAAAGAGTCACTGATAACTGACCAGCTTACTAGCTCTCTTATGCCATCCTCATGCACGACCCTACTGGCGAGCAGCTCTACTTCTTCTGGTTTGGAATCATGCGAGGTGCATGGGTAACGCTCTCGCTGGGAGCCTGGGTCCCAGCTTAACTGCGTGTTAGCAAGGAACCCCGATGACTGATCTGTGCTTCTTGCGTAACGCTCTCGCTGGGAGCCTGGGTCCGATCTTAACTGCGTGTTAGCAAGAAACCCAGATGACCATGCAACGATGACGGATCAGTGCTTCTTGCGTAACGCTCTCGCTGGGAGCCTGGGTCCCAGCTTAACTGCGTGTTAATAAGAAACCCCCGATGACCATGCACCGATGACGGATCAGTACTTCTTTACTTCTCGCGCTCTCCTTCCAAGCGCTCATCTAGGCACTGATCTGCTGGTGGTGGTCACTTAGCAATTGACCACCGATCACTGTTCTTAGTGATCTCCTCCCTGATTCACCTGCTATCTTATTCCACGTGTCATCCTGTAAATGGTCCACGTGGTCATCTACTACTGACGTCATCGACTACCGATGACCGACCGGATCAACTGTTATAATATTATTAATAATAAAACAAAAATAATAATAATAATAACAATAATAAGAATAATAAAATAATAATAATAACAGTAATAATATTATTATTAATAATAGTAATAATAATAAATATAATAATAACAGTGATAATAATAATAAAAATATTAATAATAAAAGTAATAAATAAAAATAATAATAATAATTATTATTATTATAATAATGAAAATAAGAATAATAATAATAATTATTATTATTATTATTAATAACAGTGATAACAATAATAAAATATTAATAATAATAGTAATTCCTAAAAATCCTCCTATCCTCCTGTTCTTATTTTTATTCTTTTCTTCTTCTTCTTCTTTCTTCCTCTTCTAATTCTCCTTCTTCCTATTCTTATTATTCCTATTATTCTCCTCCTTCTTTTTGTTATTTTTCTTCTTAATATTCTTCTCACTGTTATTCTTATTCTAATTACTATTCTTATTCCTCTTTTTCTTCTTTTTCTTCTTCTTCCTCTTTTTCTTCTTCTTATTATTGTAATAATTATTATTTTATTGTTATTGTTATTATTATTATTAATATTATAATTATTATTGATATTATTATTATTCTTATTATCGCTATTATTAATATTATTTTTGATGTTATTATTATGATTTTTATTATTATTATTATTTTTGTTTTATTATTATTAATAATATTTTAACAGTAAATATAATAATAAGAATAATAATAATAATAATAATAGTAATAATAATAATAATAAATGATAATAATAATAATAATAGTAAGTGTAATAATAATATTAATAATCTATACATATATATAAATGGGATTCCCCTTTTTAACTTCCTTAATTTTATTCCAATTTTATCCTTAGATTTATATTTTATTTTATTACTTTAAAAATATATGAGAGGACATATACGTAATTTTGTGAGTCGTTTTAATTTTATATCTTAAATCTTAAAGGTATAATAAGAGAACACATAACATTATTTTTAAAAATCAAAAGGTATAATAACAGAAGACACATTACACAATTGTATCTGTTTTTCCATCAAATGCTCTTTTTTGTTTTGTATTTTCACATTCAAAATCCAAGAACCATGAACCCAAGTTTTTTCATTCCAGAACCACGAATCCAAGTATTTTCGTTTCAGAATCACGAACCTAACCAGTAAGTGTTGTTTTTGATTTATAAAGTAGAAGATGAAAATGCAATGTTTGAATTTAGTTTTTTTTTATTCATTTATACATATTTTAACATTGTATGATGATAATAACCCATAAAACACACGAAGATAACAATTTAATCAAAACAACAACAACAAAAGTCGTAGAATTTTGTTCATTGAATAAAACATTGAAAAGGAAAAAAACGTATCGTTGCAATTGTTAGGGTTAAGTGTCATGGCAGTGACGAACTTGGAGTCGGCATCGAGGATAGAATGGATGGTGGCGGTAATGGAGTCGACGATATTGATTGACTCGCCACAGCCACAGACCATGAAGGAGTTGTTCAATGCGACAACGAATGGGCCGCCGGTGTAGAACTGCTGCAGAACGGTAAAACAATGGTAGTTGATTTTCAATATGAGGGATTCCATTTAGAAATTTTGTTAGAAGATTTCTTTTTCTTTCATAAAGGGATACCCACCCATATTTTTATGATGCAGTGTCAAGTACGAATGACACGTTACACAATGTAATTAAATTATTCTAAAAAAAATTAATAGAGAATCCCAATTTATTTTCATTTATACATTTATTTTTAATTTGTTTTCATTTATATATTTATTTTCAATTTGTTTTCATTTATATATTTATTTTTAAAATATTTTCTGAACATATTTAAAAATTTTGAACATTTAAAATTTTAAAATTTTGAAAGTTTGAAAATTTAAAACTTTTTGAAATTTTAAAATATTTTGAAAATTTAAAATCTTTTGAAAATTTGAAAGTTTGAAAATTTCAAAAATTTTAAAATTTAAAATTTTTTCAAAATTTAAAATCTTTTGAAAATTAGAAAAATTTATTTTTTTTTTTGAAAATTTAAATTTAAACAAATTTTAAATTTTTTTAAAATTTGAAGTGTTTCGAAAAGGCTTGAAAATTTGAAAAATTTTAAGTTTGAAAATTTAAATTTTTTTAAAATTTGAAGTGTTTGAAAAAGGTTTAAAATTTTTAAAATTTCAAAATTTTACAATCTTTTGAAAATTTAAATTTTTTTGATAAATTTAAATTTCAAGTGTTTCCAAAATGTATGAAATTTTTAAAAAATTAAACCTTTTCGAAACACTTTAAAAATTTTTAAAAAATTTAAAATTTAAAACAAATAACGTCAATGCCCATAATAATAAAATCAAATCAAATATTCATATAAAGATAAAATATGAAAAAAAATTAAGAAAGTTAAAGAGAAGAAACCCTTTATATAGGTATAAATTTATAATACAAAATATTTTCTATTTTTTAAAATTTATAAATTTAAATTTTTTCAAATTTTCAAACCCTAAATCCTTTTTAAACACTTCAAGTTTTTAAAATTTTTAAATTTTCAAAACATTTTAAATTTTTTATATTTTAAAAAAAATTAAAATTTTTAAATTTTCAAACCCTAAAGTCTTCTCGAAACATTTCAAATTTTGAAAAATTTAAAATTTTTTAAATTGTGAAATTTTCAATTTTCAATTTTCCATTTTAAATTTTAAATTTTGAATTTTGAATTTTAAAATCTTAATGTTACATCTACTCCCTTTTCTCTTTTATATTCAGACTATAGAGAAAAAAAATGTTCATAAATTTTGACATATCTTGAACCCTCTTCCTTCACGCTTCATGTTCTTCTCCTACTCTTTATAATGTAACGAAGAGGAGAGGAAGACAATAAGAGATTCAGGACGTAAAGAGGCACTGCGAGTTCAAGATTTTTTAAACCAAGAAAGAGATAATTCACATGTATATTATCATTTCATTGTCAACACCAAAGCAATCAGATGAATAGAAAGTTTCACAAATTAAAACTACAAATACTCACCTAAGAGTTGAGAAGTGTCCCTCAGAGTCGGAGAACATTTAAATTTGAAGATAAAGAAGAACCTAAAGGGAGAGGAACCATCGGAACAAATGTTTGCATCTGCGAGAGAAATAAAAAGTGATAATTTTTTCTGAACCTCATACTCTCAACCTCTGTTCTGAACCTCGAGCAAGTTATGCCCGTTTTTTGTTCATATTTGATTAATTTTTAATTTTTATTATTTAAAAGTAATACTATTTAATAGAAGGTTGTTTCTATTAGTCTAGTGCACATACTTCAAAATGAAGTGTTCCAGTTTCAAGCCTTACAACTCAAAGTGTGCTTCACATGGGACACACATCTGAAAGAGTTGAGTCGCTCACTGATTGAATGAGGTGGATGGCAGAGAAGAAAGCACATGGCATGCAGTGAAGGTGGTTTACGTGGTGCAATGTTTCGAAGGCATGGTGGCAAGAATAGTGTGGGAGATTGTTAGGAGGATGTAACAAAGGGTGGAGTGGTAAAGTTAACCACCATATACATGCATGTTTTTGTATTTAAGGGTCAGACATAGGTAATTTAAAGTAAATTTTATTATTTGTCTCTCTACGATATGATCAAAGCAACAAGTTAATAAACTATTATGGTGCTTCCCGCATTCCTATAAAACATTTTCACCATTTCTCATTGATCCTCACCTTTTTTATTGTTTGTCTCCGTGGTTGAACACAAATAGATGTTATCAAAGCAACAACACATATTCTTATATCTTAAGTGCAGAAATTGGATTTTTTTCAGCGGATGAATATGCTTCGACGGTTGATTATTGACCATAGACATCACGTATGTTCATATTTATTGAAACGTACTATAAATTTATATTGTTAATATAAGTGTTGAATAATGTACCGACCAGTCCTCAGACACCGAGAGCAGCTAATAATGGCGAGCCACGTCAGCTGGGTCCCACAGCATGGGCCAAAGCCACGTGGGCTGAGTCCTACAGGTAGTATGGACTAGTAGGCTAATTAGTCATCAGCGAGTCGATCACCAGAGTGGACTGAGGTGTTCTGGTCACTCAACAGGGTGATGAGTCCTCGACAACTGGGTGCGAAGAGGTGACATCGGTCTTGGATGTTTCGAACAACAGAACTAGAACATCTACGACGGGTCTTGAGAGAATACCAGTTATCAGTAAAATGCCCAGAAGTAAGGAGAGGCCTGAGTCACAAAGCATCCATGCATGTGGCGAGGAAAGCACAGTTAGGTGCAGAATCTTGAAGGGTTGAGTACCCATCAGGATTAGGGTTTCCGAGTGAGGCTGCATGCATGGCACGTGGGCAGTGAAGGCACTCCCAAAACAGGTGGCCCTAGAGATTAGGTGCACGAGGGGGCACCCAGGTGGCCATCTAGTTAGAATTGGCACTCCAGTTAAGGAAGCCTTACACGCTAGATTACCCTAAGTTTGGGTGATAGCGATGCAAGGGTATTCCTGTAAACCCTAAATATGGGTAGCGGCGCAGAGGAAACCCTAGACTATATAAAGGGTAGTAAAACACTTCACAAAGGTACGCAGTTTCTAGACCTAAACTCAGATACTCGATACACTTGGTGTACTTGCCCTAGTTTTGACTTGAGCGTCGGAGTGCAAATGGCCTCTAGGGCGCCCCTTTCTATCTTGTAGGTGCAGGTTGTTTCAAGACAGAAAAGCATAATTCAAGGTGAGGGAAGGAGGCGTGTGATAGTCGTAGAGTCAACTGACAGAAGAGTCAACCAACAAGAACATTTTTGGCGCCCACCGTGGGGCCCGAAGTAAAACAAGGTCTCATACACAAGCAAAAGAGAAAAATCCAGCAACATAAGGAATACCAGGCAAGGATCTTTCCCACCAAATGGGGGTGAGAGCATTACCATGCAACAACTCATGGAAACGATGCATGCCCTCCAGGAGACGGTGGCGGAATCTAGGGCAGATCAAGTGCGTATGCAGATGGACCTGGCCTAATCACAAGCTAGGAATGAGGAGCTGCACAGGGCGAATGAGGAATTGCACGTGAATCTGCGTAATTTGCAACAAGCAGGGGATCGCGTGGTGGATGATCGGGCTCCACCAACAACACCTAAGGCATTCCCAATGCCCTTCTCGCAAGCAATCATGGACACGGTGGTCCCAGCCACCTTCATGTGCCCTAAACCGTGTTCACAGGGGTGGAGGATCCAGAAGCGCATCTCACAGCATTTCACACACAGATGATGCTATCAAGGGGATCAGATGCGGTGCATTGTAAGCTCTTTATGACCACATTGACTGGGACAATGCTAGAGTGGTTCGTCAGTCTGCCTAAGGGACACATCACATCCTTCGCACAGTTTTCCACGCTGTTCAGGGAGCAGTATATCGTCAATCAGGCTCCCCCGCTAGTGTCTTATGACCTCTTTGATGTGAGGCAATATCAGGAGGAGTCCCTGAGGAATTATCTCAACCAGTTCGGAGCGATGGTGATGAGGCTGCACACCATAGACGAGGATATGGTGGTGCATGCCTTAAAGAAGGGAATACTGCCAAGACCCTTCAGCGAGTCACTTATCAGGAGTCGCCCTAAAACCTTTGGAGATATCAGGCGTCGCGCCGTCGCTCACATCGCGACTGAGGGGGAACTCAATGAGAAGCGCGAAAGCGTGGCCCCTTCACGATCGCAGGTGTCCAGTCGCCCTCAACCCATGCGGGTGCATGAGGCGACGACGGAGAAGAGAGTCCAGGGAAAGCAGAAGCCCTATGAAGCCAAGAAGACCCAAACCAGGGCACGCGTAAAGGAGGATGTGCCCCCCAGACATAACTTCCTGGTAGAACTGAAGGAGTTGATCGCCATTCCTAATGTGGCAGAAAGACTAAAGATACCCCCGAAGACAGACAAGAAACTAAGGCCCAACAAGAACGCATGGTGCGAGTTCCATCAAGTGTTTGGCCATCCCATTTGCAACTGTCTGGCCCTAGGTCATCAGTTGGATGAATTGATCAAGAGCGATTTCTTGAATGACTACCTGCGGGAGTCACAAGGGGGAGAGGTGGTGGTGGCTTCAAGGACTGACCAGGGGCACGAGGTGCCCATACATGGCAATATCCATACCATCTCAGGTGGGTTCTCAGGAGGATGGTGCACCTCATCGCAGCGCAAGAAGTATGCGCAGTCAGTGATGGCAGTAGAAGCAGGTGAGGACGATCACTTCCCAGATGTCGACCTCACATTTACGAAGACAGATCGCCTGGACGTTATCCCCCATGACAATGATCCAATGGTTATATCGGTGGTTACCGTGGGAAGGACGGTGCATCAGGTCCTTGTTGATCAAGGAAGTTCAGCAGATGTGATGTTTTGGTCGACCTTTAACAACTTCCAATTGTCTCTAGACCAGTTAAGACCTTATACTGGCTGCTTGTATGGGTTCGCAGGAGATTAGGTAGAGGTGCGGGGATATATAGACTGAAGACCACTTTTACTGATGGAGTGGCCTCCCAAACCGAGAACATCAAGTATCTCGTTGTGAATGTCTCATCTGCTTACAACATGTTGTTGGGCAGGCCAATCCTGAACAGATTAGGAGCGGTGGTGTAGACAAAGCATATGAAGATGAAGTTGCCCTTGATGGAAGGAGCGGTGATCACCATCAGGTCAGATCAAAAGGAGGCTAAGAAGTGCTATGAAAACAGCCTCAAAACAAGAAGAGGATTGTGCACAGTTACCACCCAACCACCAAGTGGAGAGTGCACTAATGCTGACCTGCCCCGAGGGGGAGTCGAGGTTACACGAGGAGAGGTTGCCCGAGAGAGACGACCTGAACCCGCAGAAAAGGTAGTAAAGAGGGAGATTGGAGGCAAGATATTCAACCTTGGCAAATCCCTATGCCAAGATACACAGGACCGAGTGGCGGGAGTCATAGAGCGACATTTGGATGCTTTCGCTTGGTCTGCCTCAGATATGCCAAGCATCGACCCTAATTTTTTGTGCCATCGCCTGGCGCTGGATCCCCAAGTCAGACCTGTCCGTCAGAGAAGGAGAAAATTCAATGAAGAGAGGAGACAGGTGATTAAGGAAGAGACGCAGAAGTTGCTCAAGGCTGGCCATATACCGGAAATCCAATATCCTGAATGGCTAGTGAATGTGGTATTGGTAAAGGAGGCCAACGGGAAGTGGAGGATGTGTGTGGACTTCATTGACCTCAACAAGGCATGCCCAAAGGACTCTTATCCTTTGTCGAGTATCGATGCGTTGGTAGATAGCGCCTCAGGCTATAAGCTACTCAGCTTCTTGGATGCCTTTTCTGTTTATAACCAGATCAAGATGCACCCAATGGACGAGTGCAAGACAACGTTTATGACTGAGTTATCTTGCTACTGCTACAAAGTCATGCCATTTGTGCTGAAGAATGCGGGTGCCACCTACCAAAGGCTGATGGACAAGGTCCTTGCGCCCATGATAGGACGCAACATGCAAGCCTACGTGGGTGATATGGTGGTGACATCACAGGTGAAGGATCAGCACGTCACTGATTTGGAGGAGCTATTTACTATAATAGCTAAATATAGGCTGAAGTTGAATCCAGAGAAGTGCGTCTTTGGGGTGGAAGCAGGCAAATTCCTCGGCTTCTTGCTCACCGAACGTGAGATTGAGGCCAACCCAGACAAATGCGCGGCGATCCGTGCTATTTGGAGCCCGTCGTCGGTAAAGGAGGTGCACCAGTTGACAGGCCGGATGACTGCCCTCTCCAAGTTTGTGTCAGCAGGAGGAGATAAGGGTCACCCTTATTTTTAGTGCTTGAGGAGAAACATCAGGTTCTTGTGGACCAAGGAGTGTGAGGAAGCATTCCTCAAGCTGAAAGAATACCTGGTCAGCCCACCGGTGTTGTGCAAACTTCAGATCGGCACCCCGTTACGTTTGTACTTCGCAATCACTGAGAAGGCAGTGAGCTCAATTTTGGTGCAAGAGCAAGATCAAAGCCAAAAGCCCATATATTTTGTTAGCAAAGTGTTGCAAAGGCCTGAGGTGAGATACCAAGCCATAGAGAAGGCAGCACTAGCCGTGGTGTTCTCTGCGCGTAGGCTTCACCATTACTTCCAGAGCTTTACAATGGTGGTGATGACAGACCTGCCCATTCGTAAGGTCTTGCAGAAGCCAGACGTAGCAGGAAGAATGGTGCGATGGATAGTAAAGATGTCAGAGTTCAACATACAGTATGAGCCCAGAGGTCCAATCAAAGGCCAAGTCTATGCAAATTTCGTAGCCGAGATGTCCTCGGCAGAAGCCCAGCAGGACGAGCCTAACTTCAGATGGGTGCTCTCAGTAGATTGGTCCTCTAATCAGCAAGGTAGTGGAGATGGGGTGATCTTGGAAGGACCAAAGGGGCTGTTGATTGAGCAAGTCCTACGATTTGCCTTCAAGGCCAGCAACAATCAGGTAGAGTATGAGGCTCTAATCGCTAGAATGTTGTTGGCCAAAGAGATGGGTGCGCAGAGTCTTCTGGCAAAAAGTGACTCCCTATTGGTCACGGGCCAAGTGGCAGGAGAGTACCAGGCCAAAGACCCCCAGATGGCCTCCTACCTAGAATATGTCCAAGTATTGAAGAGTTCATTTGCAGCATTCGAGTTGGTGCATGTCCCCAGAGAGCAGAATACCTGAGTCGATTTGTTAGCAAAACTCGCAAGCTCAGACAAGGGAGGCAGGCAGAGGACAATCATCCAGGAGACCTTGAAGACACCTCGCACCTATACGGCTGATAACTTGGTAGGGGTCCACCAGATCAGCCATTCAAACAGTGGGAAGAGGAGTCATTGGTCATTGACCCAAGAAACTTTGAAGAAGCCAAGGGTCAATGCGTACGTGATGTTGGAGGAGTTGCAGTCACAAGTCTGCTTGGTGCAAAGTGGAGAAACATGGATGACGCTCTATAAGCACTACTTGGCTAATGGAATGTTGCCAATGGACCCAATGGAGACGAGAAAAGTAAAGAAGAACTCGACCAAGTATACACTCATCGATGGGGAATTGTACAGGCATGGGTTCACACACCCTATTCTAGTGTGTGTACATGGTGAACAGTGTATGCAGATAATGGCGGAGCTCCATGAAGGAATATGCGGGAGTCACATTGGAGGTCGTGCTTTGGCGTCCAAGGCCATTCGAACAGGGTATTACTGGCCAACCATGAGGGAAGATTGCACGAAGTATGCGCAGCAGTGCAAGCAGTGCCAACTGCATGCTGATTGGCACAAGGCGCCGCTAGAAGAGCTCAAATAGATATATAGCCCCTGGCCATTCCACACATGGGGAATTGATATCCTGGGACCTTTTCCCTTGACTGTGTGGCAGATGAAGTATCTCGTGGTCGCCATAGAATACTTCACGAAGTGGATCAAGGCTGAGCCAGTAGCACAAATCACAGCCCATAAGATCCAGCACTTCGTGTGGAGGAACATTGATGCAAACCAAGCCCACAAGGTGATGATCAAGGACACTAAAGAATATAAAGAGAAGTCACCTCAAAGTAGAGACCTCACCAGATGGAGAATGGGACAAAGACCAAAGTACCTAAAGTTCTTCCTGCTGGTCTTCTTAATGATTAGAAAATATTGTAAATAATTTGGGTTCACCTTGGGGGTCCAAATAGTAAATATAGGCTAGAATAAGGTGTCTTTAGTATAATAGGAGGTGTAGTTAGCATTTTAGGATGTTCTTGGCCCTTTTGGAAGGCTTTTTGACCTAGTTTCTAGAAGGACAAGCCTAGGATGCGGGTTTGACTTAGTCAAACCCTAAGGCTGTCCATTTTTTCACTCTTCCCATCCTACCCCTTATGCTTGCTCTCCAAGGCTCCTTCACCTATAAATAAGGGGCCTACCTCATGTATTTTCATGTTGAATTTAGAGTAAAGTTACTATACACAATTTGTGTTAGAGTTTGTGAGCTTTGTCTCCTTACACCATTGTCTTATCTTGTGAGAATTAGAGAGCTCTCAAGTGGCGACATTCTTCACTCATCTTGGAGCAAACCACCATCCAAGTGGCGTGATCACTTCTCTACCTTCATTCTCCTAAGTTTCCTTTCACTCATCTTTTTCCATTTCATTTCCATTCCAAATTTCAATTCTGAAATCTATGTCTTGTTCTTGTTTTAATGTTTTGTTTCCTATTCGGTTTCCTTCATTATGTTTATTTTCCTCTCTTTAATTTCAGCACCTTTACTTGTCATCATCTTCACCTTATAATTGTGTTTTCCTTTTGCGTTTGTGAAATGAACCTTCACATCTACTTAACCACTTGGTTAAGTTAGGTCCAGTGGGGATTTTCCTTAGGTTCTCACCTTAATCATCCTAAAATCTCAATCCTAATTAAAGTGCCACCATAAAATGTTAAATCACAAAATCAACTCACATCAAACATTGTATGTCGTTTTGGTGTACCCAAGCGTTTGGTGTCTGATAATGGCACCTAGTTTGCAAGCCAACAGTTAGGGAAGTTATGTACAGAGTTGGGAATCAAACAAGTGTTTGCATTAGTCGAGCACCCTCAAACTAATGGGTAGGTCGAGTCAGCCAACCAAGTCCTACTCGGGGGACTGAAGAGAAGGCTGGAGAAGGCTAATGGGACTTGGGCTGACGAGGTTCCCAGAATTGTGTGGGCTTACCATACCATTCCTCAGTCCACTACCAAGGAGACCCCTTTCAGCTTGGTATATGGTTTAGATGTCATGATCCTGTAGAGATCTAGGAGAGCTCGCCACGTTTCCAGAACTTTGTAGCTGAGGAGTCCAACGAAGAAAGGAAAGTGAATTTGGATCTCTTAGATGAAGCAAGGGAAGAGGCAGGAATCAAAGCTGAAGCATTGAAGAGAAGGGTTGAGCTCAAGCACAGTTCCAAGTAGAGGGCTCGGCAGTTCCAGGTCGCCGACCTAGTGATGCGAAAGACATCCCCCTACCAGATAGAGAACAAGTTGTCCCCTAAGTGGACTGGTCCCTTTAGAGTGACAGAGGCCCTGGAAAATGGGGTGTACAGGCTTGAGACTCTAGAGGGTGGTTCGATTTCTCGTACATGGAATGCGACTCACCTGAAGTTTTATTTCAGTTAAGACTAATATGTAACATTGTACACAGTTTAGGGGACACTCTTTTTTCCCTTCTAAGGGTTTTTAATGAGGTCACCCAATAAAATTTTCAGTTAAGATATCTAGTTAAGATATATTCTTGAATGTTTTTGTACAATGCAGTTCGAACCTGTCATTTGGGGTTAGAGGTCTCAAAAGTTGGAAGGTAGGTTCGTAAAGAACACCTCCTCTTCGAGTGAGAACTCCCAAATTGAATAGAAAGGTTCACCAGTAAAATCCTTCATCGCCTATGAGCGATGAGAGATCAGTTCGAACCTGTCATTTGGGGTAAGAGATCTCGAAAGTTGGAAGGTAGGTTCGTAAAGAACACCTCCTCTTCGAGTGAGAACTCCCAAATTGAACAGAAAGGTTCACCAGTTAAATCCTCCCTTGCCTAGGGGCGATGAGAGGTCAGTTCGAACTTGTCATTTGGGGTTAGAGGTCTCGACAATTGGAAGGTAGGTTCGCATAGAACACCTCCTCTTTGAGTGAGAACTCCCAAATTGGACAGAAAAGTTCACCAGTAAAATCCTCCATCGCCTATGAGCGATGAGAGGTCAGTTAGAACCTGTCACTTGGGGTTAGAGGTCTCGAATGTGGGAAGGTAGGTTCGTGAAGAACACCTCCTCTTCAAGTGAGAACACCCAAGTGAACAAAAGGGTTCGCCAGTTAAATCCTCCTCCGTCTATGGGTGATGTGAGGTCAGTAAAGACTCGTCAGCTTAGGTTAGAAGTCTCACAGGCAGGAAGGGAAGGTTCACAGAGAACGCCTCCCCTTCAGAGTGAGAATACCAAGGATGACTCCTACCAGTGAAATCCTCCCTTGTCTCAAACAAGGAGAGGTCAGGTGAATACAGGTTGGTGCTAGAAACCTCGAAGGGGTAAAGGGAGGATTCGTGAAGAGCATTTTCTCTTGAAGTGAAAGCACCCAAGTTGAGCAGTAGGGTTTGCCAGTGAGACACAGACATGCTTATGGGCGATGAGAGGTCAGCTAAAGGATAGTCTGTGTGTTAGAAGTCTCGAAATGGAAGAGAGGGGTTCGTGGAGGATGCCTCCCACACGAGTGAGAACACCAGGGTTACACGAGGTGGTTCATCACTTAAATCCTCTTGGGCATGGTGCAAGGGGAGGTCAGTGAGGTGATGCAGTCCACTCGCCAAGGTTCGCCCACGATGTGGTCTCCTGTCCTAAAAGAACCACACTGATGGAGAGAGGCCAAGCTCACCCCACCATGAAAGCCAAGGGCCAAGACTAGACCGTCTAGAACCACATGGAGAGCGTCTAGCAAAGGACAAGGGGGACCTACATGAAGAGCGTCTAGGAGGGAGCCTAGATCGTCTAGGACCTCTTACAAGGTCCATGGCCAAGCACATTCACGCCCAAATGAGTCAAGCCACGGATGGGAGGGAGAAGACCTTGTACATGCTACTTTGAGGCCCATTAGGGGTAGCTTAGTAGATTAGTGTAGTGTAGAAAGCAAAACTTGCTCACTTAGGGGTGTGCTATCAAAAAGGTGCCCTTAGCAATAGAAGGAGGGGTGTGCTAGCAAATAGGTGCCGTTAGCAAAAGAAGGAGGGGTGTACTATCAAATGTTGCATTTTTGACCTATCTTCTAGAATATTAGGATGATGGTGTGGTTTGACTAAAGTCAATACCCTAGGCAGCCCCCACTTTTTGTATTTCCATCCCTACCCTTTAAGCTTGCTCACCAAGGCTCCTAAATCTATAAATAAGGAGGCCTACCTCATGTATTTTGAAGATTAAATAGAGTATTGTTATGCTGCCAAAATTGTGCCATACACCACTCTTTGCCTAACACTTAGGTTTTAGTCTTCAATTCATCACTACCAAAGGGGTTGGCCAAACCTCCCCATTTCCTCACTCTTCATGCACCTTCAAGGCACCCATGCTTCCTAGGAAGGCCTTGCTCACCTCCTCCATAAGCTTCCGCATCCATCATCACCAAGGAACTCCAAAATCCAAAGAAGAGCTCATAGGAATGCTATCATTTGGTATCTAGAGCTATGGTTCTTCAAAGATGAGTATCTCTTTTCATTTTCTTTTTGAGTTCTTCTTTTCTCCAAGTTGTTCATCTTTATTCCAAGTTGTCTTGCTGTTTTTTGTGTTTTAATATGATTTGAATGCTTGTTTATTCATTTCATTTGGTGGGTTTGTTCAAACTTGTGCTTGAACATCTATTTTCAATTTTGTGTAGGATTCTTGATATATTTGTGTTGCTGTTTTTATTTTTTAGGTATTTGAGTCTTGCTTGAAATTTCATTTGGGTCATATGATGTTCTTGAGTCTTTTCATTTTATGAATCCATAAGTTTTGTCTAAGTCATGTGTTTCCATATTTGTCATCAAATCCTAGTAGTACTCTTTTTGTTTTATTTGTTTCTTGTTTTTGGTCTGAATGTTTGATCTGAAATTTGTTTTATGTTGATCCTTTGCTGCATTTTTAATTTTAGTTTGAGTTCTTATTTGTGTGTTAGATCCACACAAATTCCATCATATTAACTCCATTGTGTTTTTGAGGTATATCATTCTGTTTTTTATTCCAGTTTTCAGAACCCCTGTTTTCACATTTCTGTGCTGACTGTTTTGTCTTATGAAAATTACATACATCATCAAAAATTTCCGAGCCTCTGGATTTCACAAATTTGAGGTGTTAGAAAAAGGACAAAAAAAGAACCATCTGAAAAAAAGAAATAGAAAAAAAAAGATAAATATTACAAAAAAAGTGTACAATCCTGACGTTCCAGCTGGCAGCTCTGAGCACTGCTTTTATAAAATTTACCAAAATTAATTGGTACATGCTTTTGGAGTGAAACCAATGCCAAAAGTTTGTTAAGATCTTGTTCTGATTGTGTCTCAATTTTCAGAAGCAAATACAAAAGGGTCAGCTCAGAATAAATCTTTTAAAGATACGCTTTCTGGACCACAACAATTTGTGCTTTTCTGTGGTGCTGTTTTTTGGTTTTTAAATCAAATCCAGTGTTATTCCTAGGTTCCTTTTTGTGTGCCATCCATTATTTGAGTACCTTTTATTTGCTTGTCTAATTTCATTTTAACTCTTTCTAGTTGTGTCACTTTTAAATTCCATTTGTGTGGTACTGTTTTTCAAATTAATTTGTTTCTTGCTTTCTTTCTTTGGCCTCTAAGCTTGTTGGTGGACTAAATATCAATTGGTACGTGTTGAGTGGGAATTTGACTTGAGGGGAGTCTAGCTTGCTTAATAGGTGCTGGATTGAAGATTTTATTGACCTAATTCCAAGAGGAACAAAGGCAAAGGGCAGCAACAAACACCATACTACAAATACACCACACACTTTGGAAGGCCCAACAAGTAGAAGAGCAACAAAAGGGGTGCAACTAGAAGAACAACAAAAGGGGTGCAAATAGTAAAAGCAACAAAGGGAGTGTCATTTAATTTATTTGCAATCTTGCTTGTGTTAATTACTTGTTAATCACGCAATTAGTCGGTGAGTGTGTCTTCAAGGGCTCCAAGTGTCCAAGAAGCCTCACCTAGGGCCGTCTAGCTTAATTTGTTTTTGTTAATTGCTTTAATTGAACCAACTTGCTTTAATCACTTTGTTAATTTCTTGTTTAATCTTGTTTAAGGCTTTGATAATTTGCTTCATTTGCTAGATAGCTTGCATTGTTTTCTTGCATTAAAAATTTGATTTCTTCATCCTCATTGTGTTCTAAGTGTTTTACCTAAAGAAGGACTTGTGTAAAGGTTTTGGAGGGATAGTTTTTGGCTAAGGCAAGACTTGGTATTTAAGTAGTCCATTGTGACTCACCTCTCTTACCTGGAAAGCTACCTTCATTAACTTTCCTCTTCTTTCTTAAAAGTAAAACATTTCTATACACAAAGTTCTAGTCATGTCTACTCACTCTTCCAAGTCCATTGAAATTGATGTAAGGTCCATAAAATCTCTTTTGAAACAACTCTCCAAGGACGTACAACACATTTCATATAGACAATTGGAAAATGAGTCTAAAATCAATGAATTAACTAGAGCAAAGGAAGAAAAATCTCAAAATTCAAAAAAAACACATACCCATGCATCTCAATCACAAATCCAAGAGTCTCTAGGGGAGGGAAGCCTTAGAATCAATGATTACTACCAACCACCCCCTAGGAGAAATAGGAGAAGAGAGGAAGAAGCCCCAAGGGAGGTTAGAGTAGACCTACCTCATTTCCATGGTAAGGAGAGTGTAGAAACCTACCTAGATTGGGAGATGAAAGTAGAGCAACTCTTTGCTTGCCATAGGGTGAGTGAAGAACGCAAGGTACCTCTAGCCACCCTTAGCTTCCAAGGGAACGCCATGTATTGGTGGACCTCTCTCGAAAGAGAAAGACGTCTTCATAGGGAACCTCCAATTGACTATTGGAACGACCTTAGGGGAGCCCTAAGACGTCGCCACATACCCTCATACTACCATAGGGAGTTGATGGACAAGCTCCAAAGACTCAGGCAAAACAATATGAGTGTTGAGGAGTATAGACAAAAAATGGAGCTCTACATGATGAGAGCCTCCATTAGAGAAGAGGAGCATATCACCATAGCTAGGTTCCTTAGTGGCCTCTCACTTGAGATAAGGGATAGAGTAGAACTCCTTCCATACCAAGACTTGAATGACTTGGTCCAACTTTGCATTAAAGTTGAGCAACAAAATTTGCGCAAAACTTCAAGTCTAAAGGTTGGATCCTACTCTAACTTCTATCCCAAGAGAGAATATAGAAGGGAGGGTAGTACATCAAAAGAAAAACCTAGGGAAACTACCAAACCCTTAGCCAAAGATGCCTCCACCCCACCCATCCGAGCTAGGGATGTTAAGTGCTTTAAGTGCTATGGTAGAGGGCATGTGCAAGCACAATGCCCAAACCAAAGGACTTTGTTTTTGAAAGGTGTAGATGAGTACACTAGTGGCAAGGATGAACCTAGTGTAGAAGAAGAAGAAGGGGGAGAGGATGAGAGGGTTAGTCCTTTAGAAGGAGAATTACTCATGATTAGGAGAACCCTCAACAATCATCCTAGCACATCCATGGAAACACAAAGAGAGAACATCTTTCACACAAGGTGTAATGTTTTAGAAAATATATGTTCTCTTATTGTGGATAGTGGATCAAGTTGCAATTGTTGTAGCTCTAGGATGGTTGAGAAGCTCAATCTACAATTAGTTCCTCATCCTAAGCCATACAAGTTGCAATGGATCAATGAGAATGGGGAACTAAGTGTAGATAAGCAAGTGGAAATCAAGTTCTCCATAGGTAACTACAAAGATAAAGTTTTATGTGATGTAGTACCAATGGAAGCTTGCCATATCTTGTTAGGTAGACCATGGCAATTTGATAAAAAAACCTTGCATGATGGTCTAACTAATGAGATTTCCTTCACCCATAGGCAAAAGAGATTTGTACTTAGTCCCTTACCACATTCTCAAGTGGTGAGAGACCAAATACAAATGAGAGAAAAGAGGGATGAAGAAAATAAGAGAAAGAAGAAAGAAAAACAAAGAGAGATAGAAAAAGAGAAAGTTCTTAAGGATAGAAAGGAGTGGGAGAAGAGTGTTCCTTCCCACATGGTTGCTCAACAAGAAAGATCTTTGGAAAACATTTTGGAAAACTTGCTTCTTGTTGAACAACCAAGCCTTGTTTTTTGTAAGGGAACACTTGCATGCACTGCCACAAGTAGTGAACTTATGAGTCTACCTCCTCAAGTGGAAAATCTTTTGAGTAAATTTGATGATGTATTCTCTAATGAGGGACCCAATGGACTCCCTCCCATTAGAGGTATACAACACCAAATTGACTTGATTCCGGGGGCAAGCCTACCAAATAGGCCCGCCTATAGAACTAACCCCGAGGAGACCAAGGAGATAGAGTCACAAGTTCAAGACTTGTTGGAGAAGGGTTGGGTTCAAAAGAGCCTAAGCCCTTGTGCTGTACCTGTCTTCTTGGTGCCCAAAAAAAATGGACCCTTTCAAGTCCTCAAGAGAGTCAACAACAATGCATACAAGTTGGACCTACCTCTTGAATATGGAGTGCATCATTTAATGTAATTGACCTATCTCCATTTGTAGGTACCAATGGCGACTTGGATTTGAGGACAAATCCTTTCCAAGGGGGAGGGGATGATGGAGAGAGGCCAAGCTCACCCCACCATGAAAGCCAAGGGCCAAGACTAGATCGTCTAGAACCACATGGAGAGCGTCTAGCACAAGACAAGGGGGACCTACATGAGGAGCGTCTAGGAGGGAGCCTAGACCGTCTAGGACCTCTTACAAGGTCCATGGCCAAGCACATTCACACCCAAATGAGTCAAGCCACGGATGGGAGGGAGAAGACCTTGTACATGCTACTTTGAGGCCCATTAGGGGTAGCTTAGTAGATTAGTGTAGTGTAGAAAGCAAAACTTGCTCACTTAGGGGTGTGCTATCAAAAAGGTGCCCTTAGCAATAGAAGGAGGGGTGTGCTAGCAAATAGGTGCCTTTAGCAAAAGAAGGAGGGGTGTACTATCAAATGTTGCATTTTTGACCTATCTTCTAGAATATTAGGATGATGGTGTGGTTTGACTAAAGTCAATACCCTAGGCAGCCCCAACTTTTTGTATTTCCATCCCTACCCTTTAAGCTTGCTCACCAAGGCTCCTAAATCTATAAATAAGGAGGCCTACCTCATGTATTTTGAAGATTAAATAGAGTATTGTTATGCTGCCAAAATTGTGCCATACACCACTCTTTGCCTAACACTTAGGTTTTAGTCTTCAATTCATCACTACCAAAGGGGCTGGCCAAACCTCCCCATTTCCTCACTCTTCATGCACCTTCAAGGCACCCATGCTTCCTAGGAAGGCCTTGCTCACCTCCTCCATAAGCTTCCGCATCCATCATCACCAAGGAACTCCAAAATCCAAAGAAGAGCTCATAGGAATGGTATCACACACTCATCACCTAATGTCAAAGTTAATCGTGCTACATAGCAAGAAGTCGAAGTTGTTAGCTAAGTATAATAAAAGCGTCCAAGCAACTACTGAAGTACCAAAGATGGAAATTATGCAAGGAAGATATGAAGTGCCAAGGTGAACAGGTTTATACGCGCAAAGTTAAATATATTTATTATATTGGAAGAGCGATTACAAAAAGATTGTTACAAGAAGTCCAGCCATGGAATATGGCTGCCCAAGAGACCTATCTAGGCACTATTTGTCCGTCGACTACTTACATGGACATGGAGAAAGGCGAGAGGTCCATCTCAGGATGCACGCAGGCAACCTGAGCAAGGGCATCGTCGAACCCCTCCCCATAAGCGTCGGTGGGATCTTCAGTCAGTTCAGTCTCGGTTTTCTTGAACAGCTCGGTTTGTTGGGCAAGTTCTTCCTCTACCTTGCCGAGCTGGACTTCTTGACTTGTAGCCCTATCCTCCAGCTTGATCATTTTGGCTTGGGCCCTCTCCAGCTGTTTTTCCAGCCCAATAACTTTGTTGCAGAGGGGGAGGATCTTGGCTTCAAGCTGGAGGGCCTCCTGCCTCTTGGCAAAGAGGAGCTTCTTGGCTTCCTTCTCTGATTGGCGGAGACTACTCAGCTCCTGGTTCAGAACAGTCTCACGCTTGGCAGCCATTTGGACTTGAAGCTCCAGCTCCTTCTTTTGCTCCAATTCCCTCTTTAATTGGGCCACCTCCTCTCTTAGCTCCATTTTCGCATCCGCTTGGGTCAACAGAACGCTGGAGGCGGCGAGGAACTCACCAAAGTCGTGGCTTAGGCGGTCCCTTAGTGAGTCTCGGCCCAGGGCCTCTATCGTTTCCTTGGAAGGCAAGTGCGAGAGCGTCCGCTAGAGGAGAGGAGGAAGTTATGGTGTAGAAGGTGCTTGTTCAGTTGGAGGAGCAGTCTCCCCCCCACCTTCGAGTGCTAGGAGTGGCTCGGGAGGAGAAGAGGCGTTAGGAGGATGCTCCCTGAAGGATGGAGGTTGCCCCTCCGTGGCAAGAGAGGTCGCTGCAACAACCTCCACCCTATTTCTTTTGAAGATGAGGCCCGAGCAGGTGTCCTCATCCTCAGAGATCACCACCGCAACTACCCTCTTTTGCTTGTTTTCAGAAATGGGGCTTGGGGCAGCTGTGGCGGGAGAAGAGGGGCCAGCGGGGCATGAGCCACCTGCTGTGCGACGATCCAGCAGGGCGACTAGCCTCTTCTTCTTCTCAGCATCCAACACCATATCTGCAACAAAACAACAAGGTCATGAGAAGTGACATACATTTGCTAAATACAAATACAAGCAAGTATTGAAGAAAGCAAGGAAAATACCAATGTAGATGCTGAGAGTTTCAGCATCATACTCGTGCCTGATCAGCTGGGCAGTGTTAAATACTACCCCCCAGCTGGCAAGGAGTTGGCACAGGTCGCGGTAGAAGGGTGTTAGCTCCTCAAGTCCTCGGAGTTTCTTGAATTTCAGTTTCCCCATCCAATATAAGGGAAACCCATCTAGCATGGTGGAGTCATAAGAATTGCAGCAGACCTTGAAGAACTTTCCTTTGAAGCCTTTGTAGGACTGCTGGAAGAGAGTTAACAGAACTCTCCTCGCCACCCTATTGAGGCTTACCCAAAGCCTCTTCCCAGGGCTTTTTGCCTCGAAGAAATATAGAAAGACGTCCACCAAGGGAGTGAACCCCAGGTTGTTGTAGAGAATGGAGAAGGCCCTGATGAAGGCCCAGCTGTTGGGGGTGCAGCTGGGCAGGTGCCACGTTGAGTTCGGTGAGCAAAGCCCTCTCGAACCCAGTGAAGGGTAGACAGACTTTGACACGTTTGAAGATGGTGGCGTGAAGGAAGAAGAAGGGCTCTCGTCGTTGCAGCGGTCATCAGCACATACGGGTTCGCCCTCAGTGCAGGGTTGAACCGAAATGTACGCGTCACTTTCTCTGCCGAAGACACGCCCCTTGATTTCGTGTTCATCATCCCTGTGTTTCCTTAAGTCTTCACAGGAGGTGAGGTTAGAGGTTTCGACAAGGAGCTCCTCAGAGGTCCAGGAGTAGAGGGCCCTGTAGTCAATGGCGAGAGGAGGGTTGGAGGTGGTTTTGGTTCTTGCCATCTCGAATCTAAAACAAAAAGAGAGGCAAGGAGGAAGAAACAAAGGAAGGAGGAAGAAACAAAGGCTTAGAAGAGAACAAGGGTGTGCCTCAAGCGGCGGACAAAGACTCGAAGATGAAGAACACAAACAGGAAAAGAGAATGGAAACCCTAAAATGCAGAAATCATAAATAGGCCTAGAGCAGTTACAACATGTAAAGGGTATCAGAATCATAAAACAAAGGTGAGAAGAAGAATAAAAATCATACCTTTGAGGTAGAGAAGACGAGGGGTTACGAGGGTTGGAGTGGAAGTGGAAGCGTTCGAGAGAAGATAGTAATCGCGAAGATTTGAGTTAAAAAGTGATGGAACAGTGCTGAGGCGCAGGATTTTGAAGGGGTTTCACGTAGGCAAGGTAGCGCAAACGTTAAGGAACCCCAACCGTTGATCTAACCACGTGTCTGCAGATTAAGAGGGGCTGGTGAGATGTCCCTTCATCGCACTGTTCATGTCCTTTCGCTCAGTGCCACGTAGGTTGCCCCGAGCCGATGACTTAGTCTCTTCGCTGAACAAGTTAACAGCTCGAGACTGGGGGGCTTGTGTACCGACCAGTCCTCGGACACCAAGAGCAGCTAGTAATGGCGAGCCACGTCAGCTGGGTCCCACAGCATAGGCCAGAGCCACGTGGACCATGTCCTGTAGGTAGTATGGACTAGTGGGCTGATTAGTCATCAGCGAGTCGATCACCAGAGTGGAGTGAGGTGTTCTCGTCACTCAACAGGGTGATGAGTCCTCGGCAACTGGGTGCGAAGAGGTGACATCGATCTTGGATGTTTCGAACAACAAAACTAGAACATCTACGACGAGTCTTGAGAGAAGACCAGTTATCAGTAAAATGCCCAGAAGTAAGGAGAGGCCTGAGTCACAAAGCATCCATGCATGTGCCGAGGAAAGCACAGTTAGGTGCAGAATCTTGAAGGGTTGAGTACCCATCAGGATTAGGGTTTCCGAGTGAGGCTGCATGCATGGCACGTGAGCAGTGAAGGCACTCCCAGAACAGGTGACCCCAGAGACTAGGTGCACGAGGGGGCACCCAGGTGGCCATCCAGTTAGAATTGGCACTCCAGTTAAGGAAGTCTTACACGCTAGATTACCCTAAGTTTGGGTGATATCGGTGCAAGGGTATTATTGTAAACTATAAATATGGGTAGTGGCGCAGAGGAAACCCTAGACTATATAAAGGGTAGTAAAACACTTCACAAAGGTACGCAGTTTCTAGACCTAAACTCAGATACTCGATACACTTGGTGTACTTGCCCTAGTTTTGACTTGAGCGTCGGAGTGCAAATGGCCTCTAGGGAGCCCCTTTCTATCTTGCAGGTGTAGGTTGTTTCAAGACAACAAAGCATAATTCAAGGTGAGGGAAGGAGGCGTGTGATCGTTGTAGAGTCAACTAACAGGAGAGTCAACCGGCAAGAACAAATAATAACATCATTTATTCAAATTTTAATATCAAACACTATTTATTCAAATTTTAATATCAAACATCAAACATATATATCAAACATTAATAAAAAAATGTGGGTACACAGGCGCGGGAGTGCCTGTGTTCCCGCTAGTAATAATAGTAGCAATAGTAATAATAATAATAAATAATAATAATAATAATAAATCTCAATCATAACTCTCTCCTTCCATAAACATTATCTCTCTTCCACATAAGCATTTTCTCCCTCCCACATAAACACTATTTCTGCCACATAAGCATTCTCTCTCTGCCACATCAGCAACCGCTGATGCCGTCAGGTGAAATTTAACGGAAAGGACCAATTTGAATACATTTTAAAAAATATAGGGACCAAATTGATTTTTTTTAAAACCACTATACTAAATTGACTATTGGCCCAAAATGTAGGGACGAAAAAGGTAATTAAACATTTATTTTAATAAATACGAATATGTATCTTGTAACAGCCTTAAACCCCCCTCCCCTCATTCTCTTTCTCTCCCCACTCTTTCTCTCTATAATTATTTCTCTCCCTTCTCTCTTCATTTTCTCTCTCATACCTTATCTATTCCAAAACTTTATCACGTCATGTTGTAGATGAGGAGTCAGGCTACATTTCTACCCGATCAAATTTTCAAACAGAGTAAGTTCATTTTTATTCTAAAGTTCCCTTATTCTCTATTTTTCTCTATAATTTAGTCATCAAGCTTAGTGGGGCCAGTTGAGAAAAATGTTTCTTGCAACTTGATTAAGCTCATACTAAATTTTGGTAATGTTAGGATAACTTGCTTTAGGTCCCTAGATTTTAGAGTGGTTCCCCTGTTTGAACTGGAATTTCCCAAAGATAAGAAATTACAGGTAAGGGAAGCTAACTTTAATTTTCAAAAGCACCCTAGGCTAAAAGATCTAGATGTGGAGGGCACGTGGTCTCAATATTCAATTTCTCTTGCAGAGATGTTGTTTGATAAAATTGTTTGGTTTTATGTTATGTGAACATGTATAAATATTATATTTTGATAGTTTGAAAGTTAAATATTATTTTTGATGTTGGAAAATTTCTTGAATGGTATGAATTTTTAAATTTTATGTGATTAAATAATGTATTATATATGAATGATGAAAATTGTATAATATTGATGTCATACATTTGAGATAATGTATGAGTTGTTGTTTGATGACATTAAGTATGAAAAACCTATGTTTAACGGAGATACTCTGGCTTCATTGGTGATCTAAGTCATGTAGACTAAGATATCAAGTGGTGAGAAGCTGTGAGGGAGTTCATACACGTCGGGTCCCATTGTAGACACTCGGTATTGGATGTTTGAACTTATCATGATCCTTTCTGTTGGATTTGCTGGTAATCTTTGGATCAGGTGTTAGTCTCTGGTAGGGGTATACTTAATGTGTCTTCCAGAAAACGATGGGATTGAAATGAAATCCAATATTTGTGATTGAAAATAGATCCATGTGTGGTCTATATGAATGATGGAATTGGTATTGAAATTTTATATGACAACATTTAAAGAAGTTTTTATAAATGATTAGTTTGATCGGTTCTTTTGTCTGAATTAAATATGCTACGGAATTTCTTTTCATTAGCTTACCATTGATTTTCCTATTGTGTTTGAATTGCGATGACTATACTATGTACACGAGCAGATGATCATACAGGTATTGGAGGGTCTGGAGAACTTTAGGGTGTTATTTTGAAACTTATATTGTAAATATTTGTATCTCTATAAGCTCTAATCATGAATTAGGAATGTTTTGAAAAAATCTAAACTTGTATAGAAATATGTAGAACGTGTATTGTAATAGTTAGATGTATTTTTCGGGGTGTTACATACTATGAAGCTCTAACACGGCTGGTGATGGGCGCTTCCGTACGTCGGACGCATATCTGACACGAACACCCGACGGACACGAGAGCGACACCATGTCGGATGCATGGAGCTAGGCCGAACATGACCTAGTTTGTGGACACGTGATGGATACTGTGCGGAGGAGAACAGAGAAGATGAGATGAAGAGTAGGGACGAAGACTGTGAAGGTAGGTAAAAGAAAGAAAAAGAAGATGAAGGGTTAGAGATATTTTTTAAAAAAGAAAAGTAAAGGGCGTGGGAAATTGATATTCACTATTATTATTGACATGGTGTGCCATCACTCTATTTACTTTCACTCTATATCACATTGACATTTACATAAAATTATTTTTTATAATTTAAATTAATTTTTAAACATTAATATTTTATTAAAGATTAATGTTTTAAAATAAGATTAAACTTTAACTTTGAAGAAATAAAATTTTTAAATCACAAATTTTTATATTTAATTATAATATTTTAAATAACTTTAAATAAATATAATTAGTTATTAACTATTATTTATTGATAAATATTTATATAATAATATAAATGTAATCAAATAATCTCCGTCTTTTATCAAGAAATTTCTTAAAATACAAAGAAAAGAAAACTAAATTGTAGGATATTGTAGGAAATGATTTTTCATTGGATGAAAATGGAGTTCTTGAGATTGTTAATTTATCTTTTGATGAACCAGAATTAGAAGTTGTATTTTTCAATGAGGATGAAAAAGTGTAAAATTCAAACATTATAATTTAAATATGTTTATCTTTTACTAGATTTTTTTATAAATATTTTTTTAAATATTTTCAGATTAGGAAGTATATTAGTATATTTTATAAATATATATATATATATATATATATATATATATATATATATATATGTTGTGTCTCGTGTCTTATATTTTTTAATTTAACTGTATCTCTGTATTTATATCCGTGTTCGTGATTCATAGGTTACGTATCTATGCTAAATGTATGTGTTTTGATCTTTGAAAAATATGTCATTATTTACACGTATTCGTATATTTTAAATTTATCATAAACTGTATTTATATTTATTAAAATAACTATAAATTTTATAATTACTAATTGTTTACTAATTTGACTTTTTTTTACTCTTAAATTGTTTGATTTTATAAACTTTTCAAATCACTTAATTGATTTTTAAATCAATTGTCAGATGATTATTTAAAAAATATAATTTAAAATAAACTTTAACTTCGTCTAACTCACTTTTATATTTATACATAAATCACTTTAACATTTCATTATCGAATACATGCATAAGAATAATACACAATTTAATTAAATCAAAATTGTTTGGAAATAAGAATTAGACTATGTTATTCTATTCAAGTTGCTTAAGATACGAAAGATAAATAGTTTTTCTATATAAAAACAAAATTCAACTTTAAAATTATAAAGAGATGAAAAATACATTTGATTTTAATTTTATATAAATGGCGAGTCTCGAATAGGCTAGTCCATTTTAATAGCTATAATATAAACATAGACAAAAAAAAGTACATCATTTTAAGTTTTTCATTCCAAACAGTGTGACAGTGTGGGTTCTTTCTGCACCTTCGTAACATCCTTTATCTTATTAATGTTTCTTATTTCGAAATGAATGATCCAAAAAAATTTTGAATTATAGAATCTTCATCCATAAAGCATTACAAATATTTTTAGATTCTATAATAATGAGTTTTTTTTATAAAAAAATACATTTTATATTATAAAATTTATAAGATATTTCTAAATTATAAAATTTAAAAAATATTTCTGGATTATAAAATTCATAAAATATTCGAATTATAAAATTTATAAAGTATTTCTGGATAAATACCTTATTTTTTTAAAAAAAATTATAAAATTTAAGTATAAATAGAAAAATATATATTTTTAATTATAAAACTCAAAATATATTCTTTTGAAACAAAATGATCTTTTTCAGTTGACAAGATGAGATGCGAAGAAACAGACTCCCCTTATGACTAAGAAGAACAATAATAAAAAAGGCTTAAACTTTTGTGGGTCATTTTTGTGTGCGAAATATTATTAATTTTACTAATAATTAATTTCTATGGAGAAATTATAAGTATTTATTTTTTGAGAATCAATTCTTAATAATATTTGTTTATTTATAATTTTGGAACTTAATATATTATTTATGAGAAAGGAAAATAGTCCCCAAAATCAAGAAACAATGATGAAGCTTGTAGTGTCCAGTTAGCAACAGGGAAAAACCACGTGTGGGAAGGCTCCATTCTGATTCGTAGGGCAATATGAGGGCATTCTTAAGCAGTGTGGACCATCATAATAATTATTCATAGTGCTGTCAAAATATACATATATATATATGTATATATATATATATATGTATATATATATGTATGTATATATATATATGTATGTATATATATATATATGTATGTATGTATATCTAAAGACTTCTCGTATTTCTCGTATTCTTTACTATGTGCCAATAAATATTATTTAAATAAATATTAATCCTATGTTTATATATTAAAATGTTTAATTTCTTATTTTAGATACATAGTTGTACACTTTTGTCTTTTTAGTACATATATTTATATATAAATAATTTATTTTAATCTTTATACATATCTTTTTATTATCTTGTTATGAGTATAGACCAGAAAAACAGAAAAATATTATGTTTTGGAACACATTAAAATTTCACTAGGAGGAAAGGAAAATAATCCTTTCACAATTCCTATTGATAACCTATTTATAATAATAATAATAGTAATAATAATATAAGATAATTGTTAAATGTGAATATAACAAAGAAGATGTCAGATTGTTATAAACCTCTATAGGTTCCAATATATTATATCTCAATAAAAAAAATTCATAGATCATTTTGAGATTCTTGGAAATGAAAAAAAAAAAATTACGTCCAAATAATAAAATAAACATGCTCAAAACAAAAATAGATATAAAATTAAATAGTAGGTAGAGATTCGTTTTTTTTTTCTTTATAATATGCACAAATTTAGTTACCATAAAATTTTAACTGTAGATTTAGTTTTTTTTTTTTTTTAATTAAGCAATTTTAAGTAATCGTTAATATGTTATTTAATTGTTTCAAAAAATATTTCATTTCTGTAAATGGTAATAATGTGAATTATGTGTTAAATATTACCCATAAGTTTAACAATTAAATTTTAATACACATTATTATAATATAATATAATATTAATAATTGAATGATTTATTAGTGTTCACAATTGAATAACTTATCAATGATGAATTAAAATGTAATAACTACAATTAACTACATAAATCGTGTATTTATATAGATAAAGTGAGTCAAAATAGTATTTGAAAATGCAGTAACAATTCTTGTAGGTGTCGTTTGCTCTCACTCAATTGCTCCCTTGCTTTTCAATACTTTATTTTTTCTGACTTCAAAACTCCTTCTCAATTTTGTCAACGCTCAGTCGGGTTGACTTGCAAAAGGTACTTCAACAATTAAGTAAGTGTTCAGTATTCGGAGTGTATATTAAGAACTGATAAAAAGCACACCTTACTTTTCTGTAAGGAATTTATTTATAGTATTGAGTCATGGGTCATTGGATGATGGCCTGAATCTAGTATATATCAACATTAGTTAATTTCTAGAGTGGTTATCCTAATTTTATATTAAATTAAAATCCTTATTATATTAAATTTCACTGAAATCGTATTTTATATGTATTTAATTTTATAATAATTTTTCCTCATTTTGAAAAATATCAGTTGAAATTACATCATTTTGAAAAAAAAAAAACTTATTTTGTGTTACTCTTAAAAGAAAGAGGGAAATAGTGGTGACTACTAGTACACATTTTGCATTGGGATTGGTTGATCAAGTGTTGGTGGTGGCTGCTTTACAAATTGAGTTACCTCAAGGTAGTTTTGTTGACTATGATGAGACCACCTTTGCTTTTTTGCTTGCTTATGGAGTGATTGCTAAATCTCAATTATAAAAAGTTGAGTAGCCCACATGACCAAGTCCTTTCAAACTAACTCTGCCTCTGTGGTTAATGAGTTATTTTCAGTAAAGAAACAATAATTATGGACAATGGTTCACAAATATGCAACCCTAAGAGCATGTTAATTTCACTTTTTTTTTATAATTATTGTTATTGTTGTTTAATGTGTTAAAGGGAATAAGGAGAGGTTTAGCTTTGTTTAAAATATATTTAAAGCATTTTCACATCTTAATTTGAAAGGAGAAACATATTTAAACAACTTTTCCATGACAAATATTACTCTTTTTTTTTCTATCTAACCAAATAAATAACTCTCTTTTTTTCGTTTTTTTAAATAATTTTTAGGGTAAATAATTTTAAAAAAAATGATCTTTTCTTTTCTTTTTTTCCCCTGATTCTTTTTGTTTATTTTTACTCATTTTTTCACACATATGAACTAAGGCATTCATTTATCATTTCAAAAAATCATTTTATATTGATAGATAACATCGATCAAGAAGATTTAGTTCTCTTCGTTACTGTTAAAATTAAGAAAGTGAGAAAAGAAAAGAGAAAAAGAGAGGAAGAAGACTTTTTTCACTTAGAAAAAAAAAATGGAAAATTTGATTAAAACATCTATATTTGTTATAGTTATTTTACAATAATAATAAATAATTACTTCTATCTCATTTTGTATCGTATTCAATTAAATTATCTTTATGGCTATTTTTTCACTAATTTTTTCTATCAAAATAATCTATCTTTTCTCATTCATTTATCATATTTCTTTTTTTTTTTCTCTCTCGCTCCTTTTATTTCTTTTCTTTCTATTAAATAGAGACATGGTGTATGTTTTGAGTGAATTTAGTAGAAATAATTTTAAAATTATCATGATTTTGTAAAATCAATTTATGGTATGATGATAAGTAAATAAGTAAATAAATAAATAAATAGGTAATATTTAGTTATACCAATAAAAAAAAGTTATGAAAAAGCAAAAGAGAATAGTGTGTGAGGGTCTCTTGAATTTCGTTTCTGCATATTAAAAAATTTGAAAGGGGGAAATAAAGAGAATGGTATTCCCTCATATTCAGAAAAAAAAAAATCAATTTCTAAAAATATCTTAACGTTTTTTATTTTAAAATATGTAAGTTGCAAAAAATTATTAAATAAAAACTAACTAATTTTTTTATAAAAAAATACTAATTATTAAATAACTAAATTAAATACTATTTTATAAAAAAATAAAAAATTTATAGTAGAAGAAAAAATTACGAAAAATATATTAGATAATAGTAGAAGAAAAAAGAGAAAGAAATGTAAAAAACTGAAAACTTAACTACAAAATCAAAATCTCTTATTAAAAGCAAGCTGTTGATTGATAGTGTTTGAATTTGGGAGATATAAATTTGAAAGAACTTCAATTATTGTATCTATCAAATCTCTGCTTTAGAGGTGACATGTCTATTGCTCAGTCCTCATTCACAACTAAAAAAGTTTATCATAATTAAATATAATACTAACCACCACAATAATCTAAAGTCAAAACTCATTAATCCCTCCAAACAATTTCAAACTGTTCTTTGCTATTTATAGAAAAAAAACTATTTAATTTTTTGATACTTTTTGCAAGCATGCAATATCTCTATGTAATTAATTATGCATAATTTTAATTAATGCTTTTGTCACATTCTAGATATTATTATTATTACTTTATTACCATCATTATCAAATGTGTGTGTGGATCTAGCTTGTAGTTGGCACTTTCTCTTCCAAGTTTTATGGAATTCATTGTTTTCATGTGGTACAATCCCATGTTGAGCTTAAAGTAAGGTGCAAAATCTTCACCTTCAAATTCTTTTTAATAATTATATATTTTTTTAATTAAATTAAAGTCGAATAATGGATTATGGGGAAGCATAATTAAATTAATAAATAAGACAAAAGGGATAAATGATATTTTTTACACGAAAAATTATTTGTCTTTTTTTCATTTCAAATATTTCCATTCACCAAAAAATCGTCTCTTTCTATTCTATTTTTCAGTTTTTTGTTTTCTCTCATTTATGTACTTTATCTTTCTCTTTTATTTTTGTGTCAAACAAACATTACTGCCATTACCATAAATGGCCCCAGAAAACAAACTTCAACTCGCCCATTTTCGCCTTCAATATTCCATGAGAATGTTTCGTTATATAAAAGTTTAAAAATTAAAATCAGTGTATTAACAAATGAATATTCCTTGCTGTTAGGTTTTTAGGCTGTTGAAGATGAACAAGAAGATGACTTCTACAATAATATAAAATTAAGTTACACTCATTTAGCAAATAATAACTGAAGCACCAAATAAATAAATAAATAAATAACCCATCAAATATCAAAACTTTTGGAATGTCAGAAACCCTTAATACGAAGAAAAGATTAAACAATTTAGTCTAGAAAAATCTTTCACTAATAATAATTAATTGATAGAAATTCTTGTTAGTTACTATAGCTATACAATAGCTATAGTAACTAACAAGAATTAGGATAAAAATTCTCTCTTCCTTTATTTTCAAAATATCTCACTTATATATGTGAGTTTTAGATTAACAAAGATTAGACGGAAAGAGACCTATTTACTTTTACTAACTACATTGTCCTTATTATATTATGTAATCTTTCATCTATGTGGACTGTTTCTGTTATCTCTTAAGCCCCTCTTTATCATTAATGATAGAGAAAAATTCATCAACCCATAATTTTGATTAAAAACGGATAAAAATAAAGTATAAAAAATAATCATACTTCATCTATAAGGTGAAAGTGTTTCTTCAACAATAAATAATATAAAAGATATATGAATTTGTCTTCAAATGATACAATACTGTTCAGTCTTTCTATATGTTTAATAAGTAATCTGTTTGCAGAGATAATATATATATAGTTTTAAGCTAAGATAGTATTCCATTTATGTAAAAAAACTTTCAATTAATTTTTTTACACTTCTTTCTTTTCTTTATTTATTCATAAAATTTTATTTTATTAAATTTTTTAAATTTAAATTTTCTTAAAATATATGTATTTATACATGATTATTTATTCAAATTTTTACTTCTCTATATTAATATATTCTGTACACTTATTTTTTAAAAATACATATAACTTTTACAACTCGATCATTTTAATTATGTCAAACACTTTTTTTTTCTCTCTTTTTTTCATAAAATTTCCCAATTTACATTTTTTGTCATTTAAATTTCCTTTAGATATATGCATTTTCTAAATAATTATTTATCCAAACTTGTACTTCTCTAAGTTATTACATTCCACACAATTATTTTTTAAATAAATATATTCTTTGCAAATCAATAACTCTAATTATATCAAACAATTTCCATTATTATTTTTTTTTAAATTCTTTCTTTTCAATTTTTATTCATACATTTTTATTCTTTAGATATTGTTTAATTTACAATTCCTTAAAATATAAATATATGTATTTATAAACACTTATTTATAAATATATGTTTTTTTTTTTGCAATTTATATTTATTTATCTATACACTTATTTTTTACAAGTTTTTCCAAACCAATTTTTTTTGCAAAAGGAAATTCAACAACAAAATCACTCAACTATTAAATTTAAACGAAAAAAAAAAAAACCAGTCCAATGGTTTCAGTTGGTATTTTGGCCAACACTTGCCCAATCATAGTCCAAAATTCAACTCATTATGGACTGAATTCTGAAGTTGCACAATAAAGTGTTTTATATGTGTAAATATTTTTGCACAATATACTATTGGGGGAGAAAATCCCCATGTCTGCTACCTAGGTCAAGAAGTCTTTTGAAGAAAAACATATCATACAAAGAGTATAAGCACATCACTTGTATTTATTTAGTCATATAACTTCTATCTCTAAACAAGACACTTGTGTTTGAGATGTCCATAAAAAATGTTTTATATTTTATTGTTTAAACACAAAATCAAAATCAAACAAATATGTTGAACTTTGATCTAACAAGATTGTTGATATTCACAAAGCTAACTTTTTATAATAGTTGTTAACATCAAACAACTTTAGTGCAAAAGAAATTATATAGACAAATTCTTGCAAAATCCTTTTGTAAGAAGAAAAGAAAAATTGTCCATAAATATAAAATAAATATTTGATGTATTTAAATTGTACCATAAAATTGCTCAAAAATTATGTATTTTTTGTGTGTCTTTGTTCAAACATTAACTTATCAATTAATAAAAAAAAACACTTGTATCTATCATGATTTGATGTTAACATAAAATTTACTTCATGTATTACACTTTATTATAAAAATATTTAATCAAAGTAACTTGAAGCATGATAAACTTTGTTTATCAGCAATTATAAACAAAAATTTAATTAAAAATTATATATTATAATAATTTACATAAGTAAAATAATATATAGGGAGTTATTGCTCCATTATCGTTCTTATTAAAATTTGCAGGTAAATATTCATTATATACACTTTTTGAATAAGCAGTCATTTATTTGACCTAAAATGTTAATTTTTCACAGTTAGAGAATTTCAAATCGTATTTGAACTCAAAAATAAAGATGACAGAAGGTCTTAATACGAGTGCCTCATAATTTTTAAATTACGCGAACAACATTTTAACTGGAATCCAAGAATTATAATATTTTACTTAGAATATGTTTATTAATTTATTTTTCATTAAAAACGATATTTGACAAAACAAAATATAAAAAAAAAAGTGCTATTACTTTTAGGTGTTATAAATGACTATTGGTACACGAAATTAGTTAACATTATACAAAAGAAGTTTCATACACCAAGGAACTTTTTCTTTTAAACAGAAGTTAAAAATTGTAAAACGTTGAGTTTTAACCATTGTTATACCGAGTAGTTGCATTTTTTTTTTTTTATTTCTTGTTAATTCCATGGCCTCTATAACTATAAGTATGTGTATCGTAATTTTTGAGTGTGAAACTTAACACAGACTCTGAATATTCTACTATCATCACGAATGTATGTAGTAACTACCGTAACTATAATTATATTAATTATAATCTCAAAATGTTTGGATTATTAGATAAAAATAGATAAATTATTACTTTTTTTAATACTTGGCTTTGAAAATCCTTGTTAAAGAGTATAATATCTTAAACCACATAAAGATATACCTTGGAAGGAAAACTTTATCTGAACCCAAGTTAATTACATGTCTAATATAATAACTGTATGGTACTAAATCTTAAGAATATTATAAGAGATTCTGATAAAAGTTTTGAAAAAAATTTCCTTTAACGACAACATAAGGGCCCCCATAAAAAGTTTTAAGGAACTAGTGATGGGAAATTCAACACAATAAAAATAATATCTCAACAAGAGCAATAAGCAGCGGATAATAATTTCCCCAACTAGCAAGAATCTGTGAGGAGCAATAACAAATAATGGTAGCAACAAAAACACACTTCAGGAAGACACAGAAATTTTTAACGTGGAAAACCTTCTCAATGTGAGAAGTAAAAACCACGGGCACAAGCCAGTCAATCAAACTCCACTATGATCAATATTATGGTTACAAGAGAGTCTCAAAACAGCACAAATTGTGCTCAATAACCAGCCAAGTAGAAATACAACAGAGATGAAACAAAGAACAAGAAACCTGAAAAATTCCCAAAACTGAAGCTAGCGTACGCGGCCTATATCTCACTGTTCCGGTGACTTTTGAATAATCCGAACGGTCCAATTGAAGCACCACAAGGTATGAACCTGCTGACAAAATTTCAGCCCGATCCAACGGTGGACGAAACAGCAGCAGCAATCCGAAAAAACTCGTTCTCAAGTGAAACGCTGAAAACGCTGTTGTAATGTGAGATGAATTTCTCTCTGCTCAAACCACTTCTGCAAGATCCGAACGGTCAGATTGAATTCACACAAATTATGAACCTGCTTACAAAATTTCAGCCCGATCCAACGGTGAACAAAGTGTCGGCGGCAGCCGGAAGTTACTGGGCGAAACTTTTCTATCTTTTTCTTTTCTCTTTCTTTTTCTCTCTCTATCTCTGCTGACGGCTGTCACTCTGTCTCTCAGGAAAAACCCTAAAGGTGATTAAAAAAATTAGATTGGGCCTCCACATAGGAAGTGAGCCCAACCCAACAAATCTCCCCCTCACAACTATGTGGAGATGATTGACAAACCGGCAATCTCACAACAAGTTTCAAACTTGCTTCTCAATAGTGTCTTAGTCATCATATCAGCACAATTATCATCTGTATGAACTTTTGCCAACTCCAGTAACCTAGCTTCCAAGGCATCACGTATCCAATGATATCTCACATCAATATGCTTGGACCTAGAATGAAAAGTTGAATTCTTACCAAGATGAATGGCACTTTGACTATCACAAAATAGCAAGTACTTGTCTTGAACAAAACTAAGCTCTTGCAAGAGTTTCTTCACCCAAAGCAACTCCTTGCATGCTTCTGTAATGGCAATGAACTCTGCCTCAGTAGTGGACAATGCAACACACTTCTGCAATCTAGATTGCCATGCCACAACTCCCCCTGCAAATTTAATCACGTAGCCTGAGGTAGACCTTCTAGTATCTATGTCTCCACCCATATCAGAATCAGTATAGCCCACAAGGGTAGGCTTATCACCTCCAAAACAAAGCTTCAAACAAGTAGTACCACGAAGATACCTTAAAATCCATTTCACAGCATTCCAATGCTCTCTACCTGGATTAGACAAAAATCTACTAACAGTACCAACAGCATGTGCAATATCAGGTCTTGTACACACCATTGCATACATCAAACTACCCACAACAGATGCATAAGGAACCCGTTGCATATCTGATTTTTCAATTTCATTAGAAGGACTTTGTTTTGCACTTAATTTAAAATGAGTAGCAAGAGAAGTGCTTACTGCCTTAGCATTTTCCATCTGGAACCTCTGTAGCACTCTTTTAACATAGTGCTCCTGTGACAACCAAAGCTTCTTCTCTTGCCTATCACGCATGATTCTTATACCAAGAATTTGCTTAGCAACTCCCATGTCTTTCATAGCAAATGACTCACTCAATTGCTTCTTCAACCTGTTGATCATGGAAATATCTTTCCCAACAATAAGCATGTCGTCAACATACAACAACAGGATAATGAAATCATTATTAGCAAACCTTTTAACAAAGACACAATGATCAGAAGTAGTCTTCTTGTAGCCATGCTCACACATAACAGACTCAAACTTCTTGTACCATTGACGCGGAGCCTGCTTCAAGCCATATAGACTATTTCTCAGCCTACACACATGATCTTCCTTGCCTTCAACAAGAAAACCATCAGGTTGCTTCATGTAAATCTCTTCTTCCAAATCACCATGAAGGAAAGCAGTTTTAACATCCATTTGCTCTACCTCTAAATCAAGAGTAGCAGCCAAACTCAACACAATTCTAATGGATGACATTTTCACCACAGGAGAAAAAATCTCATTGAAATCAATGCCTTTTCTCTGTCTAAAACCTTTCACCACCAATCTGGCTTTATATCTTGGAGATGTAGAATTGCTTTCTTGCTTTACCCTGTAAACCCACCTGTTTTCTAGAGCCTTCTTGCCTTTTGGCAATTTCACCAAGTCAAAAGTGTGATTATCATACAAAGACTTCATTTCATCTTGCATTGCATCCAACCACTTTTTCTTTTCTCCACTCTCTATGGCCTCAAGATAACACTCAGGTTCTCCTTCATCTGTCAAGGTAACATAGTCATCAGAAAGATACCTGGTAGATGGTTCCCTCTGCCTATTAGACCTCCGAATTTGAACTTGAGGTGGTTCAGAAGCATCACCAAGATCTTCATCTTGTGACATCCCATGTTCCTCGTCAACGTCATCAATAGGAACATCAAAATCTTCTCGAAGTTGCTGATCATCAACATCATCATGTTGCTCATCATTCTGAACATTATTCTCAATAGTATCCAGATCACGCAGAGGCATTCGAACTGGATCAACATTAGACAATCTATTATCTATCTCAGATGTTGTCTTCTCTATCTTGTCAATATCTTCAATGGTTTGATCTTCCATGAACTTCACATCACGGCTTCTAATTGACTTCCTCTTAACAGGATCAAAGAACTTGTAGCCAAATTCATCCTGACCATAACCAATAAAGATGCACTGCCTTGTCTTCGCATCCAACTTGGATCTCTCATCCTTTGGAACATGCACATATGCTTTACAACCGAAGACTCGCAAATGATCATACTTGACATTCTTGCCAAACCAAATCTTGTCTGGCACCTCACCATTCAAAGCAACTGCAGGACTCAAATTAATAACATACACTGCAGTGTACAAAGCCTTACCCCAAAAATGCTTAGGCAACTTTGCTTTAGAAAGCATACACCTAACTCTTTTTATCAATGTCCTGTTCATTCTTTCTGCTAAACCATTCAGCTGAGGAGTTTTAGGAGGAGTCTTTTCATGTCTGATACCGTGTTGCTTGCAATAAGCATCGAATGGTCCACAATACTCACCACCATTGTCAGTACGAATGCATTTCAGCTTCTTGCCTGACTGTCTCTCAACCAAAACATGAAATTCTTTGAATTTCTCTAGAACTTGGTCCTTTGTTTTCAAAACATAAACCCAAAGCTTCCTGGAACAATCATCAATAAAGGTAACAAAATAAAGTGCACCAGTAAATGACTTTACCTTCAATGGGCCACAAACATCAGAATGCACCAATTCAAGCAACTTTGACTTCTTTGAGGGAGGATGCTTCTTGAAGGATACTCTGGTCTGCTTACCAGCCATGCAATGAGAACATTTCTCCAACTCTGCACTCTTCAATCCCGGAAGCACATCCTTTTTAGCTAAACAATTCAGCCCCTTCTCACTGATATGACTAAGCCTTCGGTGCCACAAAGAAGCATCCATATCCATGGCGTTTACACTGTCTTTAGCAACCAATGCTTTTGTCCAATACAGTTTACTAATTCTCTCTCCTTTGGCCACAATTAGATTACCTCTGGAGAGTTTCCACTTTCCTGAACCAAAGTGATTTTCATAACCACTATCATCAAGCATCTGCACAGAGATCAAATTAAAGCGGATATTTGGAGCATGTTTGACTCCTCTAAGCAACAACTGCATTCCCATATTGGTTTGCAAGCAAACATCACCAATACCAACTACCTTAGACACACCATCATTACCCATCTTCAACACTCCGAAATCACCAGAAGTGTAAGATGTGAAGAACTCCTTCCTTGGTGTAACATGCAATGTAGCACCACTGTCAATTATCCACATGCTCTCATCTGATACAAGATTAACTGAATCATGGTCACGGAGAATAATAAGATCATCATCACAAGTAGCAGTAGTAACACGATCATCATTGTCATGATGTTTCTCCTTCTGCTTCCCTTTCTTATCTTTGTTCTCCTTTTTCCAAAGAAAACAGTTTCTCTTAATGTGCCCTGTTTTGTGACAATAATGACACTCCACATTTTTGTATCTAGACTTGGACTTACTTCTGCTGTTCTCTCTACTCCCTTTCGGTTCCCTTTTCTGACTTCTCCCCCTATTTTCAGTGACAAGTACCTCGGAATGAGATGAAGTACCATGAGCCTTCCTTCTCATCTCCTCATTAAGTACACCACTCTTGACATTTTCCAAGGAGACAACACCATCAGGAGATGAGTTTGTAATTGAAACCCGAAATGTTTCCCAAGAATCTGGTAGAGTATTCAGTAGCCATAATCCCAACACCTCATCATCAAATTTGATGCCCATTTGTGACAATTGATCTCGGAGCCCCTGAAAATTATTTAAGTGATCTGAAATAGAAATCTCCTCCTTGTACTTCAAATTTATCAAGCAATTCAACAAATATAATTTATTGTTTCCTGTACTAGAAGCATACAAAGTCTCAATCTTCTTCCACAAGGATTTTGCATCTTCCTCATTAGCAATGTGATTATAAACATTGTCTTCAACAAACTGACGAATAAAACCACAAACCTGCTGATGCTCAAACTTCCATTCCTCACCAGTCTTGTCTTTTGGCTTTTCAGTAGCAAACACAGGAAGATGTAATTTCTTCACAAATAACAGATCCTTCATTTTTCCCTTCCATAAGTGATAGTTAGTGCCATTCAAACAAATCATCTTATTTGTATTTGCCTCCATCATTCAGGTAGTCAAATAGCCCCAACCAAGGAGCTCTGATACCACTCTGATGGGAAATTCAACACAATAAAAATAATATCTCAACAAGAGCAATAAGCAGCGGATAATAATTTCCCCAACTAGCAAGAATCTGTGAGGAGCAATAACAAATAATGGTAGCAACAAAAACACACTTCAGGAAGACACAGAAATTTTTAACGTGGAAAACCTTCTCAATGTGAGAAGTAAAAACCACGGGCACAAGCCAGTCAATCAAACTCCACTATGATCAATATTATGGTTACAAGAGAGTCTCAAAACAGCACAAATTGTGCTCAATAACCAGCCAAGTAGAAATACAACAGAGATGAAACAAAGAACAAGAAACCTGAAAAATTCCCAAAACTGAAGCTAGCGTACGCGGCCTATATCTCACTGTTCCGGTGACTTTTGAATAATCCGAACGGTCCAATTGAAGCACCACAAGGTATGAACCTGCTGACAAAATTTCAGCCCGATCCAACGGTGGACGAAACAGCAGCAGCAATCCGAAAAAACTCGTTCTCAAGTGAAACGCTGAAAACGCTGTTGTAATGTGAGATGAATTTCTCTCTGCTCAAACCACTTCTGCAAGATCCGAACGGTCAGATTGAATTCACACAAATTATGAACCTGCTTACAAAATTTCAGCCCGATCCAACGGTGAACAAAGTGTCGGCGGCAGCCGGAAGTTACTGGGCGAAACTTTTCTATCTTTTTCTTTTCTCTTTCTTTTTCTCTCTCTATCTCTGCTGACGGCTGTCACTCTGTCTCTCAGGAAAAACCCTAAAGGTGATTAAAAAAATTAGATTGGGCCTCCACATAGGAAGTGAGCCCAACCCAACAACTAGGAACTTAGATAATGTGACATTCATTTTTTAGTGTAATAATTTGAATTCTCTTTCTCTCTCTCCCACCAGAGCAACTTTGAACTGTGACAGCTCTTCTCTGTCCCAAAGTGTTGGCCTTCTTCCAACTCCTCCTTCAGTGACACTCTCCAAACCTTTTCTACTTTTTATAAACTCAAGAGAGAGAGTGTGTGTATGAGAAAGCAACTTGTTAGAGAAAACCAGAAACACAAGCTTTATATTTTTTTCTCTCTCTTTCATTCTGCATTTGGTGCAAGAAACAGACTTCAATCATAATTTATAGATACAGATATGTCTGGTCACTGGGGTATTCTTGTTTCAGATCCATGGCTTCAGAACCAGTTCACCCAGGTGGAGCTTCGCAGCTTGAAATCACAAGTAAGTTCATCATGGTTCGTTTGGTTAGCAAGGAGGTTCATCATGGTTCTTAAGGAACTTTCTTTAGTATTTAATGCTGCTTTCCTTGAATACTGGAATTTGATGTGGTTAGTGCAATTGGGGTGGTGGGTTGTGTTTTTTTTAATGGTTGGTGCAGTTCGTGAGCATGAGGAGGGAGAGTGGAAGGCTTACGGTTGGGGACTTGGCTTCCAAGATGTCAAGGTTGAAGGTTGTGGGAGAGAATCTTAGTGAAAAAGAGAGAGCTTCTTATATTCAGGATTTGTATGAGAACACAGGTGAAGAGGTTGATTTTGAATTGTTTCTTAAGGTGAGCTTTATCATCTGGTCCTTTCAAGCATCAGCTTTTTAAGGATAATGGATCCTTGTACTTTTTTTATATATCACCCTTTTTTTCCTTCCTAGTAGTGATTTATTTTCCTGATCTATTCTAATCTTCACATCTGTTCAATTTCAATATCTATGAAATGTGAAGAGGAGAAATGAAATTAGTGTTAACTGGTATTTTTCTTTTCTTTAGAACTAAAAAGGTATCAGCTGAGCTGGTTGATTGAATGAGACTTTTCTTTGTATTTAATTCAAGAGGAAACAAAGAAAAGAAAGAGAAATAAGGGGATGAGTAAATAAATTCTCCATTTTCCCTATTGTTTGAATTGAACCCTTGATCCAAAAGATCTATACAAAGTTTTGGTACAGAAAGAAAGAGTTATAATTAGAAAACAACGTTTAATCTGCATTTCCCAGAAACTCGGAGAATTTTTTTCATGTTGCCTTTGCATATTTTGGGAGAACTTCCGTTGCTTTAGTAACTAAACATCATACGGGGGATTAAATTTGGAACTGGCTTACAAAAGTGAAACAGTTTCAGTAGTTGTGTTCAAAACAAAGTTAATTTCAGTGATTTTAATAATGATGCTATAATGATGTACAGGTTTACTTGAAACTGCAAACTTTTGCAAGTTCTAGGACGGGGAGTAATGCAAAAAACTCATCAGCGTTCCTCAAGGCTGCAACTACCACATTGCTTCACACAATAAGTGAATCTGAGAAGGCATCATATGTTGCACATATAAATAACTATCTTGCAGGAGATGAATTCCTCAAGAAATGCCTTCCTATTGATTCTTCAACCAATGACCTATTTGAAATAGCAAAAGATGGTGTTCTTCTTTGGTACTATACATTTATTGTTTAATTTCTTATGTTGCTCTTTATAACTCAGTTTCTTCACCCTTTAATAAGAATTACATTTGTTGCAGTAAGCTTATTAATGTGGCTGTTCCACGGACCATTGATGAAAGGGCAATCAATACAAAGAGATTACTTAATCCATGGGAAAGGAATGAGAACCACACGCTTTGCCTGAACTCTGCTAAGGCAATTGGATGTACAGTAGTCAACATTGGAACTCAAGACTTCATTGAAGGAAGGGTATGTTTGAGTGCTTTTCTAATTTTTGCACACGAAAGGGGCTTTTCATTGGCATGTATTATATTTTCAAAACAATGCTATGTGGTCTTTACATTAAAGCCTTTCTATTTCTCAGCAACTGGAACACTGTGATAATGAATCTCATAATTAATTATTATATTAGACTTAGGATATGCCTCTTGCAAGGTAGTGTTACTAGGTTTCTTCATATTTAAGATATTTTTGTTTTACTGTGATAATCTAAGAAACTGTAGATCCATGTTATGCCTTACTATGCCTTGCCGAGGTTCGTATAAAAAAATTTGTCTAAATCACGAGCACTAAGGTGGATTATAATTTTTTTATTAGAGTTAGATCTTTTTCAATGATTTCTCTCGACATTGTTATAGGACTTGTTAGCCCATTTTTATCAGAATATCCTTCTTTTAATTCAGTTTTCTCATTTAAGCCTGTATTGATCATGTAGAAATTACTCCTCCATCTTTCTGATATTGAGATTTTATTTTATTTTATTTTTTTCAATCTGTGGGTTGGTATCTTATTTGTTTTGTTTTAATTTCAGCGTCATCTGGTGCTTGGATTGATTTCACAGATTATTAAGGTAAATGGTAATTAATTTGAAGTTCAGATTTTGCTTAGATTGCTAACATTTATTACCATACATATGAATAAATCTTCATTCTTTTTTTTTTTTGTAATTATGCATTCTTGTTTTGGTATCAATGAAATTAGTAGAAAGAAACTGCTTGCTGCAGATTAAATTTTACTAGGAAAAACTTTTGACATTCCTGATGGTGTTTGCTAAATTAGATACAACTATTGGCGGACCTGAACCTGAAGAAAACTCCACAGCTTGTGGAGTTGGTCAATGATAGTGAGGTAAATACTTGTTTTCATCATCTTTTCATACATTTCATCATTGTTGTATTTGTTACCTTCAAATTTCCGAAATATCAGGATATGGAAGAGTTGATGAGTCTGGCACCAGAAAAGATTCTGTTAAGGTGGATGAATTTCCATTTGAAGAAATCAGACTACAAGAAAATAGTCACGAACTTCTCCTCTGATGTTAGGGTAATTGAGTATTTTTGAAACATAAATGTATTTATGATGTTAACGTGTGTTTTGTTCATAGGGGCAGCCTCTGGAATAATAATTTGTTGATTAGATTTACTGTTGGAAGTTGGAACTTTTAGTATTAGTATTAATGAGCTGCAGGGGTTTGAAATCTTTTTCATCTGATGGTAAATAGGACATGAGATACTTTTAATCTTGAGGATTTATACAGTAACTTATGCCATGAGGAACTTTTTGAGTAAAACACATTTCTTGCAAGATTTTTTGTACACTTTTTCTACTTTTCATGCTGGGAAATACAGGAAACCATTAGTCAGTTTTATGAACTGTTAATTATAGCAAAACCTTTCTGAAAAAAGTTCATGCAAATAGCCTTTTTTTTAAATATATGGTTCTGACACTGCAGGATGCTGAGGCTTATGCTCACCTTTTAAATGTTCTTGCACCTGAATACACTAATCCATCCACATTGGCTGTCAAAAATCCTTACGAACGAGCAAAATTAGTTCTTGAACATGCTGATAAGATGGGCTGCAAGAGATACATAACGGCAAGAGATATTGTGGAAGGTTCCCCAAATCTTAACCTTGCTTTTGTTGCACATATTTTCCAACACAGGTGATAATAATCTTTCTATTGAGCACATATTATTTGTTTAAATTGTTTAATTTTTTAGTTGTTGGTGATAGATAAGACATGAAATGTAGTTTTATTTCAGGATTTGATTAAGGATTGTTTTATTGAAGTGGTTTATTTATATATCTGAGGTACTTTCTCATTTGACTTTTGTGAGACCCTTACTGATAGACTTCAGAAACAGCTTTCAGCCTTGAGTAAAAGGGACAACCTTTTTTATTCTGTGACTGAGTATGTTCTCAATGAATTCCTGTTGAATCTCATCACTATTACCATATTTCTGGGGGCCACACACTTTTTTTTTCTTCTGTTGTAATCATTTTATTTGATGCTCTTCCTGCAAGAAATTGCCAGATTGTTTATTCTTCAATGTATGATGATTTGTGCCTGAATAAACAACGGTCATTTGAACATTCAGTTAATACTCTAAATGTTAATATGTCTATTTTAATTATGTATCACCCCATCAACCACATTTTGAAATTTAATTACACGTGTTTAGTGAAGATTCCCTTATTCAAGTTATTTGAATAGTGTACAATTGTTTTAAAAGGAAGTAGATGTACAATTTTAAACTCCTAAATCTTCATCTGGCTGTTTAGTTTCCTACATTGGATTTAAATGAGTTGATTAACCTATATATGATTCCATTATATCACCATTAAAAAGTTGAGATATGAAAATTTATGTTTTGGGGTTTGAGAAATATATGCAAGCAAACTCAATTTCCCTCTTACAGGAACGGACTATCAACCCAAGCAAAACAGAGTTCCCTCCTTGAAAACTTGTTAGATGACACACAAGACTCTAGAGAAGAGAGAGCATTTCGCCTCTGGATTAATAGCCTTGGAAATTCAACATATATCAACAATGTCTTCGAGGATGTCAGAAACGGGTGGAGTATTTTATTTTCACTATATCTATTACAGATGTGGAATATGAACTGGTCTTGGTAATCTTGTCTATGTAATTGAAAACTGTGAGATTGGTTCAATAATTTTATTTATTTTTCAAATTTCTAACCAGATAAGCATGTTATAATCATTCAAATAATAGCAATGTATGTTTAAATAATTCTGACAATTAGGAATTGTGTGATGATTTGACGATGGTTTATATTGTTTTCATATGAGATTTACATTTTCTAAATGTCTTCTTTACAGGTGGGTACTTTTGGAGACTCTAGACAAAGTGTCACCAGGGATTGTTGATTGGAAGATTGCTAATAAGCCACCTATTAAGTTACCATTTAAAAAAGTAGAGAATTGCAATCAAGTTGTGAAAATAGGGAAACAACTTAAATTTTCCCTTGTAAATATTGCTGGGAATGACATTGTGCAGGGTTATAAAAAATTAATACTAGGTATGTTGTTGGCCTCAAAATTATGTTCTGTTGCTTGGTTTGAGTCAATTGATCTACTGAAAATATGCCAACCATCAATTCATTGTTCTTGTATACCTTCTACAAAACTTTTTATCAGATGTTAGAGGATGCTAACACTATCTAACCAAATATAGTTGGTTTTATCTTCAGCATATTTGTGGCAGTTGATGCGATGCAACATCCTACAACTTCTAAAAAACTTGAGATTTCACTCTCATGGGAAGGAAATAACTGATGCTGATATTCTGCAATGGGCAAACAGCAAAGCCAGCAGTTCAGGAAGTCAATGCCGAATCAATAGTTTCAAGGTATTTTGTATTATATATGTATGATTCATTCTGCTACAAATGACCGACTAATGTCGTGTTCACTGGTGTGCTTTGCCCTATTCTTGTTTATTACTAGTTACTATTTATTAGTAATTGTGATATTTGATAGTTTTTATTGGTTTCCCCTAGTGCTTGCCGAATAAAGAGATACTGTACTTTTGCATGACAAACAGTTCATTTTGTACCTTTCTGATGTACATGTACATTATACTCCTGCCCAAGAAAAGATCCCAATTTCACTATATTTTGCTGGGATATATCAGTAATCAAAAGATAGATTGGCTATGCAATTATGCTTGCTTCTAAGGGGGATTTTTGTTATATGGAACATGAAAAAGTAGAAAATTTTCCTTAGCTAATTTATCTCTTTTCTTGATACATCTTTTAGGTGTATTAAGTTAGTGTCGCATGCTGCTTTTTGGGCCAGTAATTTGTATGATTTATTCAGAGAATAAACGATTAACGAATAAGGTTCGTTAATTGTTATAATTATTCAAATTGCAGGACAAGAGTGTATCAGATGGAATTTTTTTCCTTGAGCTTCTTAGTTCTGTGCAACCTAGAGCTGTAAATTGGGGTCTTGTAACAAAAGGAATAACCGGTATGTTTTCTTTCTACTCTTCAATGTTTGGCTTGCATGCATGTTTTCTGAATATCCAGTCACATGATGATGTGGACTAAAATAATTGTGTTCTGTTCCATCTAGAGTTTGGGATTCGTCATGGTCATCAATGCCTTTGCTTGAAAACTGTAGCATTACTCATTTCATTGGGTTTTTCTATTCTAATTACATCATTAAAGCAAACATAGCTTTTCATTATTCTTGTAATCCTGTCCTACTTTGGTTGTAGTATGTAAGAAAATCATGTCTTGGGCCATTTATAATCATTAACATCTGACAACTGGCAGATTCAATAATCCATTTTTATTGGGATTGTGTTGATTATGTCTTCATATATTTTATATGATTTAAATTCCAAAATATCATGGAATTCTCTCAAGCTGAAGCTATCTCATTCCTGCTACATGAAGTGAACTACAAAAATTATGTTCTTCACTTACATAATGGTGTTGCATGAAATGGACATAACTTTGGAAACATATGTTCTGGCCGACCAGGAGAAGATTTGTGTTAAGAAAGGCTTAATGTCTGGTTTATAAATCGTGCAGATCAGGAGAAAATGATGAATGCCACCTACATTATCAGTATTGCAAGAAAGCTTGGATGTTCAATATTCTTGCTTCCTGAAGACATCACTGAGGTAGTTGGAATCAATACGATGTAGCATTGCTCCCATCTCATCTCTTTTCAACCTTCATATTGAGGTTCATTGTCATTGACTTCAAAACATTTAGCAAACATTCACTTTTTACTCCATTGCTGAAACATCAGTTTTAGTGCATGTTTAGAAAAATACTTATTTAAGGTAAATAATCCTCAAAAATTTTAAATTTGCAAGATTTTGACACAATCATGGATATTATGGACAAATGTGTCTGCAATTGTATTTGGTGTTTTATAAAACAACTTTTGAATGCTATTTTACATAATGGCAGGTGAATCAAAAGATGATCCTTACACTAACAGCTAGCATAATGTTTTGGTTCTTGAAACACCCTCTGGAAGAAAGAACAGTAGGGAGTTCAGACAGTGAGAGTGGGAGCCAATTGGAGACTACATCAAATTCAACACTGGATGATTCTGCTTCTGATTCATCAGCAGAAGAGAATGGAAGCATGTAAATATGACTTGTGAAAGTTTTTGTTATGATCAATATATAAATAATTGAACCCACTCTATATAGTTGATCAAAAGATCAAAAAATGGCACGAGGTTTCAATTGCAAAATTTGGTCAAGGGAGCATGCTCATCAACCTTTTCCATACGACTTTTAGATTCTAGTAATAATCACCACCCAACAAAAACAAATTCAAAAATTTGAAGAACAAAATCGCCGTCTGTGGGAATCGAACCCACGACCACATGGTTAAAAGCCATGCGCTCTACCAGCTGAGCTAAGACGGCTAGATGTTATTTCTATTATTTTATATATAAAATAAAATATACATAAATTTCATTGAAAACACGATTCCGACAAAATTGATCTCTTTTTCAGATTTTGGTAAGTGAATAAAGGAAAGATGAGTATTTTAAATTTATGTAAAGAATAAATTTTGAAAATTCACCGAATTCATTTGATAAGTGACTGAAAGAAGTTTTATAAAAAACTATTAGTTAAATATGAATTTGAAGGAGAAAAAATTCTCAACGTAATAGGAAATTTTTTGAAACAATTAATAACTTTAAAGCTTTTTATATATGAGAGCCCTAATGATCCTTAAAATTTTGAATCCGTTCTCGAATTAAATGGATTTATATGTGGGTTGAGAGACCAAATGAACCTGTTTTACAATCTAATGCTAATAAATAAGATGATGGCATTCCTATGAGCTCTTCTTTGCGTTTTGGAATCCTTGATGATGATCCTTGCGGAAGCTTGTGAAGGAGATGAGCAAGGCCTTCCTAGGAATCATGGGTGCCTTGAAGGTGCATGAAGAGTGGGGAAAAAGGGAGGTTCGGCCAGCTCCTTGGGTAGTGATGGAGTGAAGATTAAAACCTAAGAGTTAGGCAAAGAGTAGTGTATGACACAATTTGGGCAGCATAACAATACTCTATTCAATCTTTAAAATACAATAGGTTGGCTCCCCCTTTTATAAGTTATGGAGGACCATAAAGGTTAACCTAATGCTAAGCAAATGTACTCAAAATGAAATGCAAATGTCATCACATGGGACACACCACACATGGCTGGCCCTAGTGCTAGGAAAGCTTCTAGAAACGTAACAAAAGCTAGGTTAAAACCCTCATGGAATCAAGTTTGTGCTATTTACACCATAACTAAAACTAAGCTACTCTTGATGGGCCTTCATGTAACATGTACAAATATCTCTCTCTCCCATTCGTAGCTAGGTCAATGTCTTCATGTAGTCTCTTGGCCATGGACCTAGTAAATGGTCCTAGACGCTCCTCCCATGGCCTTAGACGCTCCTCTTCTTGCCCTAGACGCTCTTGTTCTTGCCCTAGACGCTCTTGGTGTGACTTTGGATGCCCTTGTCTTAGCTCTTGTGAGGTTGTGCTTAGTCCTCTTCCATCATAAGATGTGTAAGCTAAATAAAAATAAGACTTTAAAAAATAGTATGAAACTTAGGAACTTTTATATGGTTAAATAGTTGAATGATTATCTAGTATAAAATTATAGATTAAGTAAAAATGATATAAAAAATATTTTTAGGTGGTTTAAAATACAAATTATGTTACCGTTTTGGACAAATAATTTTTTTATTTCACAGATTTTTAAAATAGGTGAAATTTTAGACTTTAAAATGATATTTATAGGTTTTTATTTTCAAATGCGGATCAACATGTTAAACCTATAGAATGTGTAAGATTTGTGGCTTGTTTAAAATTACTTCATTTTGATAATGAATTTTGTGGGACGAGTTTCACAAGTTGCCCTTACGAACTTTATGGATGGACTTACTCTTTCTAAGATAAAATATTTATCATTAAGATTTTCCATTAAAAAAAAAAAAACTACAAAGGATATTTTTTTTCTTTTAAACTCCATATTATCACATTTGTATGTATGCACTAGATATTCTCACCTTTTCAAATCAATATTAGAGAGAGTTAGTTTAGAAAGGGGAAGGAGAGGAGGGGGAGGGGGGTTGTGTGTGTGTGCTTGAATAGAGCTATAAAAACTGCCTTCGACCTTTTGTCTATTAAGGCTTAAAGGAAGTCGTCTAATAATTTTATAAAATAAGTTAAAAAAATACTAAAATGTTTTAATGACAACTAAGAGAGGCAAAGCGTGGATAATATAAATAGATAGTGAACATTTTTTGTTTTTATACCGTTCACCTTTAACTTGGGTTATGTCTAGTTCTCGAATGCAAACATCAAAGGGTAACACTAAACAAACAATTGTTTACAAGTATTCATAACTATGCTTCGAGCTTACAAGAGTATACTATTGAGAAAAGAAAATTACTTAATTAAATCAAGAGGGGGTGAATTGGTTTTAAATTTGTTTTTCTAGAAAACTTATTTTTTGAAAATCTTTTCAAACTTAAAAATAAAATGCACTTATATAAGTGAAATCAAAATGGATTCAAGAATTGAGTGCATCAAAACTAAAACAAGATAAGCAAGAAAAGAAAGCACAAAAAGATTTATATTAGTTTAGATCCTCCGACCCTACATTTGAATTGTTGGTTCACTAACTTTCTCAAAGTTATACAAAGAATCAACTCCTTAACAATTTCAAAAGGATATACAACAATTCATGATACCAAGAGTATATTAGTGCTTATTAACTCTTACTATCTAAGAGGATATATAGTTGATCAACTCTTGATCACCAAGTACAAGTATAACACTCGAACAATCCAGTTATAGTATCAAAGAAGACAAAGAAAGATTTTACCAAAATTTCTCACAGTAGAATAAGTCTCAAGATCAACACAAATACATAACCTTGATTAAAATATTTTTAGCACAAAGATGAGTATAAGAAAAACTTAGAATTTTCATAAAAGATTGCTTTGAATGCTTGATAATTCATGTGTAAAATATACAGTCAAGTGCTATATTTATAGATTTGAAAATCACTGATTGAAAACAACATCTAAAGCATTTAATAAATTATATTAAGTATTAGTTGATTATTCTTTGTAAATCTCTTGAAAACAATTTCAATTTTAATTGATTAAAAAATGTGTCAATCGATTAAATCAGTTCAATAATTAATATTGGAGGGTTATTTAATCAATTATGAAAAGATGTAATCTATTTTCACTAAGAACTCTGAAAACATTAAAATGGTTCTATGGTTTAATTGATTATTAATTAGATAATCGATTATCATGTTTTGATCCTTATCAATCAAATTTTAATAGATTAAATAAAAATGTAATTGAATATTTTGTTCTAAAATCCTTTTAAAACAATTTTTCTCTTTCAAAAAACATTTTAGCTCATTTTAATATCGTTATGTATTGATCTTATGAGCACCATTTTGTCAAAGACTCATATAACAATTACACAAACACTACAAGAAAATAACAATTTAGTTACCGAATTTAGCGATCAATAACAAGTGGTCATAATTTGGGACCAAAATAGCCACTGAATACCCTCATTGTCAAATCTGCGACCGAATGAATCATTAACGATGTTAGTTAGTTTTGCGACCAAATCAATGACTGGACATTAAAGTAACAAAACCGTCGATCGCTAAAGTGGTGTCTGTATTGAATAAATTGGGAAAAATATATCTATGATCGAATTAGTGACCAAATATGTTTATTTTTTAGTCATCGATTTTTGTTCAATTTCTAAATGGAATTGCTTATTTTTCTGCCACCAAATTAGCCACCGTATATGTTTATTTTTTAGCCACCAATTTTCTTGCGGTTGCTAAATGTAATTGCTTATTTCTGCCACCGAATTAGCCACCAAATATGTTTATTTTGTAGCCACCGATTTTCCTTTGGTTGTTAAATGTAATTTTTTATTTTTTGTCACCAAATTAGCCACTGAAATAACATTTATATTTTTATTTAATTATGCTTATATTAAAATAAAATATAAAAATTAAAAAATTTGAAAAAATTACAAAAATTATAAAAATTAAAAAAGAAGACAAAAATAATATTAGTATTAATATCAATAATAATATTTCATATTAATTAATAAACATATTTAAAAAAACATAATTATTATAAATAATATTATATTTATTATTATTATTAATCATATTACTGCATAGTTAAAGTTAATCAAATTGTAGGAAGATAAGGAAAGATACTTAATTTTTTTTTATGAAAGCCATATAATTTTCAAATCCTGAAGAACCCTAAACCTTGGACATAGTTGAAGATGAGGAAAGATACTTAGTTTTCTTTTATGAAAGACATAACATTTTCAAATCCTGAAGAACCCTAAACCTTACAAGCACTTTAATCTCGGAGCTGAACCGTTCGAGTTGTTCATTAGTGGAGAATTATTAAGCTGTTTGAGCTATACGATCTGTTCAGGCATTGTGATGTCTTTGGTTGATTATTGAGATCTTCGAAATGCTCACTCAAATTCCCAAGTTAAATGTGAGTTGGAATGCATAAAAATTGTGGAGACAATATTTATCCTTGAGCTCTTTATTAGAAACGACCGACAAGTTTAATTTTTCTTTTAAGCTTGCTTCCTTTGTTGTCTAAAAAAAATCATGGAATATGTATGCCAAATAGTATGTCAAATATGTATTACAGAAGAGCTGGTGTGGCAAAAATTTCTTAGGCAGCCGGATGATGTGGCAGAGTGGGAGCGGTGTGGCTGATTTCTCTACATTTCAGTTTTGCGTTTCAGTTCCCTCTACAAAGGTTCCACTGGGTTTTTTGTCGGCACAGGGTATGTTCTCCATTCTATTTTCCTTCTTAATTACCACAAATTTAGAGTTTATGATCCATTCAAAATATTGTTAATTTCAATTTATAACAGTACAAATATATTATTTTTACACTTTTTAAAAATAGATAATCATTTTATTTTCTTAAAACACCATCATTACTTTTATCTTTACTTCAATAAAGTAGTCTTAATTTTCCTCCTTTTGACCCTAAATTTTGAATTATATTGCATGGGTAAATATAATTAGCACTCTTTTTTATCACCTTGATGATTCCTTTTCTTTTCGTACTATTTATTGTTTATGATAATGATTGAAGGATACGTATGTTAGTGTGAACTAAATGGCAGAGTAAGGGTGGCAAACGAGCTAGGTGTACGGAATGGAAAGGAGAAAAATTTGCAACGCAAGTGTCAGTAGCACAATCAATTGTGATTGGGGTTGTATTCTGCGTTTTGATAATGATATGTGGCATACATATTCACCACCAGCTCTTATGTAATACATATTCCATGAGTTTTTTGTGTATGTATATTTTAGCCAAGGCCTTAACAGTTGATGCATATTTTAAACTTCCTTCCTTGACTCATTTGTCTTTTGTATATATTTTAGCCATGGTTTTAATAGTTTATGCATTGCACCTTAGAATGAGTAGAGCCTTTTCATAAGAAGATATTGTTCTCTACGCTAGAATATCTCTTGACTCATTGATGAGTGTGTTATACTCCCAGCTCCATTCAGTCTCCATTTTGTGTTGTTTATAATAATAATGACAATGATAGAACACGATGGTGCTTGATGTTTATCTTATAGTCCAATAGTCTCACTTCTACTCTGGAAACGCACTTGGATCTAGAATCAATAGTTTTTTTTTTTTTTTGCAGTAGAGTTTGAAGGTAAGAGTGAATAAAGGCCTTGTATTTAAAGGGTGGTACTAATAGGGGTTTGAGTTGGAAAAAAGGAGCAAAAGATTGGAGAGTTTTTCAGCTAAGAGTGATATTTGGTTAGTGGAAAGTGTGGAGAATAGAAAATCTGACCGATTTAACCTCATCTCTGGTTAAGTTATTATAGGTTAATGACGGTTTGAAGTTTGAACTTATGATGTGGAGTTGTGTTTGCACAGTAACACATTTGTTAACACGCAAACATAAACGTTAATTTTACTTTAGCTGGTAATAATTTCATTAAATATGCATATTGTGTTTATTCATGCATCATCAATTGATCATTGCATCCGAAAGTGTATAACATAATATTTTGTAGCATTCACATCTTTAGTCCAAAACGTATTTTGAACACATGCATGTACTAAATTATAGACAAAATACCAGCTACAAATTTTGAAACCAGAGCACATCACATGTTAAACACAATGACACCAATTTATATATATTAATGCAAAGATCAAAGATGGTGTTATGCGGCACAATAATGTGCTAGTAAGAGCGTGTGTCGTGGCACAGTAATGTCCCAAGGTGTGTGTGACATTAATAGAAGTTGCCATAGATACACATTAGCAAATGTTAATCACTATAGAATTATAAATGTTTTTCGTCCTCTGCCTTTGAGACATGATCAGTGGTTCTCTACTTCACTGTTCGAAACTAATTTTACATTATAATTGTTTTCTTTCACTTTTCTCTTGTGTGTAGGAAAAGTATATAGATAGCAACACCTCGTCCTAAGATCAATTTCAAAGTGACCCAACAAAGGTATGTTTCTCCTTCCTCTCAACCATTTGTAGGACTTAGAAATTGTAGAAAATAGTTAAGAAAGTACCAATGCTTTCATATTTGCATTTTTTACTTTTTCCATTCAGTGTTGTGTTTTCTCTCTCCATTCAGGAGAAAGATTAGTTAATCTCTCTCTTCTGTCAAGTTAACACTCTGCAACAAACCTAAATTCCTCACATTTCATTTCTTTATCTCCTCTCTAGTTATCTATGGTTTTCATATTTGAGATTTGCATCTGGAATATAATGGTTGTATGTTAATTATTTAATGACTCAACTCATTACCCATCAGTTGAAGACCTTTCTACGTGTTCTTTTCTTCATATTTTCGATATGTAATCTTGCTTTTGTTGTGTATATTTTATTATAACTTATATCCTGTTCAACTCTGTTTTAATTTATAATTTGTTTTTAACTTATATCTTATAGAAATTCTTATAACTGCATAATGTGAGCATTATTGAACATTCAGAAACAAGTTTCCTTTGTAGATGTCATAAAAAAACTAGTTTGTTTTAGAGAAAGAAGTTTCACTGGGCTGATCTTAGTTTTAGGCAATGCCCCTAAGTCATAGTCCATTAGTCTTGGTTGATTTTTTTCAACTTCAAATAATTTGTCTTATGATCCAAAGTATTGAGTGATGGCGAAATATTCTTAAACTCAACCTATTGGATGCCTCAATCAATACAAGCCTACATATTATTTATACATTTTATAGCATGATAAGTGCCTAATTTCTGTAATATTTCATATTAAAATATAGGCACTTATGAGTATTAATTGCTAATTTACACATAAAATAACCCCTAATTTATGAATTTATACCTTTTTACATTTTTTATGATTTTAATTGAATAAGAACATTTTATTCCTAAATTTGGTGTTAATTGCAGGTTTTTATGGAAGAAGGGAGATTTGGACTAAAGAAGAATGATATATGCTAAAAGGAGAAAGCTGGAAAGCCTAGAACACGTAAGAGAGAGAGAGAGAGAGAGAGAGAGAAGAGAGAGAGAGAGAGAGAGAGAGAGAGAGAGAAGTCCAACTCAATAGCAAGAATGTGTCAGATTAATTGGGCTATTTTTATGTTTTTATTATTAAGCCCATAAGCGCGACCCAGGAAGTCACTCAACCCTAGCAAATTAGGTTAAATAGGGGACTAGAGGCACAACCCTAGTGTGCCAGATTGAGAGGAAAACATCAAAGAGTGAATTGTAACCCAATTGGGAGAATGGAAGGTGCTAGAAGTATGTGTGGCTAATTCTACCCTTTGGGATTGGGAGTAATCTGCTCGAACTCTTATGTATTGAGGTGATATCTTATATTAAAATATTAAGTTCTTGATTGATTATTGGTATTGTTGTTTTACTTTTAATTTTCTATGACAAATTGAGAATCTTAAATCTGACTGGAAAGTATTTTTAGGGTTCTGACCTAAACAACAATACTTAACATATTTGAGTGCTAGGAATAGACTTGAAATGTTAATTGTTATTAACGTCTGAGCTTCGTTCTAAGTTGTTCTTATAATTATGTGAGGGATCGATAGTTAGGGAACATTCTTAAGGATTTTATAAGCGAGGAATCGATATAAATGATTTTTATACGGGCATCAATTTCAATCAAAGAACTTAATATTGACATGCTAATCAAAATATATGAGAGTGAGACAGATGAAGCCTAATCCCCATTTTTCCAATTGACGCAATTACTCTTTGATTTGTTTTCTTGTTAATTCTTGTCATTATAACAACTTTCAACACACTTTTAATTGTTTTGTTCTATATTTAGCGATTATTGTACTTGATAATTCACTGTTCCTTGTGGGATCGACATTCGTCCTTAGGGACAATTATTACTTCTGACAACGCGGTGCACTTGCCCTAAAAAGTCATCATAGCAACATCCACAAATTAGAAAGAAATTGTGTTGAGAAAATTACTCTCTTCTGCATTCATATGGAAACTTTATGCAACAAAAGGTCATTGTTACGTAGCCTGATGTCACATGCATATCATATCATATATGGCTTTAGAAACAAATGATGTTTCAGGTTAAATAAATGTTATACTTCTACAGTATTTCACTATTTTATGAGAAATTAAGCATCTTAAGAAAGGGACTCTAAAAGCTTCATAGATTTCTTTGAGAAAAACTGCAGTAAAATGGTATTTGTGGTAAAAAAAAAGGTTCAATGTTTGGTTAAGATGTAGTAAGAAAGGGAGGTAAAGGGAATAACACATAGAGAATGTTCATGATGTTAAGTTTTGAAATAATATCTATATATGTTTGAAGAATAAGAAGTGTAGGTAGGAAAGAATTAGGAGGAAAGGGAATGTGTTTGAGCAAGAGGTTCAATGCACTTGATGAATTATATTTATCTTCTAATTTTTGCAATTCTCTGCTCTTGTAAGGAGTTAATCTCCATTTTATATATCATTAAAAACTAGTTCCTATCATATATATATGTTCCATAATCCAGGACACTGGCAATTGCACCATTTGATTTACATATGTTTATCTTATTTGCAATTTTTGTACACTGCAATGTAGAAGGTACAAAGAGAAAGCTAGAAATAAGCAACTACTATAGTTGAAAAAAATGGTAATATTGTTTTCTGAGGGTGGGAAGACGAGAATTATATATATCTAATGATTTGAAATTAGGATTGTATTTGTTTGGATACATGTGTAATATGAAAGTATGTTGTGCAAATCAACTTTGTTGACTATCAAATGTTGGCTCGTTGATGTTTATGCCTGCTATTGTTTAATTACTTTTTTTTTTATATCAATCTTGACATTTAAAAACTTGTTTATTTTTTAATTGTGATTGGTAGAAGTAAATAATATTTACCAGTTTTTTTATTGATGTGATAATTAATTCATTTTACTTATATTTCAGCTTTAAACAAGTATAAAAAAATGGACTGATAAAGTTTGGTTTGTGAGAAAAATGAAAAGTTGAGATATACATAAATGAAGTTGTGTTGTTATGTTAACTTGGTTCAGTGTCAACCTAATGTAACGGTAACAATCCTCGTTGTCATGTTAACTTGGTTCCCTCCTAAGCTTATTATGTTCAATGCCTGTTAGAATATATGGCCTTAAACAAGAGGGGGTGAATTGTTTAAGAAAGATTTTCACAAACTTTGAAGGTACAATGAAACTTAGTGCAGATTTACAGATAAAGAAATCAAGTTAGCCAAGAATATATTTTGTTTTAAGTGAAATACAGAAAAATAATCGGTTGTTTATTCGAAATAATCGGCTGTTTATATCAGCAGATATTTAAAACAACTTAAAACAGCAATTAAAGGAGTTAGGGATGAGAGAAAAACACGCCAACAGTTTTATACTGGTTCACCCTACTCACAAGGGCTACATCCAGTTCCCAGAAAACCACTGGGTTTCACTATGCAATCAATCACAGATTACACACACCACACACCAAAGTAGTGACCTTGAACCCCTCAAGAAACACACTATCTTTGGCAAACCACACCACAAAATTCAAAACCCCTCTGAATCTGCACTTATAACCTTTTACAGAAATACAATAATCAAGGAAGAGAGAACAGGATACACTTGGGAATTACAAAGCTTCAAGATTAGAAAATACAACCCAGTCCTATTCCACACACTTGAAAATCCAAAGCTTGAATGAATCTTGAGAACACTTAGTCAAATCTCACTTTGATTTCTCAAAATTGTTTCTTACATTTTAGAAACTTCTAACCAACTTTATATAAACCAACAGAATGGTCAAAAGCATTTAAAACAGGAGCGCATTCAGTTAGAAATCATTTAATAAAGATTCAATTAAAAAACACAAAGTTGTTAGGATTTTCACAATAGACAATTGATTGTTTTATCGAGACAATCGATTGTTTTGGCTTTGACAGCTTAGTCAACCAAGCCAAACAATTTTCAAAAACCTTCTAAGTATAAAACAATCGGTTGTTTCGACAAAACAACAGGTTGTTTTTCACTTAGTTGAAAAACATTCCATTTTTAAAAGGCTTTCAATTCAAACTTGGTTTGGATTCAAACAAGGTGTGGATTACATAAAATCTACCCCTGTTCCCACCCATACACAGTAGCAACTCCATCCATCATCAAACGCATTGGATTTGGATTCTTCAAAGCTCTTGATCATCCTTGATCAACAATGCCAACCTATCAGAGTTTTCATCGGCCTGTGTTCTCACAGGGTTACTGAGAGTGTCAAAGTTTAAAAAGGAAACGAATTGAATGAGCTCGTGCTTTTATTGGTTGCTGAGGGAGTTGAGGAAGCCATGGTTGAGGCTTGAAAAGGCATTGTTGTTGGGTGCAAATAAGGTTAAGCCATCATTTGAGGTAAGGAGTTGGGAGTTAATTTGGTTGGAAACTTGTGTGACTTGAAGGAGACAGATTAGGGTGGTGAACCTAAAAAAAATGAAAGGGGTTTGTTTTGTGAGTTAGGTGGAATGTTTCTTTAGAAAGTTCAGTTGTTGTAGCAGATCTACATGCTTACACATCAATGAAAGGTGGTTTGTCATGGAAATGCAATATTGTGTTAGGCAGTTGAATTTTGCTTGGGAAAGCAGGAAAAGAATAGTGAGATCTAAATAGGAAAGAAAAATATGAGCATGATAGGGTAGCATTCACTTGTCTGCATTTGTTCTGTCTAATTTTCCTGAATTCAGTAATGAGAGTGAGGAAGCGAATGAGACTAATGCATAAAAGGAAAGATCAAAATCACCTCTTTCTATTCTATGACAAATTATTGAATAAATAGGAAATAGGGAAGAAGCCCTGTAATAGGAATAGGTGTTTTAAATGAAAAAACTACAAAAAAATAAATTTGGCAAATGTTATGTCACTTTCCTCTAGAAAAATCCCTAGTATAGGCCACTTGTCCATAAAAGCTTCTACTATTTCATGCAACTCTCTTGTCGAGCTGTTGATGTAACGCCCCTAAAATCTTATTCATATTTATATCATAAAATAAATATAAAACAATAATATCAAAATTAACATTCATATATATATATATATATATATATATATATATATATATAATAAAATACATCCCTTCCATTCAATGTTTTCTTCAAAAGGAACATCCCTCCTCGCAGGGAGTTAAATTTATACATCAAAAGTTTTCCAAAATAAGACATTCAAATATAAAACGATCCTTTTCTCCATCTGCTCACTGAGGAGCTCTACCACTTGCAACATCAGCTGCTCCCGTGTAAATTAACACGATCATCACAGGTTTAAGAAAACCAACACAAAACAAAACACAGGGGTAAGCTAGCTATTTTAAAAACTTTAAATATGAAACTTTAAATTCAACATAACCAGCTTTTAAACACCCACATAAATCCATCACTTTCTCATTCATTTCACATAACCATCAAATATTCACACATTTCACAATTTCCTCAAGTATCAATCATTCCACAAAAATCCATCAAGTGTCTATCACATTTCAATATTTCTCTTTCTCACGTCAGAATTCTACTGACTCATAACACGTAGACACTTGACTTTACTTCCGGAAGACTCGTGCGTTGAACTTAGCATCAAGAGACCTGCACCTGTCATACCACACCACTGTGAAATCCACACAGGGTCGCTGTGAAATCCACACAGCCATGCGCATACATAATCTCAATATCATCACTCTCCCGGTATGACAGGGTTAATTCATATAACAGGTCAAGTTAGTTATCTTTCAAACAACTTACCCATACATATGAACCTCCTTCGACTCTCAACAACTGAATAACTTCATCTATGTAATTCCATTATATCAGTAGAGTCAGGATCGTCTCATTCACAGGATACTCACAGATCAATACACCTCATAACCAATCTCAACACGGTATTTCCTTTCCTGAAAATACTATGTCTTGATCACAATTTCACATTCATCCAGTACATCATACCACACGTAAAAGCACAATTCCATCATATAATATTTTGAATCTTTTCTTAAACAATCCCAATCACAGAAACAATCATACCAAAGTTCAGATTTTCGAATATCATATGCATTCCACCTTTCAATCTCAAACAATTTCAAAACGACACTAAAACAGGGGATTTCGAAATTTGCATTAAAACCGGCGATCACGTCACCCAAACATCATAATCTTCTAGCTTAAGGTTTTATTGAAAACAAAACTAGCTTCCCTTACCTGGACGTGCGTAAAATCTCACTAAGAGCTCCAAACCCACCGAGACTTAAGGATACCTGAGCTCTATTTTAAGGCTTTGATCAGAAAACTTGCAGGGCACAACGTCAGGAATCCAGGGGCAGTTGCCGATCTTCAACTGGTACACTAGGACGTCTGAACGCAGGGAGAAGGAGAGGAAAGAAACAGGGAACCAAAGCTAACTCACTCAATCACTCTCGAACCACAGCAACGTCCACTGCCTCTCAGGAGTGAGTTTTGAATCTAAACCAACTTGCCCAGAAATGCCGTTGCCACCACCCACTCTGCAGGAAAACTTGCGTGCACACTTCCTTGAACAGTATGACCACGTGGGTCTCTGCGCATACCAACTCTCTGATGCTAACTATTCTGAAACACCCTTTCTGTCTACGTGTCGCGCATGCAGGACGTTCTCGCGGGGAGCCTGGGTCCCACTTTAACACGCGTAGCAGGGAACCGCGCGATGCCCTTCCACCGATGATTGACCGCGCGATGTCCATCCACCATCTATTGATGTCTGATGTGTCTCTCATACCGACGATGACCGATGCCTCTCATACTGGCGATGACTGATTCCTCTTCCTGACGGACGACTGATTCCTCACCCTGGCAGACAACCGATGTCTCACCCTGGCAGACAACCGATGTGTCACCCTGGCAGACAACCGATGTGTCACCCTGGCAGACAACCGATGTCTCACCCTGGCAGACAACCGATGTGTCTCCCATCCTGGTTGATGACCGATGTTCCTCTCATCCTGCTGGCGATCTCTTATCACCCTTGTGTGTGACGAGGACACATCGCCTCACTCTGGTCACCGATGTCACATCGTCACACCCAGCTGAGGGCTCGTCCTCCCATTCCTCTAAGTCTGTGGTATCACGACTCACACTACTCATGGTGGCAGATATGCCACCTATCTTCTATATCACTCATCTTCTGTATTTAGACCACATACTAAGTGCTTACCAAGTCTTCTCGAATACTCGGTGATCTGCTCTTTTCGGCGATCATGTACACCATAGGCGATTGGCGATTATGTACACCATAGGCGATTGGCGGTCATGTACACCATAGGCGATTACTGGTTTCATACGGGTGAAGTCGGAGGCCGCCGCCTTCTTCAACAAACGGCGATCTCCTCGACTTCTAAGCTACACCTTCCTTTCTCTTACCCTTCTTGATTCACGTGCCCCCCCTTTCAAGCACGCCCACGTGATTACCTCATGATAAATTCATCGCACCTGACTACTTGGTTAGTACAATGGTCATCCGACCGCCCTCCACCAGCTGATCCCAGACCTTGGGCGACATCTGAGGTCTGACCACTATGAGATTTTCCATTTTTATGTCCTTTTTAATTTAAATAATAACATACTCAGAAATCATTTAAAATCTATCACTTCTATTCCAATAAATTTATAGGTCCTTACAGTTGAGAAGGGAGCCTTAGCGTATTGTGGTGGTTCCATATCTACGAAACCTCACTTTGAGAAAATGGTAATATTATAATATTTTTTGTTTTTCTATATTTAATTTAAACACAATATATTATATCTTTTTTATTAAATTTATGTAGACTAAGGAGCTTCAACGACAACCAACTGCTTGGGAGGTTGTAGAGAGAACAAAAAAATTGAAGACCGGATAATGGATCAATGACAAGACCCATGACCTTGCAGTATGTTTAAAATTTAAGTTATAATTTAATTTTTACTATATGTTTTCTTCGCATCAATTTGACTTAATTTTCATGAGAAATATAAGAAACACCGAGAAGAAGCCCAACAACAGCAAATGCTTGAAGGCTCATATTCGCAGAAGGCTCATATTCGCAAAACTCTCATGTTGCCTCTATTGATTATAATAAAATATACATTGATGTTGTTGGAGGTGAAAATAAAAAAGGGAATGTCTATGGACTTGGTGGATAAAGCAAAAGGTTTAATAATAGGTCAAAATACCATTTTAAATAGGTATTAATAATACATATATAAATAGCTACCAAAACTGATTTTATGGCTATATCTGCAAAGTTGTTGTTTAGCAACTGAAATAGAATCGGTTGTTGTAATTAAAAAAAAAAATTAGCCATCGAAATCAATTTCGTCGATATAGGTCTCGAATTAGCCACCGAGTTAGCCACCACAATTTTTTTTAATTAATTATTTTAATTCATTAGCGACCGAAATGGTGGTCGCTATCACCTTTTATTTCAGTCACCGATTTAGGCAACGATTTTTCATCAAAATTTGGTCGCTAATTTGGTCCTTGAATTTTTGGTGACCAAACTTTCTACGATGGAATAACGATCACAATTTCAATCGCAAAACTGCGACCAATTTATAATTCAGTCGTTAAATGCTTTGCGACTAGGATTTTCGCTTCCATCTTTATCTGGTGACTATTTCGATTGTGAATATGCTTAGCGACCGATTGTAGTGCTTTTAACGATCAATTTGGTGGTCGCTAAAAGTGATTTTTTTTTTATAGTGAAAAAGCTAAAACATTCTAGACACATATATAATACCTTCATAATCAAAACACTGTCACTGGTGCAGAAACGTAAAACAAATGCGGTAATTTTCATTTTACAAATGCGGCTAAACAACCGCATTTGATCAACACGCATTTGTAAATAAGAGATTTACAAATGCGGTTAAACAACCGCATCTGTAAATATTATTTACAGATGCGGTTTTTTGTTGGAGCCGCATCTGTAAATGCTCCAGAGGTGTGCCCAGGTTTGGAATTGGAATGATTTACAGATGTGGTTGTTTACCGTAACCACATCTGTATATGCTCCAGAGGTGTGCCCAGGTTTTGAATGGCAATGATTTACAGATGCGGTTGTTTACCTTAACTGCATCTGTAAATCAAGGGAATGATTTACAGATGCGGTCGTAGTAAACAACCGCATCTGTAAATCACATTTACAGATGCGGTTGTAGTAAGCAACCGCATCTATAAATCATTCCCTTGATTTACAAATGCGGTTAAGGTAAACAACCGCATCTGTAAATCAGGTTTTTTTTTTTTTAGAATGATTTGGTTAGTTATTTTCCCATTCGAATTATCTTGTGCAGTTTCATTATACCCATCCCAGCCAGCCAGACAGATAAACAGATTCAGAAGAAACTAAATGTCAATTTATAGTAATTGATCAAAATGTATACAAAAATAGTAATAATATATCTCTATCTATCTTCTTACACTATTGATCAAATCGTAGAGTTATAAAAGTTTAGGAAATATGTGGACCAAGATTGTCTCACATATGTCATGGCTTCCGAACTCATGGGTTCCTCATCCGTGAAGAACTGCATTTCAAAATGGTTGACACATAAATTAGTTTTAAGATAGATAAATTAGTTTGAAGTTATAAAAATAATTTAAGAAATCTTACCTCTTGCCAATTACTTGTAAGACCTAGTGTTACAATGGTACTCATCCATTGCATGACGTAATAGCCACACTCATAACTTCCTAGTTGTTTATTACACTATAATTCAATAAATTGTAAAAGTTAGTATAATTAAACAATGAAAAAATAAAGAAAAATCTTACATACCTTTAATCTTATCCAGTTCAAATTTTGAAAATTTGAATTCGATCTCCCTTTTAGAATGTTATATCCACGCCATGAACTGGTTGAGACAAAAAACCTTGTTAGTGGATTACTTATAGTTTCAACCATAGTTAAGTTTATAGTGTACTTACTTATCAATGGTATTCTTAAAACTTGTGGATATCTTCTTGTGTAGGGAACAGAACCACAAAGCCGTCCTATCCTTCACTGATAAGACAAGTAATTGCCAATGACCCCTATATCATCCATGAAAATAGTTGAGTAAATTTATAAAACATGAATATAATAAACTTTTAACATATATATATATATATATATATATTTAAACTTACTCGTTAATATAAGGGCACAAATAAACCTCTTTTCGCTCTCTTTCCAGGGTGTTAGTGATGTATGATTGGGTTTCATTTGTCTTTGCTCCAGTGGGATTAGTATATGCAGGATCTAAGAATCCATACACATTTTCCTTCCCCTCAGTGACAGAGACACCATTCAAAAACCTACAAGTAATTAGTTAAATCATAATGAATGCTAATTTAACATAAATGAAAATGAAATGTAGGTAACGATACTTACATCATAAAAAATTGAATGATATTTATATTCAACTCCTGATCCCCAACTACAAATTCTAGCAGATCTGACATGTATATGTACAATGGTAGCTCAGGGTTTGTTTAAAAAAAGGTATCATCCCATGGAACTTCCAGAGGATCTCGTCCAAGTTGTCTAGCAACTATAGCTAAGGAAGCTATAGGATCGTCAAGCGGAACCTCTTGTTTCTTTTTCGGACTTGGTTTCCAACGAGGTTTCTACAAAAAGAAAAAAGATTTGTTATAAATTACATGTAATATATAAATATAAATTAGCATATGAAATGAAATTATTACCAGTGGTTGTGGCATATATCGAATCAAGTGTCTGGGCCAGGCTACAAAGGATTGAAATGCTTCGGTCACAGTTGTTACCTCTTCTGAAGGTAGTGGAAGACGAGCATCAGGTACTTGTACTCTTTCAATCGTGACCTTTGCTGCATCAGGGGAGAGAGGAACGTTATGTAAGGTGGTGGCGTCTTTATAGACTTTTTCAATGGCCACCACCTGAGGAATCATGCCACTCTCTACCAGTAGCTCACATTGCCTCGTCTGGCCAATGATATCATCCCCTGATGCTGTAGGAGCTGCACAACTCCCCTTTGTGCTCTTGGGAGCGGGACTAAGAAGCGTCTGAATCGGCTGCTCAGCACAAAGTTGTTGCGATATCTCTTGTCGCAACTCTAGCCTCATCTTTTCCGTCTCCCTTATCATCTCATCCAGTAGTTATTGACGTAGCCTTTGCTCCATTTCTTTTTTGCTCTTTTTGGAGGAGGAGGATGAGTGTCGTGGTGCAGCTCCAAAATAAAGTCTAATCCCAACTCCTTGTCCAGCTGCACGAACACGACCAGAGTGCTCAGGTTGTCCAATTGCTTCAACAAGGATATCGCGACGACCTTCAGCAACAAAATTACCTTGGGAGTCCAAGGCATCCTGCAAGAGACAAAAATCATATGAGGTTTTATTATAAGTAATGCATCATAATAGATGAAAAAAGGCTTAAATAACTTACAATTTTTTCAATGATAAGCCCTGATTGCTCAGAACTTGGTGCACCCGACTTCTTAATTCGGGCCATCTTCCATTTGTCATGGCGCGTAGGTGGTGATGGAGGAGAAGTGACCCTTGTTTCCACATCTTGAGATGCACTCCCCTGTCTGGATTGCTCCTTTTCAACCATCAGTGCTTGCTCAAGCTTTCGATACCCCGCACGAGACATTATGTGCGGGGTAAGATTCTTTAAAGCTATTTCTTGAGCTTTCTTCCGCCGATGCTGTCATAATTGAAATAAACAAAGTGAATTCAATAATATTAACTCATTAATGTTATATAAGTCAAAATAGTTAAGTAGCTTCACTTACAGTCCATTCTTCAGTTAGACGGCTTTCTTTAAAAGCAAGCCATGTCTCTTCATCAATAAAATTGTATCTTTCACAAGGACTTTCATCCTTAAGCTCACGAAAAATGTATCTCGTCAGGCGCTCAACTTCAGTCCGATATTGGATAGAGTCCTTGATCGAAGCGGTTTCACATTAGGAATTTCAAAATTTTCCTGCAAAATAACATCACCAAAGTAAAGTTAGTCAATGAATATTAAATAGCTTTATATGATAACAATAATTATGTAAAGCTTACCAGAACATCCTCCCACAGCATGTTTCGGTCGACCTCTGACACCTCGTCCCATGAATTAATCAAAATGGAGAGTCTCTCACGAGAAAGAACTCCAAGATAGCTATTAAACTCATCTGCATTAGGACCATATGTCATTCCAGTGCTGACGTCAATGTCAACAGCTGTCTTGTCACCAGCGACACGTTTCTTTGCCAGACTCTTCATCCTAGTAGGTCCTCTGTTGCCTCGTCCGGATCAGGGTCTAATTGGAGTTTGATCGTCACCCATATCTCTGTTAAAAAAATTATTTAACAAACATTAGTTCATCTGCATGGAAAGAAAATCATATAAAACAAAAACATAATATAGTAAATGCATATTATAAAAAATATTTCTAAATTTATTACCATAATGGGTTACAAGTTCATATGTAAATTCCTTCACAGTGGTCTTTACGGGTTGCATGTACATGATCAAGTACATCGTCATCTTCATTAGTTATCATTGGTGTGAATGAATGGGGTTCACCATTTTCAATATCATCTATGGCCTCCCCTTGTTTTTCTCGTGTAAAACAACATACCAATGTTCTGACGTAGGATCTTTCACGTAGAAAACTTGAGATGCTTGTTGAACCATTATAAATGGCTCATCTCGATACCCTATCTTTCGAAAGTCCACTAGTGTGAATCCTGATTCATCAATTTTAACCCCACTTTTATTGTCAACCCATATACACTTGAAAACTGGAACTGAAAACTTAGTATAGTCAAGCTCCCATATCTCTTCTATAAATCCATAATATGCCATTGATCCAATTACAGGATTTGTATCTTTCGAGGTGGAAAACTGCATTGACTCGGCTTCAAGAGTAACACCAGAATTTTGAACTGTACTCTTTTCATCCATAGACTTAGTGTAAAATATACAATTATTCACTTCATACGCTTTACAAGAAATGATATCAAACTTCAATCCAGCAGCCAACCAGGTCAAGGTCTCCGATGTCGTTGAATCCTTTAACACCTCCTCTTTAAACCAAGGCATGAATGTTCTATTATGTTCCATCAAGACCCATTTGTCTGCTTGTCTTGGATTATTTTCCTTCACAATGACTTTATGAGCTTCTATGTAAGGTATAACTTCATTTGTATTATTCAATATATACAAATGTGCTTGCAAGACTTCTGACCGAGATTTGCTTACAATATTCACACCGCATAAACATTTACTTGTAGAACGCCTATGGTGCCATGAATTAGCTGGAAGACCTATTGGATTTGCTTTTGACATGTAATCTGAACAAAATTCAATACTTTCTTTAGCTATGTACCTTTCAATCATTGAAGCTTCTAGACGATAATGATTTTTCACATAACCTTTCAAAATTTTCATATACCGCTCAACAGGATACATCCATCTTAAGTACACTGGTCCACACAATCTAACCCCTCTAACCAGATGCACAACTAGATGAACCATGATGTCAAAAAAAGATGGAGGAAAAAACATCTCCAATTCACATAAGATAACAATAATTTCATCTTGAAGTTCATCTAGTTTTAATGGATCAATGACTTTACAACAGATGGAAGAGAAGAATGAGCACAAACGGGTTATGGTATGTCTAACATTTTTTGGTAAGATCCCACGAATAGCTACAGGTAGAAGCTGTTGCATCAAGATGTGGCAATCATGAGACTTCAACCCAATTAACTTCAAATCTTGCATTGACACTAGGCTCTTCACATTTGAGGAATGTCCTTGTGGCACTTTTACACCCTTTAGACATTGACAGAAACTTACTTTTTCATTTTTTGACATGGTATAACAGGCTGGGGGCAAATATGTACGCTTACCCATTTCTATCGGTGCCAACTCCCCTCGTATGTTCATCTCAACCAAATCTAAACGAGCATTTAGACCATCCTTCGTCTTCCCGTTAATGTTAAGAAGTGTACCAATTAAGCTATCACACACATTCTTCTCAACATGCATTACATCTATACAGTGCCTGACTTCTAACCTCGACCAGTACAGAAGATCAAAGAAGATTGATTTTTCCTTCCAAATGTTAGTCACAACTGACTTTTTTTTTTACTTACCGAAGGTGTGGTCTATGTTATTTACCTTTTCGTAAACCTCAGCAGCAGTTAGTGGAGTTGGTGGACCACTAGTCTCTTGGTGTCCATTAAAGGCTTTTTTCAACCTCCGGCAAGGATGATGACTTCTAAGAAACCTCCGATGCCGAAGATATACTGTCTTCCTTCCATGTTTCAATTGTTGAGAAGCAGTGTCTTCTTCGTATATTGGACATGCTTTATGACCCTTAACACTATAACCTGATAAGTTACCATATGCCGGAAAGTCATTGATGGTGCAAAATAACATGGCATGAAGCTTGAAAGTTTCATTAGTAAATTCGTCAAATACTTGAACACCCTCATCCCACATTAACTTCAAATCTTCGATTAGGGGACTTAGATAAACATTTATGTCACTCCCTGGCTGTTTCGGACCAGATATCATCATAGACAACATCATGTACTTTCGCTTCACGCATAATCCAGGAGGTAAGTTGTAAATAACTAGTAAAACAGGCCATGAACTGTGATTTGTACTCATATTACCAAACGGATTCATTCCATCTGTAGCTAGACCAAGTCGGATATTTCTTGATTCTTTACCAAACTCTGGAAACTCATCATCGAATTTCTTCCAATGAACAGAATCAACTGGATGTCGGTACATGTCATCACATTTCCTCTCATCTGCATGCCATCTAAGATTCTTAGCATCGTCTGGGTTCGCAAACAAACGCTTCATCCTTGGAATGATGGGAAGATACCACATAACCTTCATTGGGGGTCCATGCTTTTCCATCTCTTCAATAGTATCATCATCTGTTTGTTTCAATTTATAACGTGATAACCCACACCTCGAACAACTTTTCAACAATTCAAAATCTTTCCGGTATAATATACAATCATTAGGACATGCATGTATCTTTTTATACTCCATACCCATTGGACAAAGAATCTTTTTGGCCTCGTAATTACGATTAGGTAGAGTATTTCCCTCTGGAAGCATATCCTTCAATAGTTGGAGCAATTCCGTGAAACTTTTATCAGTCCATCCATTTAGTGCCTTCAAATTCATCAATCTTAACACCGCCGACAACCGTGTGAAGTTAGTTGATCCAGGATACAATGGAGTCTCTGCATCGCTTGACATACTTCCATATCCATGCACTTTTGCAAAAGACTCAGCTCCAACATCACGAATCATGTCCTCTAATCGATCATCAACTACATCATCGTGTTCTGCTTCATCCGTGGTGGATCCCACATATTCTTCAGTTACGGAAACACGTGGTAAATTTAATAATTCACCATGCCATGTCCAAGTTGTATAAGATCGAAGAAACCCATCACATAGCAGGTGTTCCCTCATGATATTCACATCCAGTATCCTTCCATTCAAACAGTTAATGCACGGACACCTAATCTTTCCTCCATCACGACCACTATTAATCGCGTTACGTTGCGCAAATTGTATAAATTCTTCTACTCCTCTTTCGTACTCATCACTTATACGAGCATAATGAATCCAACTTCGATCCATTATATGTTCTGCAATATAGTTACCTAGGATTTTCTAATAAGTGTTCTATCTCATGCATTTGCCGAGGGTCAAACACCCCCGGACTCAATACCAGCACGTATTATTGTCGGAGGTCCAAATACAAACACGATATTCTATTCTAATGTAACAACTAACATAACATAAATTCTACTATAAACTAACAAATAATTACTAAATAATTTAAATTTTAGAAAATAGAAATTATATAATACAAATTATATAAATTAATACAAATTTATATTAAATAATACAAATTATAATACATAAAAAAAAATATTCAAAGTACAGCAAAAAAAAATTCACAAAATCTAAAACAAAACTAACATAAAAACTACCAACTAAATAATATAAATTTTAAAAATTAAAAATTATATAATACAAATTTATATTAAATAATATACAAATTATAATACATAAAGTCAAAAATACAAAATAAACAAAGTAAAATTATAAAAATCTAAAAATGAACCAACCTTGTGTGCGTGCTGATTCAAGTGATAGAAAACCAGAGGTGGAAACGGAAGAGTGGCGCGACAGCGGCGGAGCAATGCAACAGTAACTTCAAGCACTGCAAGGAAAAAACCATATATAAGAACAACATTCCTAAAGCGAACTGAAGAGAATGAAATGGGATACGAAACTCACAATGGAAACAATAGCACTGAAGATGCACAGAAGCAAGGAATACAGCGCAGCGCAGCAACAGCGACAACCAAGAGCAGAGAAGAAAGAGTGAAAGTGCAGTGGCGCGCTTCAAATTTTAGGTTAAAAACATTTTACAAATGCGGTTATTAGTTAAAACCGCATTTATAAATGAAAGTTTTTCATTTACAGATGCGGTCATGTGTATAACCGCATTTGTAAATGAAAAAGTTTCATTTACAAATGCGGTTTTAACTTATAACCGCATTTGTAAAACAAACTAATTTTAAAAATGCCACCGCGTTTTTAACAAATGCGTTTTAGCGCGAAACCACACTTGGAAAGGAGTATTCCTTTCATCATTTTGCACTAGTGTATCTCTTTAGGGCTTGAGCATCTTCCAGTGTAACTAATAAGTGTCATATTTCAGTAATATTTCATATTAAAAGTTAGACACTTATGGATTTTTATTGATAATATAGCTATAATTCAATCCTTAATTTAGGAATTTAAATTAGCGAATGAGAACGATTTATTTCCAAATTTGTATTAATTTTAAGATTCTAGGGGAAATGGAGATGAAAGGGCTAAAGGAGAATAGACAAGATAAAAAGAGAAAGTTGGAACACTGAAAACTTGCTCAAAACTTGCACAAACTCGTCCAAGCAAGATCACTTAAGAGGAACTTGCCTAACTCCAGTGAAATTGGGCTTTTTCTTGTCAAACTCGCTCAAGCAAGTAATGACTCGTTTAGGTGGGATGTCACTTAGCCCAAGCCCAAATAGATTAAATATGAGGCCTAAGGCATATCCTTAGACATCATTGGGAGAATAGAAAGATATAGAAAACCCTACAGGAGGCAGCCGTCAAGGAGAAACATCCTGAATCTTCTTTTCCTACTTTTTATGCTTGTAATGGTCAACATGAGTGGCTAATTCTTTCCTTCTGGGATCTAGAGTAATTTGTCCAAACTCTTATCTATTGAGGTGACATTTATCTATAATATTTCAGTTCTTGATTGATGATTGGTATTATCATTTTATTCTCAAAGCTTTAATTATTCATGATTTTAATCCTTAGATTTGACTAGAAAATACTTCTAAGCATCTGACTTAAATGATAATGCTTAACATATTTGAAATATTAATTGCTTTATGACATATGTTTATAATAAAGAGTTTTTATAAATATGGGAGGAATCGATATTTAGGAGTCTCTCTTAATAATTTTGTACGCAAGGAATCGATATGAAAGATTTTTATATGTGCATCAATATCAATCAAGATTGAATATTATAATCTTTTGAAAAATATAGATGAGTGAGAAGGATGGATCCAAATCTCAAATTCCAATTGACTCATACAAATCCTTTACTTTGATTATTTGATTTCTTGCAAATTCGTCATACACAACAACTTTTTCAACAAACTTTTACATATTGTTTTCTATTTAGTGAATATTATACTTGAGAATTCAATTGTTCCTTTTGGTTCGATATCCATTCTTAGGAACAAATTTGTTATTTTTAACACGATACACTTATCATAAAATAGTCATCAGTAACTTTATATTATTCATTGTGAATTTGTTATATAATAGAATAAGAAGTAAAAGAATGAGTAGACTAGTTGAATCAAAACATTCATCCTAAAAGGTTAGGAATATAAGAATATAATGTGATAGGATTCCTTTTTCCCCTCGGTATATTTGGATGTTAAGAAAAAGTTCCTTAGTCCATGAAACTTCCTTTAAACTTCATCACAAATTATTCTATTACACACAACGCATAGTTGTTCAATATTTGTTTACTTAATTAAATCTTTTATATAAATAAATTAAATATGAAATAACATGTCTAAATATAGTGATTTGTTTAGATGGATCAAACAACATGTTGTTAGCCATTCTTGATAGTTTGATATCTTCACCTTTTTCAAATTATTTAAACTGAGTACCCTACAATTTTGGATTCATACCCAAATTGTTTTTATTTTTCTATTGATTGATTAGTTAAAAAAAGTAAGTTAAAAGGAGTTATCATGATAGCATTGATTGTCAAAGTTATTGTCCTTGCACTCGTTAAACACCTTGTTATGAATTGAAGTTGTATATATAGTAATAACTTTAGATATATAAGAACAATGCCAATGTTGTAGCCAATTAGGGAAAATTGTGAGTTTCCTCATGGGACTCGATGTTTCCATGTTTTTTAGCCTATATTCTTGTTATATCATATGCAAAATCGCAAAATAGTGGAATTTGTGAGATAACATGCTTCCTAAATTGGTGGAATCGTAAGGGTTTTGTTAGCATAAAAAACATGTTTGCCTTTTGTCCATTAATAGGAAACCTACTCCAAATGATTTAAAAAGGAATAAAAATCCATAGATTAGAAAGGATGCACACACAAATAGTTTCCATAATTTTTTTATCAAAATTTTTGTTATTTCTCAACTTCTCTTTTGTGGTACACAATTTATGTGATCGTTCTTTTGTTAGAAATTCCTTTAACTCCATGTACTTTACATGTCTTCTTTAATTACTCATCTCTTTTGATATTTTTTTTTATAAACATATTTTGTGCACACTTTTAAAGAAGTTAATTGGATTGTTTATTATTCTTTTATGGCTTAAATGTTTATTCTTACACTAGTTTTGATAAATGAGTCATAAAAAGTGAATTAATAATAAATTATTCTTATTCTAAATACTCTTACTTATTATGATTAATCTTCTCAGTATAGGTGGAAGAAGATACAAATATAGAAAATAAACTTTTACTAAATTCCCCATAGAAAACAAACTTTTAAAGCATGATGAAATAGCTTAATAAATTGGTTTTTGTCTAGTCTCCCATATTTTGTATTTTTTTATTTTTTTATTTTTTTAATAATATTTTTTTTCATGTGATGACAAATAATTGTTACTTTAGATGTTAGTCTAACTAAGATGTCAAATTGCATAATAAAATCTAACATGAAAGCTTTATAAAAAAAAAAAAAAAAAAAAAACTTAGCAAATCTTCAACTTTTTAAAATAATTATTTTAAGCATCAATTCGCTAAGAAAATCATGTTTTACATAGCAAAAATGCTTAAGAGGCTTGCAACAAACTTAATGATTAGTACGCTCCGCAAAGTAGGATTCGCTAACTGAAATTCTGCTCGTATGGGTTTTTTTGCAAGTTAATAATTAAGTTAAAATTGAGTGGACTTTCTCCGTGGGCCTTGTATAACTTATGTAGTATTTTACACTATATATAAGAGTTTACACAATCATTTTGTAAGTAGTTTTAGACTCTTCATTAATTTTTTTTAGATTTCATAGTTTATAAATGCCTTTTAGTCTCTAGTTTTCTAAAAAAATTCTCTACACTTTAGGCAAAATTTCAAATTACTACAATTTAATCTCAAGAAATTAGTTTCTAATTCGAGTTTGTTGACTCCTCTCCATAATCTATTTACTTTTCAAGGATGCAATTTAATTTTCTGCACTTTATTGGTTTCTTTATGACTTTCTAATTTTCAAGGTTAATTTTATACTTTGATTCTTGGTTCATTGGTTGAGATTTGATTTTCTATAGTCCTAAATATTCTTATTCCAATTTTCTTCGGGTGTAACTTTTTTTTTTTAAACTCTCTCAATTACATAATCAGTATAATTCATTACTCTAATTTGAATTGAATACGGTGGATCAATTCTAATTAGTTATTTGGAATTTGAATATTTAGAAATGTTATTTGGAATTTGAATATTTAGAAATGTTGAACAAGGTTATTTTGATGATTTTCAAATTCAGTTTGAAGAATCTATTATTGTGTGTGTGTAGTTAGGAGGATTTTGAATTGTTAATTTGCACTTAGTTATGATCAAAATTTGTATGATTTGAAATTCCTTTCGAAAGTTTTGGTTTTCAAATCTGTGTTAATGTTAGTTAGTTGATTCGTGTTTTAAATCATTTGAAAAACCTTTTGTTCAAGTCTGGTGAATACAACAAGTTTTTCAACAGGTTGATTTCTCGCGACTGTAAGGACCTATAAATTTATTTGGAATAAAAGTGATATATTTTAAATGATTTCTGAGTATGTTATTATTTAAATTAAAAAGGACATAAAAATGGAAAATCTCATAGTGGTCAGACCTCGGATGTCGCCCAAGGTCTGGGATCAGCTGGTGGAGGGCGGTCGGATGACCATTGTACTAACCAAGTAGTCAGGTGCGATGACTTTATCGTGAGGTAATCACGTGGGCATGCTTGAAAGGGGGGGACACGTGAATCAAGAAGGGTAAGAGAAAGGAAGGTGTACCTTAGAAGTCGAGGAGATCGCCGTTTGTTGAAGAAGGCGGCGGCCTCCGACTTCACCAGTATGAAATCAGCAATCGCCTATGGTGTACATGACCGCCAATCGCCTATGGTGTACATGATCGCCGAAAAGAGCACATCGCCGAGTATTCGAGAAGACTTGGTAAGCACTTAGTATGTGGTCTAAATACAGAAGATGAGTGATATAGAAGATAGGTGGCATATCTACCACCATGAGTAGTGTGAGCCGTGATACCACAGACTTAGAGGAATGGGAGGACGAGCCCTCAGCTGGGTGTGACGATGTGACATCGGTGACCAGAGTGAGGCGATGTGTCCTCGTCACACACAAGGGCGATAAGAGATCGCCAACAGGATGAGAGGAACATCGGTCATCAACCAGGATGGGAGACACATCGGTTGTCTGCCAGGGTGAGACATCGGTTGTCTGCCAGGGTGACACATCGGTTGTCTGTCAGGGTGAGACATCGGTTGTCTGCCAGGGTGAGACATCGGTTGCCTGCCAGGGTGAGGAATCAATCGTCCGTCAGGAAGAGGAATCGGTCATTGCCGGTATGAGAGACACATCAGACATCAGTAGATGGTGGATGGACATCGCGCGGTCAGTCATCGGTGGAAGGGCATCGCGCGGTTCCCTGCTACGCGTGTTAAAGTGGGACCCAGGCTCCCCGCGAGAATGTCCTGCATGCGCGACACGTAGACAGAAAGGGTGTTTCAGAATAGTTAGCATCAGAGAGTTGGTATGGAAAGTGACCCAGAGTTGGTATGCGCAAAGACCCACGTGGTCATACTGTTCAAGGAAGTGTGCACGCAAGCTTTCCTGCAGAGTGGGTGGTGGCAGCGGCATTTCTGGGCAAGTTGGTTTAGATTCAAAACTCACTCCTGAGAGGCAGTGGACGTTGCTGTGGTTCGAGAGTGATTGAGTGAGTTAGCCTTGGTTCCCTGTTTCTTTCCTCTCCTTCTCCCTGCGTTCAGACGTCCTAGCGTACCAGTTGAAGATCGGCGACTGCCCCTGGATTCTTGACGTTGTGCCCTGCAAGTTTTCTGATCAAAGCCTTAAAACAGAGCTCGGGTATCCTTAAGTCTCGGTGAGTTTGGAGTTCTTAGTGAGATTTTACGCACGTCCAGGTAAGGAAAGCTAGTTTTATTTTCAATAAAACTTTAAGCTAGAAGATTCTGAAGTTAGGGCGACGTGGTCGCCGGTTTCAATGCAAATTTCGAAATCCCCTGTTTTAGTGTCGTTTTGAAATTGTTTGAGATTGAAAGGTGAAATGCATATGATATTCGAAAATCTGAACTTTGGTATGATTGTTTCTGTGATTGGGATTGTTTAAGAAAAGATTCAAAATATTATATGATGGAATTGTGCTTTTACGTGTGGTATGATGTACTGGATGAATGTGAAATTTGATCAAGACATAGTATTTTCAGGAAAGGAAATACCGTGTTGAGATTGGTTATGAGGTGTATTGATCTGTGAGTATCCTGTGAATGAGACGATCCTGACTCTACTGATATAATGGAATCACATAGATGAAGTTATTCAGTTGTTGAGAGTCGAAGGAGGTTCATATGTATGGGTAAGTTGTTTGAAAGATAACTAACTTGACCTGTTATATGAATTAACCCTGTCATACCGGGAGAGTGATGATATTGAGATTATGTTTATGCGCATGGCTGTGTGGATTTCACAGCGACCCTGTGTGGATTTCACAGCGACCCTGTGTGGATTTCACAGTGGTGGGGTATGACAGGTACAGGTCTCTGGATGCTAAGTTCAACGCACGAGTCTTCCGGAAGTAGTGTCAAGTGTCTATGTGTGATGGGTCAGTGGAAGTCTGACGTGAGAAAGAGAAATATTGAAATGTGATAGACACTTGATGGATTTTTGTGGAATGATTGATACTTGAGGAAATTGTGAAATGTGTGAATATTTGATGGTTATGTGAAATGAATGAGAAAGTGATGGATTTATGTGGGTGTTTAAAAGCTGGTTATGTTGAATTTAAAGTTTCATATTTAAAGTTTTTAAAATAGCTAGCTTACCCCTGTGTTTTGTTTTGTGTTGGTTTTCTTAAACCTGTGATGATCGTGTTAATTTACACGGGAGCAGCTGATGTTGCAGGTGGTAGAGCTTCTCAGTGAGCAGATGGAGAAAAGGATCGTTTTATATTTGAATGTTTTATTTTGGAAAACTTTTGATGTATAAATTTAACTCCCTGCGAGGAGGGATGTTCCTTTTGAAGAACACATTGAATGGAAGGGATGTATTTTATTATATATATATATATATATATATATATATATATATATATATATATATATATATATATGAATGTTAATTTTGATATTTTTGTTTTATACTTATTTTATGATATAAATATGAATAAGATTTTAGGGGCATTACAGTGACAACCGATTGAATAAAACTTAAGGGTTTTTAAAAGGATTTAAAAATGATTTATTTTCTTTTGTCTTTTATGGAAAGCAAAATTAGTCAGTTATTTCGATAACTAAACTGGTTTTTTATGTTGAGATTTTAACAGAAAATGAAAATAATCAGTTTGTTTTAAAAATCAATTAACTAATTTGAACATAATTTTGTTATGATTTTCAAACTGTTTTTATATGCTTTTAACATATTTCAATGATCAAACTATTTTAACCATCTTTTAAAGTCTATATAAAAATTGTTTTATGATCATTTTAAAAACAAGAAGAGAGTTTATTGAAAACGTTTTTCAAGAGAGAAGATAAAAAAAGCTTTGAGAATCATCTTGTCATCTTGGATCATTGCTTCAGTGTGAAATAGAATTCTGGATTAATTCATCTTTTGTTCTTCACTTGTGTAAAGCCCAGGTGTATTCTAATTCATTCTTTTAATTTTGTATTGTGTTGTAAAATAGTTTCAGATAGTGTTTATGGAAACTGTGATTTTTGTTGAGAGTGTTGTGTGTTCTTGAAGGGTTCAAGATTCTTGGCTGGTTTGTAATCTGGTTTTGATTACTTAGTGAATTCTCAATGGTGGGTCGAGGACTAGATGTAGCTCTTGGTTAAGAGTGAACCAGTATAAATTTCTCTGTTTGAATCTCTCTTCCTAACCCTGATAAACTGTTTTATATTTTATATTGTGTATGCATAAAACAATCAGTTGATTTGTAAAAATAATAGATTTATATTTTTCACAAAACTGTAAATCCGGTAAATAACTAGTTGAATAGATAAATCAATTAATTGATTTAATTGATCTTTTCAATCTAACTTCAATCTTCACGAAAACCTTACGTAAACAATTCACCCCCCTCTTGTTTTAGCCATACATTCTGACAAGAAATTCATATAGGTAATGTTTTATGGTTACAAATAGATCTGTAATTGAATAATATACCATGAATTATGGAGAAAACTAAAGAATTAACTACAACAAAATCATTAAATAGAAACTAATTTTTAGAAACAAAAAATAATTAGTTACTATATTGACTAAATTAGAGACCATTTTAGAGACTAAAAAAAAATTTGGTTTCTAAATTAGTTTATATTATATTTAAATAGTTTCTAAATTGGTATCTAATTAACTACCAAGGTTTTTGCTATCAAATTTTGAATGTAAATAATTGGTAGTTAAAACCTTGGTAGCTAATTAGATACCAATTTAGAAAATATTTAACAATAATAGAAACTAATTTAGAAACCAAAAATTTTGTTAGTCTCTAAAACTGTATCTAATTTAGTCAATATAGCAACTAATTATTTTTTGTCTCTAAAATTAGTTTATATTTAATGATTTTCTTGTAGTGATTACCAACACTTTCCATAGATTTTAATCCATATAATTTAAAATTACAAAAACCTTATAAAATCCAAACCTAATTCGAAAATTGAAATTGAATGTTTGATTAAATGAAAATATTCCTTGTGAATATGATATATGTCCATTAATAATATTACATAACTATATGATTTTGTTTGATTCGCCATGTGACTAAAGTGATCCATGAAAATACATTGTTGTTGGGGAACCATTTGAGATTAATATGATTTTTCAGTTTTATGTACAAAAATTATTGTTCTTATATAAATTATAAATATTGTATAAATTATTCATGTATTTTCTTGTGTCGATTTAAAAAAAACAATATGATTTTGGGTTTTCCTTTGAGTTTGTTGTTTCATTTCATGCAAGCATATGTTTTAGAGTGTTTAAGTTGTTTTCACTTAGTATAAATCTTTAGGATTGTGTTTGATCAATTTTATATAATTTTTTTTATTTCTATATCACTACAAGAAAATCATTAAATAGAAACTAATTTTAGAGACCAAAATAATTAGTTACTATTTGACTAAATTAGAGACCATTTTATAAACTAAAAAAATTATTGGTATCTAAAGTAGTTTCTATTCTTAATAAAAATTTATAAAATGGTTTCTAAATTGGCATCTAACCATTAGCAACCAAGATTTTAACTACTTACTACTTTATATTCCAAATTAGTCTCTATTAGTCATTTAGAAACTAATTTAAAATCTAAAATATTAGTAGCTAAAACTTAGGTAGCTAATTTAGATACCAATTTAGAAACCATTTTAAAAAAATTATTAATAATAGAAACCATTTTAGATATGAATAATTTTTTAGTCTTTAAATTAGTATCTAATTTAGTCAATATAATGAGTAATTGTTTTTTGTCTCTAAATTTGGTTACTATTTAATGATTTTCTTGTAGTGCATATCATGACTAATTCACTCAACAACTTTTGGAGTTAGCTTCCCTTACCTCAATGAAGATTTTGTCATAATATTTTTGATAGAGAAAAACTTTAGAACAACTTTCCTCTTAGTGAGAACAAATTAAAAATAGCTCTCGAGATGAAGATAGATAGATTACAAAAGATAATAAAATCTTTGGAAGAAGAAGAATAAATTACCTTGGATCAAGAGTGAAAATGGTAGAAAACAAGAAGACAAATAGGATGATAAAAAAATGAATCTTCTATTATTTGGTTTTAATGATGACCAAAAGTTGAAATTTTTTTATTGTGTGACAGTTTAAGTTTGTTATAATATGGTTCTACACATTGTAGATTTTTTATTTGTAAGTATTTAATGACTTAAACAAGAGGGGGTGAATTGTTTAAGGGAAGATTTTTGCAAATAATGGATTAGAATGAAGAGAATTGAAGAGTCACAGAAGAAACAATTAGATCAGCCAAGAATTAAAATTGTTTTTAATTGATTTCAGAAAATCAATCGGTTGTTTATACGAATCAATCGATCGTTTATACTAGCAGAGTTTAAAATCACAAATCAAACAGTTTTAAATGAGTGAGAGAGAGAGAGAGAAGATCACACAATCAATTATACTGGTTCACTCCTTACCAGAGCTACATCCAGTCCCTAGAAAACACTAGGTATTCCACTATGTAACCAACAAAAAATTACAAACCCCACACAACCACAAAGAGATGATCTTGACCACTCAAGAACACACACCCTTTTTGATTTACACACACACAGAGTCAGAACACCCTCTGACCTTACAGTTTCAATAGGTTACAAGTATTCAAATTGAAAAACAATTACAAGAGTGAATAGAACATATTACACTTGATACAGGAAATCATAGCTGATCCTAATCCACTCTTAAACCAATGCACAACCAAAACAATCTTGCAATCTTGAATCCAAAATTTCACAGAGATGTTTTTTAATCTCTCTTTTCTTTATTTGAAAAAGGGAGGTAATCCCAGTTTTATAGCTCTAAAAAATAGTCGTTTAAGGCAGTTAAAAGTGAGCCAAAACAGATTGAAATCACTGAAAACAGATTTAACAGTTTTAAGAAAAGTTGTTGAGGATTTTCAAAAATCAACTGGCTGAATTATCGAATCAACCGATTCAATTGGTTTGACAGTTAAGTCAACCAAGATCAAACCCGTTTAAAACCTTTTAAACAAGCTAAAAGAAAAACAACCGATTAAAACGAGAAATCAACAGGTTGTTTTTCACTTTACTTTGAAAAACACTTTTCCTTTTTAAAGCATAGATTGATTTAGTTATGAATTGACTAAAAGTGGATTTAACACATTCTAAACTACTCAGAACTAAAGCCCATACACATCAACAAAGTCTTCAAGCAATCTTCATGAATTTGGAGACATCAAAGCTTCATTTTCAACATTCTCCCCCTATTTGATGAAGACAAATCCCTAGGTCGGTTTGGGATGTTCTGTTTAGAATTTGGCACTGCCTGCAAACACAAACAGTGCAGGAACAAGAGGTAATCCATTCCAAATATAGAGAGCATCATAGAACCAGATTTCTCTAAGTAATTTCCAACAGGAAGATCAACAAAATCAGTGTGAAAACCAGTTAAACACACATAGATGCAGCAGAAAAAAAAACAACCAGTTAAAAAACAGAATTAACCAGTTAAAAATCCAGAGTGCAACAGATAACAACAGCTAAAATAAATCATTTTTAAATAGGATAAGTGCAGAAAATAGAACATTACAACCCATAACACTTATCCCCCTATTTGTCTTCACAAATAGAGTGAACGAAGGAGAAAAACAACAAGGAATTAAGGTAGAGTTTGTGAATCAAGGATTCCTAACTCATTTCTTAAGGAGAAAAACCTGTCTTTCGATAAAGGTTTGGTAAAGATGTCTACAAGTTGTCTTTCTGTTGCAATTAATTTCACCTCACAATCTCCATTGCTCACATGATCCCTTATGAAATGGTGTCAAATCTCAATGTGCTTTGTTCTGAAGTGCTAAATTTGATTCTTTGTGAGGTTGATGACACTTGTATTATCAAAAAACAAAGGTATTTTATTAACTTTTAAACCAAAGTCCTCTAGCTGTTGTTTGATCCACAAAATCTGAGCACAGCAGCTCCTCGCACCAATGTATTCTGCTTCAGCAATTGAAAGAGCTACACATGCTTGTTTCTTATTGTGCCATAATATTAGACTTGAGCCAAGAAGGTGACATGTTCCACTTATGCTTTTTCTATCTAGTTTACAACTTGCAAAGTTAGAGTCAGAGTACCTAACTAGTTGTATAGAAGAGTGGGAGGGGTACCATAACTCAACAGTAGTTGTGCCATTTAGATATTTTAGATTTCTCTTGGCAGCTTTGAGATGTGATTCTTTTGGATTTGACTGAAATCTAGCACAAAGGCACACTGCAAACATTATATCTGGCCTGCTAGCTGTAAGGTAGAGCAAAGAACTGATTAATCCTCTATACTTTGTTTGATCTACAACAACTCCAGCCATGTTAGCATCCAAATAGCAATTTGTGGACATTGGTGTTGTGGCTTCTTTGCAATTCTCCATTTCAAACCGTTTGAGAACTTCTTTGCATTACTTTGTTTGGCTTAAGAAGATGCCTTCTTTAGATTGCTTGACCTGCAATCCAAGGAAGAAAGTGAGTTCCCCATCATTGACATCTCAAACTCCCCCTCCATAGCTATCACAAATTCTTCACACAATCTATCATTAGTTGCTCCAAAGATAATATCATCAACATATATTTGTACTAGGATAACAGTAGAATTTGACTTTTTAACGAAAATAGTTTTATCAATCTTAGGAGCTTTCTTGAGACCACACAAAGCCTTTTTCAGCTTGTATATGTTGATCAAGGATGATCTTGGAGCTTTGATGTCTCCAAATCCATGGTGTTTGATGGAAGACTGGAGTTGTTGCTTGTGTGGGTGGGATCTGGGTAGATTTATGTGTAATCCACTCTTTATTTGAATCTAAAACTGTTTGGAATCAAATCCTTTTTGAAAAAGTTTGTTTTATAAAGAAGTGGAAAAACAACTTATTGTTTTATCGATTCAATCGGTTATTTGACACTTAGTGGTTTTTGAAAAGGGTTTGAAGCTGTTTGACTTGGTTGACTTTGCTGTCAAACCAATTCAATCAGTTGTTTTGATATTTCAACCGATTGTTTTTTGAAAATCCATAACATAATTTCTGTTAAGTTTGCAAATCAGCTTTAAATGTTTTCTAACTGTTTTGGCTCCTGCCTTAAATGTTTTTAACAAACCTTTGGAGTATTTAAAAGGTTGTTATATGCTCCTAAAGGCACTTGAAACAGTTTAGACATTTTGTGAAAGTGTGAAAACAGATTTGAGTTTTCAAGATTTGCATTCAAGCTTTTGGGTTTTCTCAAAGGAGTAGAATAGGATTGTTGTAATCTTTTGTATTGATCTTCATCAGGTGTAATCCTTTCTTTGTCTCTTGTATTTCTGAATATTTTTGTGTAAGTGCAGAATCAGAGGGTGTTCTGATTTCTGTGGTGATTGTGTGCCAAAGGAAGTGTGTGGCTTGAGGTGTTCAAGATCACTTCTTTGGTGGTGTGTTTGTAATATGGATTTGATTGCATAGTTGTACCCAGTGGTTTCTGGGAACTGGATGTAGCTCTTAGGATAAAAGTGAACCAGTATAAATTGCTTGTGTGCTTTTCTCTTGCCCTGAACTCATTTATATTCTATTTTTAAGTTTTTTTAAATACTATTGATAAAAACAACCAGTTGAATCGTATAAACAACCAGTTGATTTTCTGATAATCAACTTAAACAAATTTGTTTGATTGTTTCTCTAATTTCTGTATCTGTGATTCTGCATAAAGGTTCATCATAAGTTCAAAGTTTGCGAAAATCTTTCATAAATAATTCACCCCCCCTCTTGTTTAAGGCCATATATTTTAACAGTATACATGATTAGGATATAGATGATCTTCAAACCCGGGTGGTTGTGAGACAAAAATCTCCTCATTGAAAACTCCCTTTAGGAAGGTACTCTTCATGTCCATCTGGAACAATTTGAAGCCACTCATGCAGGCAAAGGCAAGCTATAATTTCACTGCTTCTAATATGGTCATTGGTGCAAAGGTCTCATCATAATCTATTCCTTCTTCTTGATTGTATCCTTTTGCAACCAACCTTGCTTTGTTCCTTGTGATCACACCTGTCTCATCAAGCTTATTTTTGTACACCCACTTGGTTCCAATGATGTTCATCTGATCTGTCTTAGGGACTAGGAACCACACATCATTTCTAAAAAAATGGTTTAGTTCCTCATGCTTAGCAACAATCCAATTTTCATCCTTAAGAGCTTCATTGATTGACTTGGTTCAACTTTGGAGACAAAGGCCATATGCTTGCAGTAGTTTGAGATGGTTCTTCATGTAGAAACCCCTTTATGAATCTGCCTAATGATGTTGTCCATGGAGAGGTCTCTAGGAATCCTTCATTCTTTGGGTAGTTCATCCTGTTGCAGAATTTCAGTCGGTTGTTTCGCAGAATCAACCGATTGTTTTTCTAGACAGTTTTCCAGATTCTTCAAAAAGATATTTTGTTCATCTTCTTTTGTACAAATCTTCACTGGACCTTGTTCTACATGGTTAGTTTCATAAAAAAACAACATGTACAAATTCTTCTACAGTCTTAAGCCTTTTGTTATAAACTCTATAAGCATGACTAGATAAAGAGTAACCAAGGAAAATACCATTGTCCGCTTTCTCATCAAACTTACCAAGATTATCCTTACCATTATTCAAAATGTAACATTTACATCCAAATACCTTTAGATGACCTATATTGGGCTTCCTTCCATTAAGCAATTCATATGGTGTATTTTTCAAGATAGTCCTGATGAGAACCCGATTCATTACATAGCATGCAGTGCTTACATCATTTGCCCAAAAATACTTTGGCAAGGAAGATTCACTGAAGATTGTTTTGGCCAGTTCTTCAAGTGATATGTTCTTTCTTTCCACCACACCATTCTGCTGAGGTGTCTTGGAGTAGAGAAATTGTGAAATATCCCATGCTTTTCATAGAAGGAGCTGAACTTCTCATTTTGGAATTCACCTCCATGATCACTTCGGATGGTGCAAATGTTGTTGCAGCAAGTATTCTGCAGTCTCTAGGCTAGCTTCTTAAATGCAGAGAAGGCATCACTTTTTGATTGTAGAAACAATGTCCATGTAAACCTGGAAAAATCATCAACTACAACAAGAGCATAATAATTCCCACCAAGGCTCATAGTTCTGAGGGACCAAATAGATCCATGTGTAGAAGCTCAAGGGGTTTTAAAGTGGAAACCATATTTTTCAGTTTAAAAGAATGCTTAGTTTGTTTCCCCTTTTGGCAAGCTTCACATATGTGATCCTTTTCCAACTTGAGCTTAGGTAAGCCTACAACAAGATCATTAGAAATCAGTTTGTTCAGGTGATGCATATGAATGTGAGCAATTCTTCTGTGCCAAATTCCTCATGTTTGGACAAAAGACAACCTATGGATGTGGAATGTGAAATATCAAGTAGATAGACATTATTAATTCTTTTACCAAACAACAGTACTTCCTGTGAATTTGGTAGACGAATCTCAGATGTGTTGGTTTTGAACATTACTTGATATCCTTTGTCACATAGCTGACTTATGCTCAGAAGATTATGCTTCTACGTAGAAAACATCATGAATCGAGAAATTGTTCTCATTACCAATGGTACCTTTTCCAATAATCTTTCCTTTGTTATTATCTGCATATGTCACATGGCCTTCTTGCTTGAGGATGATGTTGACAAACTTGGATACATCTGTCATATGCTTGGAGCAGCCACTATCCAAGTACCACATATGCGTGTTTTTCATCAAGAAATCCTGCAAAAATCAAAATCAGGTGGCAAGGTTTGGTCCCCTAACAAGTTTGGGTCCATAGAGGTTAATCTGGTTGTTAGGAACCTTAGGATTCTTAGGAACCCACTTTAAAATACCCCTGGGAACAAAAACTTTTTGAATTTTACAAAACCTGACAGAATGACCCTTTTTCATACAATAGAAACAAGAAACAACCGGTTGTTTCGACTTTTCAGTCAGCTGTTTTTCTGCAATAATTGAAAAAGGTTTTGAAATTCATTTTTCTTACTTTGTGGATAAAAACCAAGTCCAGATTTTCCAAATACACAGTTCTAAGATGCAAGCACAATTTCAAAATTGGACTTCCCTTTAGAGAGCTTATCCACAGTTTTTATAAGATAGTGAATCTTCTTTTGAAGAGACTCACAATTTTCACAAACACTAGAGTCACCCTTGCAAGAAGAATTTTGATAAATCATCTCTAAATTTTCAAAATCAGTTTTTGAATTGTTTAATTCTTCTTCCAAGACCCTAACTCTGTTTTCCAACCAGTTGTTTTGATTTTCAACTAATTATTCAAAAGGGTCAATCTAGAGGCTTCTTCATGAGTCTCTTTAAAATCCTCAAGAAGTTGATAATAATTTTCAGTGTTAATGGAAGAGTTTGAACTTACACTGTTTGATGCAAACTCCTCTTTTTCCATCAGACACATGTTGATTTTTGAAACTTTAGAGGATGATCCAGAGGAGGACATGTCATTGTCCGACCAAGCATTTCTTGAATCTTTATGAGTTCTTTCAAGAGTGTCCTACATATCCTTAGCTGAAACACATTTTGAAACTCTGAGAAGTTCATTAGAATCAAAGAGCATATACAATAATATTTTTGGCAATACAATCAAGCTAAACTTTCTCATTTTCATCCTTGGTCAATTTTCCAAAAAAAACTTTATTTTTCTTAAGCATAGGCATAAAAGAACCATTTGTGATGGCTTCCCAGATTTTTCTATCTATAGATTCAACACAAATTTTCATTCTAATACTCCACAGTTGGTAATTCACACCACATAATAAAGGTGGTCCATTGATAAACGTTCCCTCCCCAAAAGGTAACTTGTCAGCCATTAAAACAGTTTTTGAAAATAATACTTGAGTAAATTTCAAGAACCTAGCTCTTGATGCCAATTGTAAGTATTTAATGGCTTAAACAAGAGGGGGGTGAATTGTTTGAGGGAAGATTTTCGCAAATAATGGATTAGAATGAAGAGAATTGAAGAATCACAGAAGAAGCAATTAGATCAGCCAAGAATTAAAATTGTTTTTAATTGATTTCAGAAAATCAATCAATTATTTATATGAATCAACCGATTGTTTATACTAACAGAGTTTAAAATCACAAATCAAATAGTTTTAAATGAGTGAGAGAGAGAGAAGATCACACAATCAATTATACTGGTTCACTCCTTACCAGAGCTACATCTAGTCCCCAGAAACCACTGGGTATTCCACTATGTAACCAATAACAGATTACAAACACCACACAACCACAAAGAGGTGATCTTGACCACTCAAGAACACACCCTCTTTGATTTACCACACACATAGTCAGAACACCCTCTGACCTTACAGTTTCAACAGGTTACAAATATTCAAATTGAAAAACAATTACAAGAGTGAATAGAACAGATTACACCTAATACAGGAAACCATAGCTGATTCTAATCCACTCTTAAACCAATGCACAACCAAAGCAATCTTGTAATCTTGAATCCAAACTTTCACACAAATGTTTTTTAATCTCTCTCTTTTTTTTATTTGAAAAAAAGAGGTAATCCTAGTTTTATAGCTCTAAAAAATAGTTGTTTAAGGCAGTTAAAAGCGAGCAAAACAGATTGAAATCACTGAAAACAAATTTAATAGTTTTAAGAAAAGCTATTAAGGATTTTCAAAAATCAACCGGTTGAATTATCGAATCAACCGATTGAATTGTTTTAATAGTTAAGTCAACCAAGGTCAAACCAATTTAAAACCTTTTAAACAAGCTAAAAGAAAAACAACTGATTAAAACGAGAAATCAACAGGTTATTTTTCACTTTACTTTGAAAAATACTTTTCCTTTTTAAAGCACATATTGATTTAGTTGTGAATTGACTAAGAGTGGATTTAACAAATTATAAACTACCCAAAACTAAAGCCCATACACAACAACAAAGTCTTTAAGCAATCTTCATGGATTTGGAGACATCAAAGCTTCATTTTCAACATTATTAAGTGTTGTTAAACAATAAAACATAAATCATAAAAACACTTCTTCTATGAGAAACAAATTTTAAAAAGACAAATCATGTGACATACAATGTGTTTTGTCTGGCAAACAATGCAACATATGTGTTCTCTTTTATTTGTCTGATCATGAAGACTATATGCATGCACACAATATTTTAAGCTAACCTTATACCTAACAAAAAAGTTATGAGTTTAGTTTATGCTGTAGAGAATGTTCTCATCTTCATGTATACCAAGAAGATTGCACAAAGCATAAGTTAATGTCAAATATCTCTTAAAAGACATGCTAAAGCTACTTAATGCCAATACACATTATGACTTGCATCATGTCAACTCTAGAAAGGTTATCTGTCTCGTACGGTCCTTTGTTTTACCCTAGTTAGGTTAAAATCTCTTCGATTGAGGCCTGATAAGTCATGTCAACTATTAAGATGTTGTTTAAAGACAAGATAATCATATAATGTTGCATCGAGTGCAATTAATGTGTCTTTTTATTTATGTGTGAATAGACAAAGTCTTGAATATGAAATTCTGAAGTGAAGTCTCTCACAAGGTAGAAAAATATTTGCAACGACTATTTTCTCAACTTTATCCTTAAAGAATTTTTTCAATACTATTTTTCTATTTTTAGAATATTTGTAAAACATTCTTAAAATATTAATATTTTTTATTTTTCTAATTTTATCCTTGTTTTTTTATTTAAATTTTATGTAGGTTTATCCTTCGATTTTCTTTGTAGTCAAAAGTAACATTAGGTAATACTTGTAGTTATTAGTCTCGAAGATGATTAAAAAGTTTATTTTTTTGAATGATTGAATGACTTATTATTATTATTACCAGCGAAAATAGAGTCGTTGTTGTCACGTATCATAAACATGTGTATCCGTATTTTTAAAATATTATTATAAATTTATACTATAATACTTTAACATGTGTACAAAACCACAATGCATGTAAAGAAGATGAAAGAATTAAAATAAAATAAGTAAAAATTTGAATTTAAATTCAGTAAAGGAATACTTTTCACAAAGATTAATTAAAACATAGAAAAAAAAACAAAAATGAGTACATGAGTGTGTATTTGTAGAAAAGAGAAAAGGAAAGAGTGAGAATGAGAGTATGTGTCTCCAGAAAAGAGAAGAATAAGGGAGAAAAGTAGGGGTGACAATGTGGGTTGGCCCGCCCCGCATAGGCCCGCCCTACGTTTGACCCGCAAAGTGCGGGCTGGGTTGGCCTGCATAAGAAGTAACTTGCGGGCCTACGGGCCAGTCTGCATAAGATTTTTTTTTTCAAAAAGTAAAATTTCATTAATTATAAAAAAACTTATTACTACTACTGAAAAATTAAAATTTTATCCATGTTTCAAGTATGAGGATTGTTAAAAGGCTTGATTAAAAATAATTAAAGTTTTGCTTTGCATTTAGTTTTTCCTATATATGTATGTAAATGTATAAAAGTATCTTATCAAAGTTTTGCTACAAAATATTTTAATGAAGATGACTAATTTTTTAACTATCCTATTAAAATCTCTTCTTTATATTATTATTTTATTAACAAATTTTAAATATAAAACTTTACTTAAAACTAAATCAATTGTTACTCTTAATACTAACTCCTTTAAATTATTAAAATAAAACATTTCTTTTTTAAGTACATTAAATTCAATTTTTTAAAAATAAAATAAAATAAGATCATACTGCTATAATGAGTTAATGGGGTATGATTTTTTTTACAAAAAGAAATTAAATAATTATTTTTTAATTTACATGAGCCAGCATACTAACCCGCCTTGCCCTGTTTCGCTATTGACCCGTGCAGGCTACGAATTATGTGAGACGAGTCAAAGTAGGTCAACGGGCTAAATTAGTGAGTCCGCCCGCACTTTTGGTTAGCGGGTTGCAGACCCGCCCGCATGACTCACCCCACATTGCCACCCCTAAAAAAAAAGAAGTGTTACTTGGAATAATATTTAAAAGATGTTATAACTGATAATTTTAAGTGAAAAATAATTTATTAAACTGATACCATATAATTTATTAAATTGATATTTGTTGTTTTTAAAGATAAAATTGGAAAAAAAGTTATTAAATTGATATATAAAGTAATTGTTATTTTTTCATGATAAAATTGAAAAAAAAAATTATATACATAAAAAAATGGTATGAAAATTATTCTCATTATATATTGTTATAGATTATTGTATATATATATATATTATGAATTTTCATGAATATACAAAGTATTGGATTGGATGATAAAAAATAATTATTTTTAACTTTAGAACATAAAAATACAATTTATTTGTTTATAAATTTTTAAGATTAGAACATTGGATAGTTCTCATGTTTAAAATAATATAAATTTATTTATAATTTTAGTTTCTAGTGTTTTTTCTCTTAATGTTTTGATTGATCATTGCCCTCCATTTTACCATTCCAAAGTACAGACCAGTTTGTTGTATTACATTAATGTCATTAAATCTATCTGCTAACATGTTCTCCACTTCTCCCCTTTGTAATGTTTCTTTTATTGTATTAAATTTTATTTTATAGTTTTACCTGTATCCCGATATTTGTGCTATGGATTACACTATGCATTCAAGACAAGTATTATAATTATATTGTTACCACACAACATTTGAATTGGGAGGTGTACTTTTGTTTTTGCATAGGTGATGTAGCATATTCATTTATTCCAAATTTCAGTTTAAGTTAACTTTATTTTATAGTTTAACATTTTCGTATTAAAACACATGTTTCAACTTAAATATATAATTTAGGTAAATATAAACATATTCTTTAAATATATTAATTTTCAAACAAACATTTAACTTTAGTGCTTAATCAAATCCATTTTTTGTTCCGTCAATAGGCTAAGACTAAGAGATTTATACTTTTTTTTATGTAAAAATATAAAATAATTAAAATAGTTGTCATTTAAATGAAAGGAGGCACTTTTATAAAGTTTTTAAAGATTTTTATATAATTTAATTTGAATTTATACATACTTTTTTATTTTTCTGTTTTAGAAATTTTAAGGGAGAAATTAGTGCATACCTATTTTATTTTGTAAGATTTCAATTTCAAACTTTTAAAATATCAAATACACTTCCTTTTCGTCAGTATGTATTTGACATCAAAATGGCGCGTGGAGCTTGCGCGTGTTGGATTCACAAATATGTAGTTGGAAAAGACCGTTAGCTTCATAATGGCGTCGCTTCGTAAATTAGACTCACAACTAGGGACAATTTCAGGTTCTCCTTTATCCAAAAACCAAATCCTTCCTTTTTTAAAATAAAAATTGGTAAAGTAATGCGCTCAACTCTCATGTTTTCCCAAATTCCCATTTTGACCCCAAACGTTTCGGCTTCCCACCTCTATATAAACACTGCCCCACCACACCTTCTCCCTTCACGCTCATCCCATTTTCTTCTGCCATCACTTTTCTTTCTCTTTCCTAGGGTTAGGGTTATTCTCTCTTCACCTCCATTTTTTCTTTGTAACCATGGCTCAGCAAGATGCTCAGAACGGCGTGTCGGAAAATGCCACTGCTGCGGTGTCTTTTCTTGCCGTGAAGCCGCAACTCCTGGTGGAAGCTCCCAAAGCGAATGATGCCGTTTCCTTCTACAAGGCTGCGTTTGGCGCGGAGGAAGTTGCCCGTGCGCTCAACCCTAAGCGCAAAGCAGACCACGAGCTTCCTCTCATCCTCTACGCTGAACTCAAACTCGCTGGCTCCACCATTATCGTCGCTGACCTCGTTGATGACTCTGCTTCACCGTTAGTTTTCCCTCTGTTCATGTTCTTCTCTAACATTTCATAGATCTGTGAATATTGAGCATGTTTATCTCTATTTTACGTTTTTACTTTTGTTAGGTTCTAGTTGTTGTACTGTTTTTTGATAGTATAACTTTTGTTTGTGTTTTTTAGTTTAATGTTTGTATTTTATTTGTTTTTGCACTGGTTCATAATTTTAAACTATTTTTCGCTGTTTGTGCACTCGATCTGCAGGTAATAGGAATTATTTTTTTCGAGAGTCGTGATTTCCTTTTTGTCTGATTTGTTCTTCCATCGTTCACGTTTTGGACTCTAGTGTCTTATCTATTGTTATCATAGCCCTAACTCCACGCTTTCGGTGTCTGTTTTATTTTAAGTTTCGTTTTTTTGTAAACGTGTTCTTCAGTCATTAGTTTATAATATCTCTGCGATGACTGAATGGAGTTTCATTTTATTTCGTTGTCAGAGTGAAAGCGGGTGGAAACGGTGTCGTTTTGTGCTTGGAGACCGAGGACGTGCAGGGGGCCGTGGCTAAGGCGGTGAGTGCTGGTGCTGTTGTGGAGGATGAAGTGGCTGAAGGTGAAGGCGCGTGTTGCGGTGGGCGCGTTGGGAAGGTCAAGGACCCTTATGGTTTTGTCTGGCTCTTCTGCTCACCCGGGAAGAAAAGTGTTGACGTGGAAGCTTAATGGGCATTTAAATTAGTTAATGTTTTTCTGACTGTTGGGATTTTCAGTTTGTTTTAGTTGTAGCAGTGCTTAGGGGAATGACCCACTTGTCTTTAGGAAATGACTGAGTTACTATTAATCTAATGGTTGTGACTCTATTTTGAGTATTTTGAAATTCTGGTGCTCCTTGTTATTGTTATTTCCCATGATCCAAGCTGACCCATAAAGTAATTTGGCTCTGTATCTGGAATTATGTTCATATTCTCATTTTTTTTCTTATTTATAACCGAGTTTCACTATTTTTTTGTTAATTTCTGTTGGTTTGAGATTTGAAATGCATCCTTTTTGAAATAGTTTTTTCATCTTTGAATTGTTAGTGTTAAGTAATTAATTATATTTGGAAATGAGGACATTTAGAGTATGTTGTAAATCTTTTAATCAATTAGTAATAAATGTTTATTCAGCTACGAGTCTTTTCAAGAAGTATTAGGTTAAATGAAATGCTTTTGAATTTAATCTGCTTTCTGGGTATGAATGATAAATTTGTATGTTGGTTTAATAATGTATTTAATTACATTTTTTTTTATAAAATTTATTTCAAGAAATCTGATTTAGTTTTGTATTGTTTTCAAGGCTGTGTTAATCTAAATCTACCTATTACGCTTTTTAAGTTTTATGTATATTTGAGTATTGTAGTTTTTAAATAATTATTTTTACAATTTAAATTTTCAAATTTATTTCGCTTTTAAAGTTTTATGTTTGTGTATTTGTCTAGTTTAGAGTAGTTTTTGTTTTAAATAATCAAATTTATATTTGCAAATTATATTTTAAGATCTTGATGATGTAATTGTTAATGGTATTTTTCGTTACTTCTTGTATTAAAAATTAATTAATTTGATTAACGTATTTAGCTAATTCTTTTCATCAAATATTAACTTGTGTTATTCCTAATGTATTTTATTAACTCTTACTTACTAATTGATTAATACCTTTATTCTTTCTCTGGATTAAAAGTAAAAAATATTATCAATAACATAATTAACAAATAAATATTATATTTTTAAAATTTTATTAGTTACATATATTTTTATTATATATAGTATTGTTATTATGTTATAAAGTTACCTTTTACTGTATTTTTTCTATTTGTCTTTTATCAAATACTTTGTTTTCTTATTTATTTTTTCATTTATTTCTTCAAACATTAAGAGTAAGAGAATAAAATAGGTTAAAAATGAAATAATAAATTGTTTATTTGAATAAATAGTGAGAAAAAATAGGTGAAAAATGAAATTATAAATTCTGTGTGAAAAAAATAAATAAATTGATAAAATAATATAAAAGTTGATGGGAAATTCAACACAATAAAAATAATATCTCAACAAGAGCAATAAGCAGCGGATAATAATTTCCCCAACTAGCAAGAATCTGTGAGGAGCAATAACAAATAATGGCAGCAACAAAAACACACTTCAGGAAAACACAGAAATTTTTAACGTGGAAAACCTTCTCAATGTGAGAAGTAAAAACCACGGGCACAAACCAGTCAATCAAACTCCACTATGATCAATATTATGGTTACAAGAGAGTCTCAAAACAGCACAAATTGTGCTTAATAACCAGCCAAGTAGAAATACAACAGAGATGAAACAAAGAACAAGAAACCTGAAAAATTCCCAAAACTGCAGCTACCGTACACGGCCTATATCTCACTGTTCCGGTGACTTTTGAACAATCCGAACGGTCCAACTGAAGCACCACAAGGTATGAACCTGCTGACAAAATTTCAGCCCGATCCAACGGTGGACGAAACAGCAGCAGCAATCCGAAAAAACTCGTTCTCAAGAGAAACGCTGAAAATGCTGCTGTAATGTGAGATGAATTTCTCTCTGCTCAAACTACTTCTGCAAGATCCGGACGGTCAGATTGAATTCACACAAATTATGAACCTGCTTACAAAATTTCAGCCCGATCCAACGGTGAACAAAGTGTCGGCGGCGGCCGGAAGTTACTGGGCGAAACTTTTCCATCTTTTTCTTTTCTCTTTCTTTTTCTCTCTCTGCTGACGACTGTCACTCTGTCTCTCAGGAAAAAAACCCTAAAGGTGATTAAAAATTAGATTGGGCCTCCACATAGGAAGTGAGCCCAACCCAACAAAAGTAGTATTTTTATTTATTATTATTGTTACATAGAAGTAAAACTATAAAAGTAGTTTTATTGTTGATTATGACGGTTGATTTCTGTCTGAAACTAGTTTTTTCTCTCCTTTTCTCTTTTATTGGTAGAAAAATCCTTAAAAGAAGTGTAGTTGAGGTCCACTAATTTTGAGGTTGGGACGGTTCCATATTGTGAAAATACTTAAAGGCAAATAGAATCTCGTGTTGTACTTTGTGGTTTCTTTGTTTCCAATTTAGAAAAAAAAAAGTTATCCAAAATTTATTATCTAAATAAAATATCGAGAATTTTATAAATAAAATTATAACTAAGAGGTGAAACTCATTAATACAGATTTATTTTTTATACAATACATGAATATTTTATTTTATAGTAGACTCAATGAAAATATATTTATTTAAATGAAATATTTTACTATTTTTATTCTAAATTTGATGTCGAATTTCAAATTCACAACATAAATTTGATTCAATATGTATTTATCTACTAGAAATTAGGGGTGATAGAATAGGTGCCCGTGGCTTAACCCGTCAAAATTTGTGTGGGATGGACTGATTTATTGTAACAAAGTGGATTGAAAATTTTGATCGGGTTGGTCAACTCTGTTTTTTAAATATTTTATTAATGTTATATTTTAAAATTTTGTTATATATATTTATATTAAAAGTATATTTAATTATATAATTTTTTAATTAATTAATGTCTTTAGTTAAATAAATTAAAATAATTAATTTTTACATCTTAAATTACTAATTAAGTTTATTAATTAGTAAGAGTTGATGATTTAAGTCATAATATTATAAACCAATTAATTTTTATTTTTATCAGTTCATCTCGCTAGTCTAGCAGGTTAAGTAAGACAAATGAATATGAAATTGTTTCTTCCTACATCTTCATATGTTCTTGTGACATCCTACAATAAATGTAAAAAATATGATTTCGTCTTTCAGGAACAAAATAAAATCCTACATCCTAGACAAGTTTTTACCTTCTTTTCTATTTTTCTAAGCGCCTCAACCTCAGGCTCAAGCATCCCAACATTCATTTGAGCAAGTTGTAAATTTTCTTGGTGGTTCTTTATGCACTTTGGGAGGATTTGAGAGTTCGTTTGTGGTTATGAGGTGAAAAAGACTAGTGTTAGAGTTATATTTTACTGTTCTTGTCCATTACTTTGTGATTGTGAATTTTGCCATTTCGTTTTTCATATATTTTCAAAACATTCTGAATCATGCATGACGAGCTATTTTGTAATCCAAAATTATCAATCAAATTTAATTTGAAAGTAATTTTTAAAAAAATTATTTTGAATTACATAAACAAAAAATTAGATTCGATATTAACTTTCGATTTATATAATCTGAAATATATTTTGTTGAAAAATTACTTCTATTTTCCATTTTAGTTTTTAGTTTATATAATCTAAACTATATTATATAGAAAAATTACTTATAAATATATCATATAATTTGAAATATATATTTATTTTATAAATCGTCTAATCCAAAATATTTTTACCAATTTAGTTATAAGTTTTGAATTGTACAATTACCAAATTATTCTACATTTTTAATTAATTCGAGAATGTGTAATCCAACGAGAATTACAGAATCCGAAATACACCCAATATACCTCCATAACGATAACTTCAAATATTTAACTTATACAGATGATATTTATGGAAATATAGAAGTTATGGGATGCTACAAAAACATATGCAACCTGAAGATTATTGGCGAGTTGAAATACCAACTCTACCCACGAACCATGGCCCAATTTGCTAACTGTGGCCCAAATTTACTACCTTTAATTGAAATCGATTGACGGGTTTAGAGTTTTGATTTTTATAAAATAATTTCTTACCATTTAAATATTTAAAAGAATGTTTAAATTATTTTCATTTTATTATTATTAAATATAAATAATAAGTGAGATTATAAAATATATTTATTAAATACATTTAACTATGCTATATATATAATAAGTTTCATTGTTTTAAATTATTATTATTATTATTCTTATTTATTCATTTTGTATTATTATTTTAATTTATTTTTTATTAGAAATATGACTATTATATTTTTATAATAATTAAGTTTGTTTACGAAATATATATTAACTTGTTACTACAATGTTGTTATTATTGCTATTATTATTATTATTATAAATATTTAGGTGGTATGAAGATAATATTATAAATATAAAATTTAGATTAATTTTTTTTTAAGTATTAACGTGATAAATTTAATTTTGCAGAATATTAGTTAATATTTTTTTTTTTTGACTAAAACAATATCTACTGTGTCAGGTATTTTTATGGTGGTTGTGTGAAAAATAGAAAATAACTCAAAAGTCAATGATTAAATTATGTTTAAAGTTTTTATAATCTTTTTCTTATAATTTGTGTAAGGGTTGTGAGACAATATAAACATGAATATAAAAAAGAGGTTTAGGAATTTTAGAAAGATTGACTTTAATTTTTCCTTCCTTCTTTAATTAGTTAAATATTTATATAAATGTAATACAAGAGATCAAAAGAAAGGAAAGTTACTCATTATTTTTATACTAGTTCATCTGACCTCGCAAACTTTGTTCAATTTTTGACCAACTAATCAACTTCCACTAAATAATCTACTATAATGAAGTATAAATGACACTAGTGCAGAAAAGTCCTTAGACAACCATTTTTTAAGCTATTATATAGGGTTTCAAAACTGTTGTCTACGTAGTTTATACTATTGGGGGAACAAATAATGGTTATCTGTTCTAAAACCATCATTTATAAGTCACATTTAGACGACAGTTCTTTTGAACAACTGCATTGTATAACGAAAATCAAATATGACTATACAATACTAGGGAAGGGAATAAACAATGATTTTGCCCAAAACTGTCGTCTATTCCCTTCCCTTAGACCTTTTTAAAATTCACATGGTCGAGGTATAAATTATAGTTATTGTACAAAATCGTTGTCTATTCCCTTCCCTGAGAGGTATAGATGGCAGTTATGGGCCATAACCGTTGTCTATTATTGGAGTTTTTTTTTAGTTCATTCTGTTTGATTCGTTTCCCCTTCTTAACTAACCTGTTCATTTAAAAACTCAGCCAAATACATAAATTCAGACACATTCATTCAAACAAGCAAATTATATATATTGATAAATGTATTACAAACACTAATACATATTCCTATCTATCTAATTCCTATACTAATCATTAGTTATCCTAGAGTTATAGTAATTAACGAAATATGTGACCCAAGCATTTCTCACATAATCTAGAGCTTCCAATGGTTGTGGTTGCTCATTGATGACTTTTTACGGCAAGTGCACCACGTTGTCAGAAGTAATAATTGTCCCTAAGGACGGATATCGATCCCACAAGGAACAATGTATTATCAAGTACAATAATCGCTAAATATAAAACAAAACAATTAAAAGTGTGTTGAAAGTTGTTATAATGGCAAGAATTAACAAGAAAACAAATCAAAGAGTAATTGCGTCAATTGGAAAAATGGAGATTAGGTTTCATCTGTCTCACTCTTATGTATTTTGATTAGCATGTCAATATTAAGTTCTTTGATTGAAATTGATGCCAGTATAAATATCATTTATATCAATTCCTTGCATATAAAATCCTTAAGAATGTTCCCTAACTATCGATCCCTCGCATAATTATAAGAACAACTTAGAACGAAGCTCAGATGTTAATAGCAATTAACATTTCAAGTCTATTCCTAGCACTCAAATATGTTAAGTATTGTTGTTTAGGTTAGAACCCTAAAAATACTTTCCAGTCAGATTTAAGATTCTCAATTTGTCACGGAAAATTAAAAGCAAAACAACAATACCAATAATCAATCAAGAACTGAATATTTTAATACAAGATATCACCTCAATACATAAGAGTTCAAGCAGATTACTCCCAATCTCAAAGGGTAGAATTAGCCACGCATACTTCTAGCACCTTCCATTCTCCCAATTGGGTTACAACTCACTCTTTGGTGTTTTCCTCTCAATCTGGCACACTAGGCTTGTGCCTCTATCCCCCTATTTAACCTAATTTGCTAGGGTTAGGTGACTTCCTGCATCGCGCTTATGGGCTTAATAATAAAAACATAAAAATAGCCCAATTGATCTGACACATTCTTGTTGTTGAGTTGGATTTTTCTCTCTCTCTCTTTTGTGGGTTCTAGGCCTTCCAGCTTTCTCCTTTTAGCATATATAATTCTTCTTTAGTCCAAATCTCCATTCTTTCATAAAAACCAACAATTAACACCAAATTTAGGAATAAAATGCTCTTATTCAATTAAAATCATAAAAAATATAAAAAAGTATAAATTCATAAATTAGGGATTATTTTATATGTAAATTAGCAATTAATACTCATAAGTGCCTGTATTTTAATATGAAATATTATGGAAATTAGGCACTTATCACTCATCCGTAAACAATTGCATTACAAAATAAAGTTAAAATTAGTGTTAAGATACATATACTTTTATTATAAAGAATAATTTAAATATTATTATCTGTTTCTAATTTTTTCGAATGCCTACTCACACAATGGTAATCATCCATTTCATAACGTAGTAGCCACACTCATAGCCTCCTGGTTGTTTATTGCACTATAATTGAATATAAATTAAAATTTAATATTGATATTTTGATAAATAATGAAAAGATGAAGACAAAAATTACACACCTTTAGGTTCAACCATGTGAGCTTTTGATAATTTGCACTAGGTTGACCTCTTAGTATGCTATATCCACGCCATCCCTGATTAATAGAAAAACTTTGTTAGTAGACGTTTAAGTATTATACATAACTAAGTGTATAATGTAATTGCACATGAACTATTTGCTTAAGATGTGTGGATGGCTTCTTGTGCAGTGAACAAAATCTAACAACATTGTTATTAACTACGGATAGCACAAGTAACTAACTGCCAGTGACCCCTGCATTAAGCAATTGGTAAATATCTAAAACATGAAATACTAATAATTGACGACTTATAATTGAACTTACTCATTAATATAAGGGCAGAAATATATTTGTTTTTTCTCTTCAATCAGAGTGTTGGTGATGTATGACTGGGTTTCAACTTTCTTCGCTCCAATTGGATTAATGAAATAGGGATCCAAGAATCCATAAACATCTTGATTCCTGTCACTAATAGAAACTCCAGACAAATACTTATAGGTTATTCGTTAAAGCATAATCAATAATAATTTAACATAAAATAAATTAAAATATAGTTGAAAGATACTTACATCATAAAAAAATTAAATGATGGTTATATTGAGCTCTTGGTTTCGAGTTGCAAATTGTAACACATTTGACATGTATATGACAGGGGGATGTTAGTGTTTCTTCCAAAAAAAGTATCATCCCACGGAACCTCTAGTGGGTTTGTACCAATAGCCTTAGTAGCTGATAGTAAGAAGCTATAGAATCGTCAATGGTAAGCAGAAGCTTCTTTTGTGAACTTGGTTTCCGACGAGGTTTCTACAAAATAAAGAACATTTGTATTAAATTAGATATAAGGTATAAATATAAATTAATATAATGAAATTAAATTATTATTCGGGGTTTTGGAATAACTCGAATGAGGTGTTTGGGCCAAGCTATTGCCTCAATCACAGTAGTTAACTCATCTGTCAGTAGAGGAACATGAGCATCAACAACTCATACCTTGTCCACTGTCACCTTCACCACATCAGGAGGGAGAGGCATTGACCCCTTCAAAGACTTTTTCAATGGCCACCACCTGAGGAATGATGCCATCCTTTAGAAGTAACTCACATTGGCTTATCTGGCCAATGACATCCCCTAATGTTCTAGGAGTTGCACAACTTCCCTTTGTGCTCCTAAGAGTGGGAGCCACAAGCGGCTCAGCACAAAGTTGTTGCGATAGAAACTCTTGTCGCAACAACCGATTCTTTTCCTTAAACTCTAGCCGCATCCGCTCACTCTCCTATTGCATCTTTTGACTTAAATCCTACATTAATTGTTTCCGTATTTTAGTCACCAATTCTTCGTTGGTCTCTGTGGCAGAGGAGGAGGATGAATTACGTGGTGCAGCTACAAAATATTGTTGAATTCCAACCCCTTTTCCAGCTGCATGTACGCGATCAGGGTGCTTAGGTTGTTCAATAACTTCATGCAATATATCTTGACGACCATGAGGTACAAAATTACCTTGGAAGCTTTGCTCAACCAAGGAATCCTACAAGAGTCCAAAATTATATAAGTTTTTAATATAATTAAAGCTTTAAAATAGATGTAAAAGTAGATGAAAATAACTAACAATTTTTTCTGAGACTATTCATGATTGCTCAGAATTATATGTACCTGATTTTTTCATTCGGGGCACCTTCCATTTTTTGTGGTGGGTAGGTGGAGATGGAGGTTCACAAACCCCTGTATCAATTTGAGAAGCAGTTGTCTGTCTTAATTACTCCTTCTCATTTACCAAAGATTCTTCAAGCTTACGATACCCCCACGAGATATTAGGTGTGGGGGTCACATTCTTAGATGCTATGTCTTGAGCTTTCTTCCTACGACCCTATGATAATTGAAATAAAAAATATAAAAAAAATAATATTAAATAATTAGTGTTATGATCAATAAATAAAATAATTAAGTAATTTCACTAACCGTCCACTCCTCAGATTCACGACTTTCAACAAAAAGACACCATGTCTCCTCATCAATATTGCAGTACTTTGAAAAAAGGTTTGGCTTTTGTAAGGTCCATAAACATATTTTGACATCAGTTGTGACTTAAACTGATGAAATTTAATGGCGACTGAAGATAAAACCTTCGATCTCAGACTGACCACATTAGGGATATCAAAATGCATCTGCAAAAAAAATACCATGAAATTAAAATTGATCAATTAATATTAAAAAGCAATATATGATAACAATAATAATGTATACATTACCAGGATATCCTCCCAGAGCATGGTCCGGTCGACCTCAGTCACATGATGCCAATATGGAGATTCTCTTACGAGCAACGACTCCAAGATAGCTGCTGAAAGTTTCAACATTAGAACGAAAAGCCACTCCAGTGCTGAAGTCAATGGTGATTGGTGTATTTTCACCACTAGCATGTCTCAATGAGAGACACCTGAGTCTAGTAGGTCCTCTAGTGGATTTGTCAGAAGGGTGGACAGAAGAAATCAAAGTCTGATTGTCAGTCATATCTGTGTTAAAAAATTAGGTAACAAACATTAGTTAAATTGGATCGAAACAAATTCGTATAAAATAAATACATAAAATATTATCACAAATATTTCTAAATTCATACATAGTGGGTTGAATGTTCATATGTATATTCCCTCATTGTGGTCTTTACGAGTTGCATGTACATCATCAACTACATCGACATCTTTATTCATTGTCATTAATGTGAATGAATGGGCGTCACGATTTTCAATATTAGACAAGTCATCATCAATAGCCTCCCCTTTTTTTTTTTTGTGTAAAACAACATACGAATGTTCTGACGTAGAAAACCTGAGATGCTTATTGAACCATTATAAACGGCTCATCCTGATAACCTATCTTTCGAAAGTCCACTAATGTGAATCTTGATTCATCAATTTTTACCCCACTATTATTGTCAACCCATTTACACTTGAAAACTAGAACAGAAAACTTAATATAGTCAACCTCCCATATCTCTTCTATAATACCATAGTATGCCATTGATCCAACTACATGATTTGTATCTTTTGAAGTGGAAAAATGTATTAACTCAGCTTCAAGAGTAACACCACAATTTTGAACTGTGCTATTTTCATCCATAGATTTTGTGTAAAATGTACAATTGTTCACTTCGTAACGTGTACAAGAAATGACATCAAACTTCAATCCAGCAGCCAACCAGGTCAAAATCTTCGGGAATCCTTTAACACCTCGTCTTTGAACCAAGGTATGCAAGTTCTATTATGTTCCATCAAGACCCATTTCTTTGGTTGCCTTGGGTTATTTGCCTTCACAATGGCTTTATGAGCATATATGTAAGGTATAACCTCATAAGTGTTATTCAATATATACAAATGTGCTTGCAAGACTTCTGATCGATATTTTCTTCCCACATGTACACCATGTAAACATTTACTTATAGAACACCTGTGGTGCCATGAGTTGGTTGGAAGACCTATTGAATTTTCTTTTGACATGTACTATGTACAAAATTCAATACTTTCTTTAGCTATATACCTTTCAATCATTGAAACTTCTGGACGATAATGATTTTTGACATACCCTTTCAAAATTTTCATATACCATTCAGTAGGATACATCCATCTTAAATACACTGGTCCACAAATCTAACCTCTCTTACCAGATGTACAACAAGATGAACCATGATCTCAAAAAAGGACGAAGGAAAAAAAATATCCAATTCACACAAGATAACAACAATTTCACCTTCAAGTTCATCTAACTTTATTGGATCAATGACTTTACAACAAATGGAAGATAAGAATGAGCACAAACGGGCTATGGTATGTTTAACATTTTTTGGTAAGATTCAACGAATAGCTACCAGCAACAACTATTGCATCAAGATGTGACAATCATGAGACTTTAACCCAATTAGCTTCAAATCTTGCCTTGATATTAGGCTCTTCACATTTGAGGAATGTACTTGTGGCACTTTCACACCCTTTAGACATTGACAAAAACTTATTTTTTCATCTTTTGACATGGTGTAACAGGCTGGGGGAAAATATGTACGCTTACCCACCTGTATTGGTGCCAACTCACCTCGTATTTTCATATCAATCAAATCTAAACGAACATTTAGACCATCCTTCCTATTCTCGTTAATGATAAGAAGTGTACCAATTAAACTATCACACACACTCTTCTCAACATGCATTCCATCTATACAATGTTTCACTTCTAACTTTGACCAATACGGAAGATCAAAGAGGATTGATTTTTTCTTCCATATGTTTGTCACAAATGACTTCTTTTTCGACTTACCGAAGGTGTGGTCTATGTTATTTACCTTTTCATAAACCTCAACACCAGTTAAAGGAGTTGGTGGACTGTCAGTCTCTTGATGTCCTTTAAAGGCTTTTTTAAACCTTCGGTAAGGAGGATGACTTCTAAAAAACCTCGATGCCGAAGCTATATTGTCTTACTTCCATGTTTCAATTGTTGAGAAGTGGTGTCTTCTTCACATATTGGACATGCTTTATGACCCTTAACACTATATATACTAATAAGTTACCATATGCCGAAAATTCATTGATTGTGCAAAATAACATGACATGCATCTTGAAAGTTTCATTATCAAACTCATCAAATACTTTACCACCCTGATCCCACATTAACTTTAAATCTTCAATTAGGGGACTTAGATAAAAATCTATGTCATTTCCTAGTTGTCTTGGATCATATATCATGATGTGAGTTGATTTTAAGATTGCACATTTTATGGGTTGCACTTTGTTTATGAGTTTTTGTTTTAAGCAGAATATGGCGAGAAACCCTAAGAATATTTCCACTAGACACAAACTTAACCAAGTGATTAAGTAAATGAGAAGGTTCACTTCTAGAGCGCAAAGAGAAAACACAATTATGGTGCGATGATGAATAAGTGCGTAATTAAAGAGCATATAAAGGAAAGAAAGAAGATAGAAACTGAATAGAAAAAGATGAACACAAGAACATAAAGGAATGGAAAAAATAAAAAGATTAAAGGAAAGAGAAGCTTAGGATGATGATGGTGTGGTTACGCCACTTGGAGGGGGAGGAGAATCCAAGATGAGTGGTGAAGACCGTCACTTGAGGTATTGTGCACTCAGGATAAGACCCAAAATACTAGGAGACTCAACTCACTAAACACTCCTGCAGAGTTTCCTTTCTATTTCAAAATTCAATGTGTTATTTACATGAGGCAAGACACCCTTTATATAGGAGAGAGTGACTTAGGGAGAAAGAGTGGGAGGGGTAGGGGTGTCATTTGTGAGAAACCTTCTAGAAGGTAGGTCAAAAAACCTTTAACCTAGGTGTACTTGCCATGAAAGGTGGGCACAAGCCCAATTTATGCTAAGTACACCCCAATTTATGCTAAGTGAACCCTACTCTAGCTTATTCTTCTATTTGGACCCCCAAAGTGAGCCCAATTTATTTACATAAACTTGTCTTGTGAAAATACTAGAAGGAAGAACATTTGATATTTTGGTTTATGCCTGGTTCTTCTTCTGTTGAGACTCTCTTGAGGTTTGGTGGGGCATGGTCTTGTATATTGAGATGATTGACCTAATTGTGAAGTATCTTTTGTGTCCTTAGCCATCTGCTTGTCAAGGTGATTTGTATCATATCATCATAGAAAACATCATGTATTTTCGCTTCATGCACAGTCTAGGAGGTAAGTTGTAAATAACTAGTAAAACAGGCCATGAACTATGATTTGTATTCATATTACTAAATAATGTTCTCGCCGGTTGACTCGCCTGTCAGTTGACTCCACGACACTCACACGCCTCCTTCCTCACGTTGATACGTGCTTGGTTCTTTCGAAGCAATCTGCACCTGCAAAAGAGAAAGGGGCGCCCTAGAGGCCGTTTGCACTCCGACGCTCAAGTCAATAGTGGGCAAGTAACACCAAGTGTATTGAGTTTCTCTCTGTGTTTAGGTCTAGAAACTGCGTACCTTTGTGAAGTATTTTACTGTCCCTTATATAGTCTAGGGTTTACAGCTCCGCTAACCCTAATTAGGGTTCACTGCGCTACTAGCCATATTTAGGGTTTACTGGAATACCCTTGCGCCGCTATCACCCAATCTTAGGGTAATCTAGCACCTAAGGTTTCCTTCTCTGGAGTGCAAACTCTCACAGGGTGACCACCTGGGTGCCTCCTTGTGCACTTAGTCTCTGGGGCCACCTGTTCTGGGAGTGCCTTCACTGTTCACGTGCTATGCATGTAGCTTCACTGGGAAACCCTAGGTCTAATGAGTACTCGACCCCTCAGGACTCTGCACCTAACTGTGGTCTCCCTGCTACCCGCATAGGCTCTTCGTGATTCAGGCCTCTCCCTACCTCTGGGTACTTAACTGGTCATTGGCCCACACTGGGAACCAATCTTAGCTGTTCTGTCTACGCTGTTCAAATCACCTAAGACCGATGTCACCTCGTCACACTCTGTAGCCGAGGACACATAAGCCCTTTCTGGTGATCGTCACGCTGATGACTGATCACCCTTCTCTAAGGGGACACATCGATGATTGGTCACCCTTCTCTGAGGTGGCACACCGATGACTGATCACCCTCTAATCCAAGCTGCCTGCGGGGTCCACTCCACGTGGCTTTGGCCCATGCTGTGGGATCCAGCTGACGTGGTTCGCCCTTTATACCTGTTCTCGGTGTCCGAGGACTGGTCGGTACAAAATTCATTCCGTTTGTAGCTAAACTAAGTCGGATATTTCTTGACTCTTTACCAAACTCGGGAAACTCGTCATCAAATTTCTTCCATTGAATATAATCAGTTGGATGGTGGTACATGCCATCACATTTCCTCTCATCTACATGCCAATTAAGATTCTTAGCATCATTTGGGTTTGCAAACAAACGCTTCATCCTTGGAATGATGGAAAGAATCTTTTCCATGCTTTTCCATTGGGGGTCCATGCTTTTCCATCTTTTCAATAGTATCATCATCTTTTTGTTTCAACTTATAACATGATAACCCACACCTTGAAAAAATTTTCAACAATTCAAAATTCTTCCTGTATAATATACAATCATTAGAACATGCATGTATCTTTTTATACTCCATACCCATCGGACAAAGAATCTTTTTGACCTCATAATTACGATTAGGCAGAGTATTTCCCTCTAGAAGCATCTCCTTCAACAACTAAAGCAATTTCGTGAAACTTTTATCAGTCCATCCATTTATTGCCTTCAAATTCACCAACCTTAACACCACCGACAATCATGTGAAGTTAGTTGGTCCAAGTAATTGCTTTTGAGTGACACACTGATAAAGGGTTTGAGTCATAGGTCAAGAATTTAAAGATGAATAGTGATTATGGAATTTGATTTGTTTTGGGTGGGTTGAATATGGTGCATTGTTAAGGCCAAATTTGATCCAAGTTGTTGGTTTTGGGTGGCACATTGATCAAGGTGGTTTCGGTCATAAGTCAATAATCTGATAATGCCTCATTTTTGGTGGGTTGAATCAGGTGCATTGGTAGGTCGTATTTGGGTCACACTATTCAAGGGTCTGGGTCATGGGTTAGGAATCTAATGATAAAAAATGGCTATGAATAATATCTCGTTTTGGATGGGTTAATTCTAGTACATTGATAGGTCATATATGATCTAAGTCGTTTCTTTTAGGTGACATATAGATTAAGTGTCGGGTCATGGGTTAGAAATATGACGATAAATAGTGGTTATGGATAATGTCTCATTTGGGGTGGGTTGAATATGATGTGTTCGGGTGGGTTAAATGTTAACAAAATGGTTATGAATGATGATTATGATATAAAATTGATTGAGATCACTAACATGGATTGATATGTGAACACTGGTAGTAAGATGTATTAAGTACAAACACTTATATCTAATAAAGTTATCCTAATTTCATTGAGTGTTTAAATCATGTAAATAAAAAACTTCAAGTAGGAAGAAATTGAAGAAAAATTTAGTGCACATCTGAAATACATAAGGTATAGTGAGCACTTAAACTTATCCTAACCTATGAAGTTCAAAGAGAATGCAGGGTAAACCAAGCAGGTTGGCCCATAGTTCGCTATAAAATAACATGGGACAAACTGAATGTTGAAGTCTGTTAACTTGCACATATCCACCTAACATAACCCACAACCTACACGGACCAAATTCTGGATCAACACACTCCGACCTTGCGACTCACATTAAATTTTTTCTTTTTAATATTTTATTATTGTGTAGAACTTTTTGTTTGTTGAATAAGATTAAATATTTTTGTGCATTATTTAATTAATATTATATCTTTAAATGAACAAATCTAGATTTTATTTCATGATCTATTATAATATATTTTTCATCATATGTTTCCAGTAAAAAATAAAGGTTTAATTACCTTTTTCGTCCCTATATTTGGGGTCAATAGTCAATTTAGTATAGTAGTTTTAAAAAAAATCAATTTGGTCCCTATATTTTTTAAAATGTATTCAAATTGGTCATTTCCGTTAAAATGTATTCAATTTGGTCCCTATATTTTTTAAAATGTATTCAATTTGGTCCCTATAATAGTAACAATAATATTAATAATAATAATAGTAACAATAGTAATAATAATAATAAATAATAATAATAATAACAATAACAATAATAATAATAATAATTCTCAATTCTACCTCTTTTTTCATATAAGCATTCTCTCTCTTCCACATAAACACTCTCTCTACCACGTAAGCACTTTTTCTTCTACATAAACATTCTCTCTCTGCCACATCAGCAGCTGCTAACGGAAAGGACCAATTTGAATACATTTTAAAAAATATAGGGACCAAATTGATTTTTTTTAAAAACCACTATACTAAATTGACTATTGACCCTAAATATAGGGACGAAAAAGGTAATTAAACCAAAAATAAATTATTAATCTTTATGTTTTTCTTTTAATTATTATAATTACAGGAAATCCTTATTCTTATAATATACTCAAATCTTGGATTAAAAAATTATAAAGAACTTTATTGATTTTTTCAATTTCTTGAAACAATTTATTTGGATCGACCCTCAAACCCACATTTTATATGAAATGAGCAAAAATATTAGCTTTCAAGTCTTATCTGGGTCAATATGTCTCGACCTATTTTCTAACGGGCCAATTTATGGCAATTTCTTCCTGCACCATATCAATTCTAACCCTGCACCATATCATTTTTTATTTCTAAAATTACCTTTTCTAGATATAAAAATCTGGAATAGAAAATATACATTCCGGACAAAGAAATCCGGATCACAAAATTAAAAAAACATTCCAGATAATAATTTCCAGAATTCAAAATGTGTTCCGAATATCCAAATCCAGAATATTTTCAGATAATAGGTTTTGGAAGTAATTTTTGTTTACATTCTTTTTTATTTAAAGTTATTTTCATCATTTTGGAAGGGTAGGTTGGGTGAATATTGGAATTGATATGGTGCAGGGAGAAATTGCCCCAATTTATTGGCTAGACTGATCCATATTGTGATCCGTAAGCCCAAGATTCAGAAATATATTTAGGTATTAATATTAATAAAAAATAGTTAGTACATATATTCTAGAAGATGTCATTAATAATTTTTATAGAATATTTTTTATGTATATAAATCCATGTGTTTATATATGTGAGTTAATAATTTATAGTTTGAATTATTTGTGGTTATATATTTATGGTTTGAGTTATAAGTTAAATTGTAACTACTGTTACTTCTAACTTTTAATAATTTATTCTTTATTTATTATTTGAGTGAAATTTAATGTAATTATACTTTATATATCTCGGCAGGTCAAAAAACTACAAAAAAGAATAATATTAATTTGATGTATGCATTTTCTTTTGCAATTACTCTTAATTTTCTAAATCCTACGATGAGTACAAGATAGGCATATGTATGCACTTTATGTTTAATTGGGGATATTATATCCTCTATCAATTTTCCTACTAATTGATTTTAAATATTAATTTATTTTAAAATTTTAACATAAAAAATAAGTTTACGAAAAAGATTTTAAAGGATAGAAAAGTTACTTGAATAATAAAGAAATAGTTATATATACATGATAATACATATTATTATTATTTTTAAATTTTCTTACATACAGATATCTAACAACATTCGACAAATCAAATAAACATATTTTTCTTGTCCTAATTTTGTATTAACAAAACATATTGAAAATTGCATCTCTTTTTTTTTTTTTTTTTTAATTAACTTGAATTTTTCTCTCATTATTATTTTTTCACTCTCTAACAATAATGGTAAAAAATCATTATTTTAAAAAGCAGTATTCTATATACAATGAAATTCATTTAATTTAATCAATAAAATTTCTATGCGTTAATAATAAATTATTCAGAAACAACAGTAAATTAATTAAAATAATTTATTGAATTTTTTTTATGTTCAAAACTAAATGGTTCTAAGATAAACTGTAGGTAAACTGGCTGTACTGGTGGTGACCGAACAATCGAACCCACTTAAGAGTGGCCGGTGTTATGCAACCGTCTGTTTGTACGCGCTTCGCCGCACATGTTGCTTAGCTGACCGTCTCATGATGCCGAGTCATGAGTTGACTAAGTCGGCAAAGATAATTCGTGATTAAGGGTTGTTTAGCGCTCCCTAAGCACGATCCATTTTCCTAATCAGACCCACTAATGAAGGCCCAATAAAGTAATATAAATAGCGCATATTCCAAGAATAAGGTACGTCATTATCTATAGTACTATGATAACCGAGTGCCAAGTACCTTGCTAACTTAAGCATCGGAGTACCTTTTACAGGTACCATCCGAATTCCTGGACGACCGAGTGACTGAGTGAGGAAGGAAGGAAGAGACTTGAAGGGAGAGGGGTTGAAGCACAAGACTACCGACTGACTACAGTAGAAAGCAATCGTTCTTTGGGTCCTACTACCGAACGAGAACAATTGGCGCCCACCGTGGGGTCGAGAGAATAGTTGTGAAGAAAGTTAGTGAATGGTTTCAACAAGAAGCATGGCAAGCGAAAGGATGTTTGAGGCCGAGCAGGCAGCGATGCAGATGGCTCTACGGAAGGAAATGGCTGAAATGAAGAAGAAACATGAGAAAAACGAAGAGGAGATCTCAAGTCTCCGCAAGGAGAACGAGGAGATGAGGAGGCGCATTGAAAGCGCGTCGTCCAACGGACCAACTAACGTCGTTGGGAGGTCCTTCGCCGCCACTGCTAGCCCCAAACCTACCGAGCAGCCGAAGGATAAGGTCCATACAGTCGAGATGGGTGATGAGTCTCACCCAAATAGATCATTGAACATAATCGGAACCGCGAGCATCGGTCGTCGCCACCCATTCACCAACCTCATAATGGAAACTCCACTCCTAGACAAGTGGAAAGGGTTCAATAGGGACCGCTACGATGACACGAGCAACCCTGACGACACGACCAACCCCGACGAACACATGGATGCATACACTATGCATATGAGTCTGTACACCGTAGATGACGCAGTTCTCTACCGGGTGTTCCCTACCTCTTGAAGGGAGGAGCATTGAGCTAGTTCACGAAGCTCCCTCCCAACTCCATCGACTGCTTTGAGACGTTAGTGGCTAAGTTTGACACCCAGTTTGCGACTAGTCGACCGCACCATCTCACGTCCATCACGCTAGTTGGCATCCATAGAGAAAAGGGAGAGTCCCCTAGAAAGTTTATCAATCGCTTTAGCAAGACGACAATGAGCATTCGGAACCTGAGCCCGGACGTTGCCATGCACCACATGCTGACGGCCCTCAGGCCAGGTCCCTTCACAGACAATCTATGCATGCAGCCTGCTGCTAATCAAGACAAACTCAGGCGCCGAGCCACTAAGTATATGTAGTTGGAGGAGCTGAGAGAATTCAGAAACCAAGCCCGCATGAAGGCAAGCGGAGAGAAGAAAGAAGACAAAGACTGACAAGGGAAGTCAAGGTCTAGACGAGGAGACCCGAGGAGAGACAACCGAGGACCTAGATTCTCCAGGTATACACCACTCAACGTTAATCGAGGCAAAATCCTGCAAGAAGCACTGAGTGTTAGGTTGTTGCCACCACCTAGAAGGGCTCTAACCCCCAATAACGCTGATCGCACTAAGAAATGTCGGTACCATCAGAATACCGATCACACGACCGAAAACTGTCAGGCCTTGAAGGATAAGATCGAAGAACTTATTAAGGCAGGGCACCTGCAGAAGTTCGTATACACCGAGCGGAGCAGGAGGCGCTCACCGTGCAAGGAAGAATCCTCGCGGAAGAGGGATAGAACCCCTCCTGGGCTGATGGGGGAAGACCAATACCAAGAAAGACATTCGAGGAGGGACGATCCCCCGAAGGACGAAAGGAGAGGTGGTCGCGAAGTGATAAACACGATCACGGGCGGATTTGCTGGAGGCAGTAGCTCAAACAACGCAAGGAGGAAGCACCTTTGCGCGGTTCACCAAGTGAACTCTGTCTCCATCCGATCGAGGATGCCCCCAATCACGTTTACCGACAAAGATTTCAAGGGCATCGATCCCTCTCAAGACAACCCGATGGTGATATCTGTCGACATAGACAAATTCACCATCATGAAGACCCTCGTCGATTAAGGGAGCTCGGTCGACATCCTGTACTGGAAAACCTTCAAAGCCATGAGGATTCTGGTAGAGGAAATGATGTTGTATGACGATCACATCTTCGGTTTCGTAGGCGAACGAGTAGACACGAAGGGGTATATCAAGCTGTATACTACCTTCGGCACATAGGGGCGAACAAAACGATCAAGATCAAGTACATGGTCATTGACGCCAACACCTCTTACAACATATTGCTCGGCCAGTCATCTCTGAATAGGTTGGGAGCGATCATGTCGACACCACACCTTGTAATGAAGTACCCGTCACTATTAGGAGATATCCTGATGATCCATGTAGATTAAAAGCTAGCAAGGGAATGCTATGCTGAGAGCCTGAGGGTGGAGCCCACCCGTCAGGAGGTACGAGGCAGCCAGTCCCCTAGGTGTAAGACTCCTTGAAGACAAAGGTCACCCCAGATGCGGCTAGCAGAGCATGCGGTTGCCTTGGTGGACCTCGACCCCCGCGAGGTCGAGCCACGGTTAGAGGCCAAAGACGAGCTGTGCAACATCCCGCTAATCGGTGAAGACCATTATACGAGCATCGGCACGGGAATGGCAGCTGCCGATGCCGAGGCTATCCATCAAGCTTTGAAGAAGAACGTTGATCTTTTCACTTAGACGACCTCCGACCTATCGGGAATGAATCCCGATGTCATCACCCATAGGCTGTCGGTCTACAAAGAGGCACGCTTGGTCGTGCAAAATAAGAGAAACCCCAGAAAGGAAAAGAGGTTGGCGGCCAGAAAGGAAGCCGGAAAGCGTCTAGCAACAGGGTTTATCCGTGAAGCCCGGTACACCATGTGGCTGGCCAACATAGTGATGGTCACCAAGTCGAACGACAAGTGGCGTATGTGTGTCGACTACAAAGACCTTAACAAGGCATGTCCCAAGGATTCATATCCTCTCCCCAACATCAACCGGCTAGTGGATGGAGCGGCCGATCATAGGATCTTGAGCATCTTAGACCCTTATTCTGGTTACAACCAGATAAGCATGCACCCGAAAGACATGGAGAAGACAACTTTCACAACCGACGGCGCGAACTACTATTATGAGGTGGTGCCGTTCGGTCTGAAGAATGCGGGGGCAACTTACCAGCACTTGATGGACACCATCTTCAAAGGGATGATCGACAAGAGCGTGGAGGTCTACATCGACGACATAGTCGTAAAGTCTCACTCGTGCAGCCAACACATCAGGGACTTGCAAGAAGTCTTTGATGCCCTGAGGAAGATCAACAAGCGCCTTAACCCCGAGAAGTACGCGTTCGAGGTCGAAGGAGGGAAGTTTCTGGGTTTTATGCTGACTCATTGGGGGATTGTAGCCAATCCTGACAAATATCGGGCGATTGCTGAGATGAGAAGCCTGAAGAACCTCAAGGAATTGCAACAGCTATTAGGACGGTTGACAGCGCTATCTCGGTTCGTCCCTCAGCTTGCCGAGCGAACCCGATCGATGGTGCAGATCCTTCGAGAAGTAGCAAAGTTCAACTAGAATGAGACATGTGAAGAATTCTTCAGCCAGCTGAAAGACTTCTTGTCATCCCTGGCCGTCATATAAAAGCCTAGGCTAGATCAATCGATCGTCGTCTACCTGGCGGTGTCGGATGAAGTAGTTAGTGCGGCCTTAGTTCAAGAGGTAGAGAAAGAAAAGCGGCCGGTTCACTTCGTCAGCCGAACGCTTCACGCAGTTGAGACAAGGTACCAGATGATCGAAAAGGTAGCTTTGGCGCTAGTCCTAACTGCACGACACATGTGACTGTACTTCCAGAACCATGCCATAACAGTAAAAACTGACTACCTTATTTATAAAATTTTATCTAAACCCAACCTTGCAGGACGAATGATAGGGTGGTCGGTCGAGCTGTTCAAATTTGACATCCACTACAAACCAAGAGACACCATCAAGTCCCAATGCTTGGCTGACTTCTCCGTCGAGTTAACGCCACAACAAGACACCTTGACCGATTGGACACTGTACGTGGACGGTTCATCGAAAAAAACCACGTGTGGAGCCAGAGTTGTCTTGAAAGGATCGGATGGCCTCCTTGTCGAACAAGCTTTGCAATTTGCATTCAAGGCTACGAACAATCAGGCCGAGTACGAAGCCAACCAGGCCGGCCTCAATCTGGTGTACGACCTAGGAGCCCATATTGTTACGTGCAAAAGGGACTCTCAGCAGGTCGTAGGGCAAATCAAAAGCGAGTTCGAAGTGAAGGAGCTACTCCTATAGTGCTACTACCACACAGTTGGCAATTGCATAGCAAAATTTGACAAGGTGACTATCGAACATATACGACAACAAGACAACGAGCGAGCCGACGCCCTCTCCCGCCTCGTGTCTACGAAGAAGAAGAGCCACCATTGATCGGTTGTTCAGATCTGTCTAAAGCAACCGAGTGTCGAGGGGGCTGAATGCATGACCATAACGGAGGCCGAGACCTAGATGAGCCCAATCATCTAGTACCTACAACATGGGACATGCAAATCGGACGAAGAGAGGGCGATCCGACTGCAATGCGCGAGGTTCATGATGATCGGCAAAGACCTGTACCGGAGGGGCTACTCTACACTGTTCCTTAAATGCGTCACGAAGGATCAAGCGCAATATGTGATGGAGATTCATGATGGAGTGTGCGGCACTCATTCGGGGTCCCGAACGATAGCAGCCAAAGTTGTCAGAGCAGGCTATTATTGGTCGACAATCTAAGGTGATTGCGCGGAGTACGTAAAGAAGTACCGAAAATTCCAAGAGTTTGGCCCCCTACATCACTTGAAGCCTGAAGAACTTCACAGCATGACGTCGCAGTGTTTGTTTGCCATGTGGGGTATGGATATCATCAGCCCATTCTCTCCCGACAAGGGTCAAACCAAGCACCTGCTAGTCGTGATTGACTACTTCACGAAGTGGATAGAGGCCGAGCCACTAGTGTCCATATCAGCGAAGAATGTCCAAAATTTTGTGTGGAAGAACATTGTGTGCCGATTCAGAGTGTCGCACACTATAATCTCTGATAATGGGAGACAATTCATCGACCGAGGACTCCAATCCTTCTACGACGACCTTGGAATCAAGTCCATAACGAGTTCGGTCGAGCATACCCAGACTAATGGCTAGGCCGAGGCCGCCAACAAAGTAATCCTGAATGAGTTAAAGAAGAGGCTCGGCACGGCAAAATGAAGATGAACAAAAGAATTGATTGAAGTCCTATAAGCGTATCAGTGCACACCTCAAACGTCCACCTAAGAAACGTCATACAACCTAATGTACGACACGAAAGCAATGATCCTCGTAGAAGTGGGCGAGCCAACTATCAAATGGCAACTGTTCAATTTATCCTTGAATCAAGAGAGCCTAGCAGTCGGCCTCGACCTTCTCAACGAGTTTCGAGACAAAGGGAAGATTTGGGAAGAAGCATGCAAGTTGCGGGCGGCAAGGCGATACAACACGAAGGTGCGACCGAGAAGCTTCCAGAAGGGACACCTTATGTGGAGAATAAGGAGCGACGCAAGGAAGACAGATGACAAGTTTTCGTCCAACTGGGAAGGCCCCTTTCGGGTTCGAGAAGTAGCTGCCAGGGGGGCATACCACTTAGAGTGGTTATCGGAAAAAATTGTATTGAGGACATGGAATGCCACGCACCTCAAGTTTTATTATAGCTGAAAATTAATAAAATTACATGCACTCTTTCCTCGTCCAGTCATCTCGGCCGGAGAGGTTTTAACGAGGCATTTTGATCAAATACTTATGTACTTTTTAATATAAGTTCGTGTTGAAGACAAGCATCAATGAAGACGATCGACAATGTAGCATGAAGATAGAAGACACGGTTCAGCCAGGATGTAGCCTTAACCGGCATACCCTCCTATAATTATCAACCACATGGTTCGGCCAGGATGAAGCCTTAACATGCATACCCTCCGGATACCTCACGCACAAGTTGGTCAGGATGTAGCCTTAATTGGCATACCCTCTCGACATTGTCAACCACATGGTTCGGCTAGGATGAAGCCTTAACGGGCATACCCTCCCAATACCTCACGCACGAGTCGGCTAGGATGTAGCCTTAACCGACATACCCTGTGATGAAGACCAAGTAGAGGTGGCGCCTGAGGCCCAAGCCCATAAAGCCTAGGCCCAAGTTGGGGCCCAAGCCCAACCAAATAGCTCAACATCCTTCATGCCTCAAAGGATGACTAGGAGCAAGGCTAAAGCTTTGGGAGAAGAGCATCAATGGATGTCTCTTTTTGTAGTTACTTGTGTATAGGTTTTAGTAGAACTTTAAAGGAATGTGTAGATATTAAAATAAGGGGTGCCAATGTATAAAGATAGGTCACACCTTCCATGTGACATAAAGAGTAGGTGTAGGTGTAGTTTTTAGGAGGTGACAAAGTAGAAAAAAGGTCACACCTCCCATGTGACTCAAGATTGGCTCCAAATTTGAATTAGAATTAGGAGGGAATTTTGAATTTGTTTCACTTTCATTTCAGCGCTCTAAACCTATAAATAGAGGTGCTTGGTCATTGTAAATTCAACATTGAAATTCAAGAACAAGACATAGAATCAAAACTACCGATTGAAATGACTATGGAAGATGAAAGAAGATGAAACTTATGTGGTTGTAGCCATGGATTGGGAATGGACACGCCACTTGGAGGTGATGATCCAAGATAAGTGTAGATTTGCCGCCACTTGAGAGCTCCCAAAGCTTCACAAGATGAGACAAGGAAGAGGAGAACAAGTCTCACAAAATTCACTCACAATTTGAGTATAGTAACTTTTCTTCTAATTTCAATGTTGAATTTACAATGACCAAGCACCTCTATTTATAGGTTTAGAGGGTTGAAATGAAAGTGAAACAAATTCAAAATTCCCTCCTAATTCTAATTCAGATTTGGAGTCAATCTTGAGTCACATGGGAGGTGTGACCTTTTTTCTACTTTGTCACCTCCTAAAAACTACACCTACACCTACTCTTTATTTCACATGGAAGGTGTGACCTATCTTTATACATTGGCACCCCTTATTTTAATATCTACACCTTCCTTTAAAGTTCTACTAAAAACTATACACAAGTAACTACAAAAAGAGACATCCATTGATGCTCTTCTCCCAAAGCTTTAGCCTTGCTCTTAGTCATCCTTTGAGGCATGAAGGATGTTGAGCTATTTGGTTGGGCTTGGGCCCCAACTTGGGCTTGGGCCTCAGGCGCCTCCTCTACTTAGTCTTCATCATGCTCTCCGGGTTGGAGAGAATTCATCCACGAATTTGGAAGACCTTTTTAACTTCTTGAGTAGTCATGAGAAGGCTTTTCTTGGAACTTTTTTTATCATTTTCATGCTCTCTCTTTTGCTTCATTTTAATCTGGTCCTCATGAACTTCCTTTGGAGAGAGAGACTTAAGTATGACCTTATGCCCATGAAAGTTAAAAGAAATTTTGTTGGTAAAGCCATCATGAAAAACTTTTCTATCATATTGCCATGGCCTACCCAAAAGAACATGTGTTGCTTCCGTTGGGACAACATCACACAAGACCTCATCTTTGTATTTACCAATGGAAAAAGCAATGAGGACTTGTTTGTTAACTATGATTTCTCCAACCTCACTTAACCATTGTATTTTATAGGGCTTTGTATGAGAGATAGTAGACAATCCAAGCTTATCTACTACTCTTGTACAAGCCACATTAGCACAACTTCCCCCATCCACTATCAAAGAACACAACTTATCATTAATGAGACATCTTGTATGGAAAATATTTTCTCTTTGGCTTTCATCAAAGGGTTTTAAAACTTGGCCAAACATTCGTCTCACTACTAATAAGTCGCCTTCAAGTGGACTTTCACTCTCATGCTCACTTGGGGACCTAGGAGGTGTGGAAGGTCTAGAGGAATCCGAACTATGCTCACTCACAACCACCCCATCACGCATCATCATATTCCTTTTGGAAGGACAATTAGCCGCTATATGACCATAGCCTAAACATTTAAAGCACTTTTTACTTGAAGATTTAGTTGGTGATTTAGGAGTAGAAGTTGAAGGCTTAGTATCTCTAGTTTTGAAAGTAGAATCTTTTGAAGGAGATTTTGAAAAAGATTTTCCTTTGTTTTTCTAAGATGAATTGTAAAAGCCATCATTATGAGTATGTTTAAAAGAATTTTTCCTAGCAAGTTGAGATTCTACCTTGATGGCAAGGTGAACCAAATTTTCTAAAGAAGAATACTCATTAAGTTCTACAACATCTTGGATATCCCTTCTAAGACCACTAACAAATCTAGCCATTTTAGCTTCATCATTCTCATGCATATTGGCTCTAGTTAAAAGCGTTTCAAGTTCTTTATAATAAGCATCCACACTTAGCGTGCCTTGGTGAAGCCGTTGGAGCTTCAACTATAGGTCTTTCCTAAAGTGTGGAGGCACAAATGTAGCGCGCATGCAAAATTTTAAATCATCCCAAGAGACCACGGGCGGTCTCTTGTTTAGCCCAATGTCCATGAGAGTTTTGTGCCACCATTGCATGGCATAGTCCATAAATTCTAGGGAGGCTAGCTTAACCTTTTGGTCTTCTTGGACCTCATGTACAAAAAATATTTGTTCTACCTTAGCCTCCCATCCTAAATGCACATTAGGATCTCCTTCACCACTAAAACTAGGTAATTTTACATAAGGCATAAAAGGCTTAGCCACATCTTGGCGCCTATCTCCATGATTGTGATGCATCCTCCAATTGTTTTCTTCATGATATCCATAAGAACTTTGAGAAGACCTTGAGGTATGCCTATGATGATGATGGTGTCTTCTCTCATGGTTGTGATGATGATCTTCACGGTCCAACTCCAATCTTTGGAGCCTTGCCTCCATTTGTCTTATCACCTCATCCTTTTGTGCAAGTGTTAGTTTAGCATCCTTTAACTCATCAATTAGGTATGCTTTTTGAGGTGAGTGAGGCTTAGATGATTCTCCACTAGAAATATTAGCCATGATAAAATGAAACACAAAAACACAAAGAAGAAACAATTATAGAAAACAAGGTTAGAAAAACAAGTTCAAAAGGCAAGTATAGCTTGCGGTTGTTTTTTGTGTTTAAATTCTGCACCTATTCTTTTTTTGAGTTCAGCACCTTGTTCTTCATTCATTCATCACCATTAATTGTGTTTTAACCTTGTACCTTTGGAAATGAACCTTCACATCTACTTAACACTTGCTAAGTTAATGTCCAGTGTGGATTTTCCTTAGGTGACTCACTCTAAATTGCTAAGAATCTTGATCCTAATTCTAAGAAAGTGTCACAAATATAATGAACCTAAAATCAACTCACATCACCCTGTCGACATCGTCAACCACACGGTTCGACCAGGATAAAGCCTTAACAGGCATACCCTCCCGACATCGTCAACCAGACGGTTCGGCTAGGACGTAGCCCTAACCGGCATACCCTCTCGACACCGTTATATTAAACCACTTGTAGTTTGTCTTAATCGAATTTCAATTAATATCTGTTGATCGACCTCCCTACTTGTTCAATTTTATTATTTCATTACAAGGCGACCGAGTAAATAACTTGTAAATTTTTTTAAAAAGGAACAACCAATGTCATTAATAAAGAACAAAGGAGGAGGCCACACCCTGGCCCAGGGGAATAGAAGAGAGAAGCGGTCACAGCCCGACCGAGTAAGCGTAAAAGTTAAAAATTTAAACTACGGTCTTTATCGTTTGGCACGGGCTCAGCAGCGTTCTAAAGCCTTTGGACCTCATTTGCTGGCAAAATACGACCGTCATAGACATCCATGTCAGGGTCGAACTCACTAGAGGGAGGAAGGCCGTTGTACAGAATATGCACCTGCTAGACAGCTAAGTTGAAACTTTGATTAATCAAAGTCATTGAGTCATCGATATTCTTGTCCAACTCGGCCTTGAACGCATCATTCTCTTTCTGCAGAGCAGCGATGTCACCCTCTATTGATGACATCCTCTGGCCAACCTCCTCCACGACTTTCTTTAGCTCAACATTTTCAGTTGCCCTCGTGGTTGCCACCTTTTCAAGCTCGAAAATCCAAGCCGCATTAAGCTCCCTCTCGGCAGCCTACTCAGCCAACTTCCGCTAGTAGGCTGTGTTGGCCTCGACAGCTTGCTTCAAGTTGCCCGAGGCTTCAGATAGCTCTTGCTTCAGGCGTGAGATCTATTCAATCTATCGACTCCGGATGTCCGCCCCCAGGCGAGTCAGCATAAGTCCTCGGCAGGATATCTCGATCCTGCTTCGGATTAAATCATCCTCCGAAACCAACCGGATCATTTCTTCAGTGGTGGGGGATAAGTCCACCCTCACCCTAATTCGAAAAACGCAAGTCACCCTCTAACACCGACAGGGGTGACTTGGAAACAACGTTGACCGGCACCGCGATGGCAGTAGGAATCAACCAGTTGAATTCGTCGGTTGGCGGTGAGTCGGCGTCAACAGCAGTACAGTGTGAAGGGGGAGGCACGGGCATCTTACTGGGGGAACGAACTGTGCGTGCAGTGTTCCCCCCCTCACGCGCCCGCTTCTTTTGATTTTGTTGGGAGGGTCTCGCTCGAGCAGCGGGCGGCAAGGCCTCAGGGTTCTGCAGGCCCTTGCGTTGGGCGATCCTGTTCTTGAAGGCTGCCAGGGATGTACCCGCATGAGGAGCTTGCTTCTCCATGAACACTGCAAGAAAACAAGAAGACATCAGTCATGATTCGATACTTTGACCGACAAACTAGAAAAGTAACATACCCTCAAAGGCTGCCCGACGATCGAGCGCGAAGTACAAGGACATGAGCTCCCGCGTGAGGAGTTTCCTTGGAAGATTGTCGAAGAGCGAGAAAATCTCCCGCTCGACGTTAGTGGGGTCGGTCGGTCGAGGCTAATCCTTAATCTTGGTTGGTTTCCTAGTCCAAGACATGGGAAACTTTGGCCGATCATCTTCGTAAAAAAAATTGGGCATACCGTCGGGTTCCACAAACACCTTGAAGAACCTCTCTTTAAAATTTTTGTAGGAAGCGGTGAAGGCTTTAAACAGAACATTGCCCAACTGGCTGACCAACGAGTGCCAACTGACGAGGTCGGATGGATGAGAAGTGTAAAAATGCAAGAAGCAAGAAGAAGAAGGGCGTAAATGATGGATGTTGCATATTAGGTGGAACAACTGCATCGACGCCCAGGTATTCGGATGTAGCTGACTCAGAGCGACATTGAGCGCCTGAAGGACGCTCATCGTCAAGGTATCAAAAGGAAGAGAGACACGCAAATCAGAAAAAAGACAAGAGTACATGAAAAAGAATGGGGTCTCAGTTGATGACTGCTCCCAACACACTCTATCGGTCGGGAGACAGTAGTCGAACGCTACAACCGAAGGTCGTGCTTTCACTTTCAAGACGAGAACTTTGTCCAAAAAGCTGGTTATGTAGGTCTTAGTTTGAAAAAGGAATACCACGCTGAGAACCTCGGGGTTCACCCAGGTAGGTCCTTGAGGTGGGCGTGACTCTTCAAGGGAATCTGACCGGTTGGAGGCACCTTCTGGATCGTCACCCCTGACTTCCTCCACCACAGGGGGCAATGCCTTATTTGCCCCAATCGAGATTGTCTCGATCGTGGAAGAGCTAGAAGAAGAAGAAGAAAGGGACGAAGATGAAGGAGGTGCAGGAAAAGAAGGAGGAGCAGAAGAAGAAGAGGTAGGACGAGACAAAGCAGGCATAACTAACCTTTAAAGGAAGATGGACGTGGCACAAGGAGATGAGGAACACTCGGGTGTCAGAGCAAGGTTCGGTAAGAAAGCGTGAAGGTTCAACAGTATTGGAGGCCCTATTTATAGCCCGAAAGAATCTCGGGAGATGAAGTGTTGCAACGCCCTCAACCGTTGGATCATTTTGATCCAACGGTTCCCATCACTCCCCGCCCGAAAAACCCCTCATAAATGCACGTCACATCACACAATCATACGCCGCCAAACGTCACGTCACCCCGGAAGTCCAACCGTTACTCTGACACCACGGGCACCGACCGCCACATCATTCTTCAGACTCTTTGGATTCAACAACCCTGGAGCCTGGGGGGCAAGTGTACTGGTAGTGACCGAATGACCAAACCCACTTAAGAGCGGTCGATGTCACGTAACCGTATGTTTGTATGCGCTTCGCCAACACATGTTGCTCAGCCGACCGCCTTATGATGCTGAGTCATGAGTTGACTACGTCAGCAGAGGTAATTTGCGATTAAAGGGTTGTTTAGCGCTCCCTAAGCACAGTCCATTTTCCTAATCCGACCCACTAACGAAGGCCCAATAAGGTAATATAAATAGCGTAGATTCCAAGAACCAGGCACGTCATTATCTACTGTACTCTGACAATCGAGTGTCAAACACCTTGCTAACTTAAGCATCGGAGTACCTTTTGTAGGTACCATCCAAACCCCTGGACGACCGAGTGACCGAGTGAGGAAGGAAGGAAAAGACTTGAAGGGAGGGAGGTTGAAGCACAAGACTATCGACTGACTGCAGTAGAAAACAATCGTTCTCTAGGTCCTACTACCGAACGAGAACACTAGCGTTTTGTAATATAACCAAACTTAAATAATACGAATATAAAATAAATTATTTTTCTAAATTTACTAATTTGTAAATTCAATTTTACCATATTTTAATTGAATTTTATTTTTATAATAGCGTGAAGTTGTAATGAATAATTATCTAGTCATATTTCACATTTAGTGTTTTTAAGTATACTTATCATATTTTAATAATATTATTTTTTTTAAAAATTATTTATTTATTTATTTAATTTTTTTTAAGCTTAAATTCTAATTAATTTAAATATTATTCATCAATTAATTGGAATATTTTTTATTAGCTTTTTATAAATTTAAACCCAAATACAACATTTATAATGTATCAAATAAATTGACATATAAAGTATTGAAAAAAAATTGACAAAATTTTCAGAAATTAGTAGGAACATTGATAAAATTATATTATTACCTACAAAAACTAAAAAGAAAAACAGGCCAAAAATCTGCAATATAAAGTACACTCGATTAAAACAAACTTCAAATAATTTTTTCTTTTGGGTTCAGTTTTAGCGTAGTTCAATTTCAAAGATTTGGTAGCAAAATATTTAGTGTCATCGTGTCTTTTAAATTTTTTTATTAAGTTTGCCTATATATGAGTTTCTTGAAGAGTTGATTTGAACCTTCAAAATTTTTTATAATAATCACTATCTTCAATAACTGTTTATAAGAAGATTAAAAAAATGGATGATTAGTATGTAAGAAATTATTAATTATAACTTCATTTATATTTATATTCAATTTCAGCATTAAAGGACACTTTAAAAATGAAGAAATACAACAAAAAAGTTGTTATACAAAGTAGGTGTGAATGAATGCTAAAAATTTGTTTTCATAAATTTTATTTATAAAAACATATATAAATAATTTTTCCAGTTAAAATCTTCAAAGTTCGAGAATAAACACCAATCTTTTGAAGTGAATCAACTTACCACAAAAATCTAGTGTTATCTATGGTTTTAATTAGCAACTTGAATCTTATGTGAGATTTTTTAAATAAAAAACATTATCCTAAAATAAATTTAAAATTAAACTTTGAATTCATATTTTTTTTTTTTTTTTTTACATTAGTCACCTATGTGAAACAATTTGATTGATGCTTGACAGTATAATCATGATGTATATTTATAATACATGTCATTCTCTGGTATGATGTATTTTAGATTGTATAATTTGAAAGGTAATTTCAAATAGAATACCTTTTGAATTAATTCAGAATACATCAAAATAGACTATTTAATTTTGAAATTTTTTAAATTTAGAATTAGTTTTTGGATTGTAAAATTCAGAATACATTTTTTTTAAACATATTTCTAATTGTACAATCTATAACGTATTTTCATGGATATAAAAAAGCATTTCAGATTATGAAATTTATAACGTATTCCATAACGTGTTCCTAAATCTAAAAAAGTTTTGTGGATTGTGCAATTCAGAATATAAAATTATATTTCAGATTATATAATTCAGAATATAATTTTATATATCATATTACACAATTTAAAATGCATAAAGCCATAATTTTTATATTCTAAACTATATATTTAAGAAAGTTTTTAAATTCCACATCCAGAATTGAAAAAAAAAATAGAACACTAACTATAAATGACACCGCCATCAATCACCTCTCACTACCACCATCAACTACCACTACAACCAACGATGAATCCAAGAACAACACAGAATTCACCACTAACTTCATTAAACTTCAAAAACCATATCCTAAATCCATTTTTAGAAGAGTATTTTTAATATTTACAAAATTATGGGGATGTAAGAAGAAATTTTGTGAGTGCAGGAAGAAAAATCCGTAGAGTGGACCTTTAGTGGACAACAAGGCCCAATCCTATATTACGGCACTGAAGAAAGCCAGCCCAATAGAGTTGATACCATCTTCTTCACATTTAGAGTTCAAAGAATTTCTTACATACAATTATTATAAAGTGCAAATTTGTATAAATTAAATTATTATATATATATATATATATATATATATATATATATATATATATGTGTGTGTGTGTACGTGTGTGTGCGTAAATTAAATTATTAAAAACTGTACGTATATATATATATTAATGCGTATTTTAATTCAATCATTTTATAATGAAATAACATTTCTCACCTAGTAATTTTATTAATATTAAAGAAACATAAAATAAACTTGGGACTGAATAATTGGGGTATTGTATGAGACAAATGCCTTCTTCTCCTTATGGCTTACACGACTGTTTTGATATGCTCTCGCATTTTTAGTTTGAGAACATTAACACCAATACAAAATTTTAGGACAAAAAAATTCAATTGGTCTATTTTATTTAATTTAGGAATACTATAGTAAATTAATATCTATTTTTTAAAATTTAAATAATTTCTCTCCTCTCCCTCTCACGTAAATATCTAATGTCGAGGAATTTACTAAAAATGTTGTGTGTGCATATTTGGAGGTGTATTTTAATGGAGTAGATATGAGAAGAAAGAGATCAGAAGTTTTTTCTAAAATGTTATATATTAAACTAAGAAGTTGTTTAAATAATAAATTATTATAATACTTCTAAACTGTTTCTTTTTCAAAAGTTGTGCGTCTATACTACTAAGATTCTCTAGTGAATAAATTAATCTCTTTATATATATATATATATATATATATATATATATATATATTATAAATTTGTTAAAAGATTCTGTAGTGGACCAAAATTCGCAGAGAAGACTTCGGTGATCGGTCATCGGTGTGTGTATTGGACCAGAACTCGGAGAAAGGACCTCAGACATCGGTGCTTGCATCAGGCAACTCAACTCGGCTATTGGGCCACGCGTTTGGACTCAGGTATTTTCATAATAACCCGCATTCATTCATTTGATATAATTATTCGTGTATAAGGCTTGGTAGGTCAGTAAAGCGTACATTAATGGACCTAGGGTGCACTTAGTACATTTGGGTCTAGCATGAGTAATACGGTCTCTGTCAGCCCAAGCCCAAGGTGCCCTAGGGTTTGATAGAACAGTTGGCATGTTACATGAGGACACATGCACGATATGTAGTGACGCATGCATGGTACAGTGATATGAAAAGACATGTAAAAGTACTTGAAAACAGATTGGGCCTCGGGAGTGGTTGCCTTAGCTGGTGCCCAAGTGGTTATTCTGTTAAGGTTTGTTGCAGTCCAAGCAGATAGAATTCTACGCAGTTGTACTGTTAAGATTATACACACTGTAACAGAACACTCATTATTGAATATACTCTCGCTAGAGATAAGATTCTCGTGAGGGAAGATGGTTACCAGTGGTGACCTAATGATACTCTATAAAAGGGGCTTAAGGTCACAGGTGAAGGTACACAATTCTGAATACGTATTTTGAATATTGAAGCTATATGTTTCTTATTCTTTGATAAGCCGTTACTGACTTGATCATTAGAGTGTGACCGACCATAAGGGCACCCTTTGTCTCAACAGGAATAACATCCAAATAACCAAGGAAGGCACAAATTTCATTGAAAAGCAGTTGGAGCTAGCACTTGTTGTTAGAGTCAACGGCGACCAAGTCAACCGGTAAGAACTGATTCCATATTATTTAAATATTTTTTGAAAAAATGTATTGATAAATTAATAGGAGAGACTAAATTTAGACTCTTATTTTTTTTCCAAATGTATTTGAACTCAAATTCATTAAGATATCATTATTTGGTCAATTATCACATTCAATAAACTATGCTTTTCTTATTTTAGTGACATAATCACAATTTTTATCATCTGAATTTTCATTATCTTAATTTAATTTCCCTCTTCATTAGTGAACTTTCGTATTAGTTTCGAATAATACAATTTCTTTTTATTATGTGTTCCAAATTCTTAAAGTAGATCAATTATTTTTTAACATAACAAATGTATTTGACACTTAATAAGGAAGACAATAAAAAAATTATATATATGATAGGGAATTCATATTATGTAATAACAAGATAAAATTTAAAAATAACTATATATTTCGTAAATATATATTGATGTAGCCTAGCTTGAGTGCTTTCTTCCATGAGCTGAAAACGAATTTGAAGGTGGCGGAAGCTATGGTTGAAGATGTGCAAGGAGCTCCTAGGAGTTGTGGTTTCCTTGAAGGTGAAGTGTTAGGTGTGGAGAGTGAGTGGTGAGGCCATCTCACTTGACTAGATGAAGAATGAAGACTAAAGGTGTCTATCCTAGAGGTAGGAGACAAGAGTGATAATTGGTACAAAGTTGGCAGCAATTTCACTCAAATTAATCTTCTATTTACATGAGCCAAGCACCTCTTTATATAGGAGAGAGGGCTGGACATTTTGGAGCCAAAATTTGAAAATTCAAAATACAACTTTCCAATGAGAAGGTGCCATGTGGAGTCATGCTTTCCATGTTTAGCTCATACCTTCCATGCTAAATCCTCTCCACTCCTAGGCTGCCATGTGGACGTCCATGTGCTCCATGCCAAGGTAATTTTCGTCCTCCAATATACCCTAGACGTTTTAGGGTTACATTGGGCTCAAAGAAGCCTAATTGTTACCCTAACTAGTCACTTTTAACCCTAACTAGTCATATTTTACTATTGGTCCAAATACAAGCCCAAAAACCTATGCTACTTGGCCCAAATATTTGGTCCAATTATTTTATGCTGCTAGGCCCAATACATGGCCCATGAAATCCTAAACAACTTTATACAATTTATTTAAGCTAAAGCTTGGCCCAAAAATAATGTTGACTAGTCAGCAGGAGCTTAGTTTTCTTGTGTTCTTCTGACCAAAGCTTTAGTTTATGTTTTGATGACTTGGAGGTCTTCTTGGATATGTTTGTACATTCCTTCACCCTAGAGCTGTCCTCTTGATTGGGCCTACAAAAAGAAACAAAAGCCCAATTAGACCCATATTTGCAAATAAATCCCTAAACAACCTCTAGGTCTTTATCCTCCTTATTATGTGGTTGTGTGTGGCTGGATGGTTTCCATCATATATGATTAAGAGTTGATGCCTAATTCATATACCAAAAGTACTTCTTTTAGTTGTAAATGATTATAACGAATATGGATTTGGCTGTAATATAAATAGTATGTGTTATAAAAAATGAGATTGTTACTGGTTTTTTCATTATGCATTGTTCTCGCTGGTTCATTTTGGTTGAGCTTAGAGGAGAGATCTGAATTGAGAGTCGTCACTGCGTGGTAGAACTAACATGCCGATCTGGACGAACACCTTGTGACAACGAGAGGGCTCCACCTGCTGACAAGACTCCAACGATCAAGTCAGCAAGAGCATTCAATGATAAGTATATCAGTGTAGGGCTTAGAAAAAGCATACCTTTACGTAGGGTCTTAAACCCCTTTTATAGACATTCCTTCAACAATTTTCATCAGTGAGAATATAATCTCAACAATAATAACATAATCTTTAACAACAATATAATTCAACAATAACAATATTCGGTTAACAAGTACCTATTATTTTTCGGGTACCAACATTCTTAACCGCTTTTGCTTGCATTTTAATAATATACTTCAAGTAATTCAATTACTCCTTCTGTTGCTTTAATTATCTTTTGCACGTAGACTTGTTAAAATATCTGGGCTGACTTCGTAACATGTTATTGGCCCATAACTAACCCAGGCAAAGCTGGGCATGACTTATACAACCGAGCTGGTCATACCTAAGTGTTGGGACCGAGGTCCTGAACACTCCTTATCGGTACATGCATTATAGAGGAAGATCACGTCCTGAGCACTCTTGACTAGTACATGCATTATAGAGGAAGATCACATGATAAGGATAAAAGTTAAGATTTTTTTTACTTTAAAGCTTCTCATAAACTTTTAGAGGTGTTTAAGGAAGTTAGAAAAGAAGGTAAGAAGCTTAAAGGAATTGGAAATAATATATGAAACATTCTCCTAAAAAAGTGGAACATGCCTTTGCATTTAATAAGGGTCCTGATATATGGACAATCACATAACAGATGTGCCGGTATATAGTTGTTGATGTGATAAAAGATATTAATTTGTGGAGATTTGTTTTTCTTCTCTGTTAAGTTTGTGTTTTGTTTTGGTTTCTTATTATTAATAATATTAATATTAATACTAATTTTAATTTTAATAATAATATTATTAATAATAATGTTAAGATTATTACTATTAATACTAATTACAATAATATTCTTCCAATGTAGTAAGTGTTATCTATCTATCTTGATATTCTTACAATCTCAATTTAGCCTATTTAAATATTGTTAAATAAAATAAATATTTATCATAAGCTTACTTTTGAATTGGACTTTCTTGACAGTATTTCTATAATTTTATTCAAAATGCTTTTTTGTATGCTTAAATGTGAGTGTGATTAGCTTTAGTATGAATGATTTCATTTATTGAAGTACTGGCCAATTGGACTCAACTATGATTGAGGTTAATGTGTTGATCATTAACAAAAATTATTTAGGATGTCGTGACCTGGTGTAAGTTTTTGCAAGTGGTCATGGAGCATGATGAATAAGGTGAACTGAGTTTGTTTATCACGTGTGAAATTTATTTATCACGTGAAAATGAAATTGATTACTTTAAACATTTTGAACAATGTAACATTAGTAACACAAACCCACTAACTAATAAAATTGTCTAACATAAAACATAAATTATAAATATTGTACACAACTACATGTTCAACTGGTCCGTTGTGATAATTGTACACCAATAACAATGACATTAGAGAAATTCACCTTGGTGTCCTCCATTGGGGTCACTTCACAAAGACCTCATGCACCACCCCACCGTTCAACAGTAAACTCAAACTGTTGGGAATTTGTTCAGTGTGTAGAAAGTTGATAGCAGGTCATCACTTATTCCTACACAAGTCACCACTTACTGTGTAACTGCATTGATACTAAGATTAGAGAACTTTTCCTCAGTGTCTTCCACTGAGGTCACTTTACACACACCTCATGCACCACCCCACCCAAGAACAACATAAAACTCAAAATTTCTAAAATTACTTCATTGTGTAGAAACTTGGTAGTAGGTCACAATTTATTCCTACCTAGGTCACCATTTAGTGTATCTGTCACTAACTACATTGACATTGAGATTACAACACTTGATCTTAGTGTTCTCCATTGAGATCACTTTGCACTCACTTCATGCACCACCCCACCCAAGAACAATAATAAGTTCAAATTTTAAAAAATTTGATTAGTGTGTAGAAACTTGGTAGCAGGTCACCAGTTATTCCTACATAGGTCCACTTACCGTGATTTACTACATTCACACCGATATTAGAGAACTTGACCTTGGCGTCCTCCACTAAGGTCACTTTACACATACCTCATGCACCACCCCACCCAAGAACAAAACAAAGTTTAAAATTTCCAAAATTACATCACTGTGTAAAAGAATGGTAGTAGGTCACCATTTATTGCTATACAGGTCACCATTTATTGTGACTAACTACATTGACGTTGAGATTAAAGAACTTGACCTTGGTGTCCTCCACTGATATCACTTTACACACACGTCATACACTGCCCAAGAACAAAATAAAGTTTAAAATTTTTTAAAATTATTTAACTGTAAAAAAATAGGTTACCACTTACTCTGACTAATTGACATTGAGATTAGATAATTGTACCTTGGTGTCTTTCATTGAGGTCACTTTACACACACCTCATGCACCACCTCACACAAGAACAACACAAAGCTTAAAGTTTTTAAAATTACTTAACTGTGTAGAAACTTGGTAGTAGGGCATCACTTATTCCTACACAGGTCACCTCTTAATATGACTGTCTCTAACTACATTACCGTGATTTACTACATTAGGGTTTAGGGTTTACCTACTAGAATGGGTTTAGTTCATCATGGGTTGTTTAGCGTTGTCGATGATTTAGACAAATTGGGAATGTATAATGGGGGGGACAGGTGATGGAATATGTGCCTTCATGACCGAATTCTTTTTTCGAAATTTGGAGAGGATTGGTAGAATCTTCAATGAATGAAATGGACAAGGATGGCTCCTATAGAGCTATGGTTACCTTGAAGGTGCATGATAGGTAGGGAGAGTGATTGGTTGGGTCATATCACTTGGGCTAGGTGAAGAAGAAGATTAAAGTGTCTATCCTAGAGAGGCAAGAAAAGAGAGTGAAATGGCTAGCAATCTTGGTAACAATTCACTCATTCATTAATCTTGAAAATTCATGAGCCAAGCACCTCCTTATGTAGGTTTAGAGGTCCGGCCATTTACAAGAGAATTGGTGGGAAATTCAAATGGCAAAGTTTGATTTAGGCGCCTATTTGAGCTCACATGGCAAGCATGATCAAGGTGAGCATCATGTGACTCAAATTAGGTTAAATGACTAGCCCTAGGTTAATTAGGAGTCTTCTAGAAACCCTAATTTAACCTAGGTTGGTTTTTAGATGCCTAATCCAACCCTAATTACATTTTAGAAAAGTACAAGTAAAATTCCTATTCTACTTTTGACAAGAAAATAAATTCTACTCTAAATATTTTACAACTAGGTTTTTTGGTATTTTTGAACATGTAAAGAAAAGTTTCTCTACCATCAATAGCAGAGTCCCAATATTCTTGAATCCTCTTTGCCATGAACCTAGTTGTGGGTCTGAGCTTGGGCCTGAGCTGGGGCTTCTTCCATCAAGAGGGTTATAATGTATGAGATTTTGGTTGATAGTTTGTGTTTAGCTTCAAATTGGATGACTGACGAAAGTATTTCATCTATCCATGTGGATGGTTGTGTTTACTTGTTGCAGGTAATATGAAATATTTTTGTTATTGGTAACTGTTTGTAATAATTTCTCATGTGTTTGAGTTCATAATAAATGAATTTTTTTTATTCATTTTTCAGATATGGGCATGGAGCATTTGTTCTCTTACAAACACCACGTATCGATGAGTGGAAATAAATATCCTTGTATCATTCATTGGATGGATGTTACAGTTGATAACAATGAATTTCGATGTGGTATGCGTAACAATATGGTTTGTCATGTTTATTGGAATTTGTATTACATTAATGTGTTTGTGAATGTAGATAATTAAGTTTCCTATTATTTATGTCAAGGAACAGGTTGTTGTTGAGTTATGTTCTTCAAATGAAGAACTTTGCAATGAATTGGTTCAAGAAGCCTTTCATGAAATTGGATGTGGAATTAGGAATGGCAAACCAAGAAAGGATGAAGTTGGTACAATAATGGTCAAAGTTGTTGAACTGATGCACATATGTAAGGACAAGGAGGTATGAATCAAGTTATGGAGAAAGAGGTGAAGGACTTACTTGACTTAATTGCGAGGACAAATTCCATTCCGGATGATATTCCTTCCCCAATACTTAAAGTTCAACCTCTTTCAGGGGATCACACAAACTTCAAAAATGCCATAAAGTAGTGATGAAGATGTATTTGAAGATAAAGACGTACCTGAAGACAAAGACGTACATGGAGATAAAGACTAGGGAAATGAAGAACCCAACATGTTCTCTGGAATGAAACGTGAACCCAATAAACGTTTCAAGACTGCTGTTATGAGAGCACCATGGACAACATAGGAAAAAGGGCAAAAGCAAAAAGTGTGATGCTTAAGTAGTTGTTTTACTGATACGTTTTTAGGTTTTTCTACTTTAAAGTTAGTGGGTTTAGGTTGATTTACATTATGGATATTATTGTACTTTATCAGGCGTTGTACAATTTATTTTGTTGTATATTTGTGGTAAGAAAGCTGTTTATTGAGGAATTATTTATTGTGGAAAGTCTAATTGTCTCAATCCATTTTTTTTGTAAAATCCAGTGTACAATTCATTGACCATTGTTTCTTGACTTGGTTGTCAACTTTGCAGTAATATTTGGTGACTTCATTGGTTTCCTTCGCAGTAATATTTGTTTAGATATTTTCATCAACTTTGTAGTAAAATGTGGTCACTTGCATTGTGTGTAAAGTTGATTTGAGTGGATGTATGAGAGTAACTGCAGTGCATGGTGGTCAACTCCTAAAACCTTTATATGCAGTCCAACAAGGTAAGGGAGGTCATTGGAGGTTAGGCAATTCAATACTGTAAGGCGAGCTTGAAATGTGGTGTGTGAATTTAAGTGGGGACCCATTCATTTGCATGTGGTGACCTTTTAAGAACTTTATGCACTGTTATATAATCATCCAAGTCAATATTTGCATGTCCTTTTTTAGTGTTATGGGGGTTGAGATGGGAGTGAAGTGAGGTGATTGCAGGTTAGGCAATTGAATACTGTAAGGGGAGCTTCAAACCTTGCCATGTGTGAAGGTAAGTGGTCACCTCTTCCTCTTTATGTGGTGACCTCTTAAGAAGTTTATGCACTGTCATGTAATCATCCATGTGAATATTTGCATGTCCAATTTTGTTCTTGTGAGGGTTGAGATGGGAGTCAAGTGAGGTCATTGGAGGTTAAGCAATTGAATATTGTAAAGGGAGCTTGAAATGTGATGTGTGCAGGTGACAACTTGAACTCCATTTCCAATTGCTTTTCTTGAAGACTTGAAGTGAAATGGGCAGAAGCTAATGGATGTGATGGATCAAGGATGACTCATATCGAACTATGGGTTCCTTGGAGGTGCATGAGAGGTATGGAAAGTGATTGGTTGGGCCATATCACTTGGAGAAAGGTGAAAGAGAAGATCAAGGTGTCTAACCTAGAGAAGCTAGACAAGGGAGTAGAAGCTTGCAAAATTTTGACAGCATTTTACTCATAAAATTGATCTTACAAAACATGAGCCAAGCACCTATATATAGAAGATGGTGCCTTGGAGAGCAAGGAGCAAGGGTAGGATGGGAAAACCAAAAGAGAGGGGCGGCTTTGGTATTGACCAAGTCAATGCCGCACCCTAAGGCCTATTCTTCTAGAAGATAGGTAAAAAATCCTACCCTAAAGGCTCTACTCAAGCTAAAATGATAAGCACACCCCCTATTATGCTAAAGGAACCTTATTTTATTGAAATTACAAATAAAGACACTAGCTGATGCTCAACTCCCAAAGCCTTTGCTGTACTCCTTGTGATCCTTTGGGAAGGCTAGGTGCTGAAGCATTGGCTAGTGGTGAATCCTGACCTAGCCTTGGCATCTTTGAACATGTAAAGAAAAGTTTCTCTGCCATCAGTAGCAGAGTCCCATTCTTCTTGAATCCTCTTTGCCGGACCTAGTTGTTGGTCCTGAACTTGGGCCTGAGCTTGGGCCTCTTCCATCATCCCTTCCCTCTTGAAGAGGATTTGTCCTCAAATCACATGCTTCTGCCTCCTTATCTTCACTACCTGCAAAAGGTGTTACATCCATAACATTGAAGGTAGTATGTACTCCATATTCCTTAGGCAGGTCAATTTGATATGTGTTATTATTGATTCTTTTGAGAACTTGGAAAGGACCATCACCCCGGGGACTAAGTCTAGACTTCCTCTGATTAGGGAATCTATCTTTTTTAAGGTGAAGCCAAACCTAGTCTCCTTCCTAAAAAATCATCTCTCTCTTCCCCTAATTGCTATGTTTCATGTATTTTTTTTGTTTATTGTTGTATTTTGTTCTTAATCCTCTCATGCATTTTCTTTACAAATTTAGCCTTTGTTACTCCTTCCTTATGCACAAAATCTTGTGGATTAGGTAGAGGTAACAAATCCGAAGGAGTAAGAGGATTGAACTCATACACAACCTCAAATAGAGAAATGTTAGTAGTTTTATGAACTACTCTATTATATACAAACTCAATATGAGGAAGGTACTCATCCCAAGATTTGTGGTTTCCTTTCTAATTTACCTAAGCATAGTGGAAAGAGACCTATTTACAACTTCCGTTTGTCCATCCGTTTGAGGATGACAAGAAGTAGAGAAATTCAACTTAGTTCCAAGCCTTTCCCAAAGAGTTCTCCAAAAGTGGCTTACAAATTTAGGATCTCTATCCGAAACTATGGTCTTAAGTAAACCATGTAGTCTTACCACTTCTCTAAAGAAGAGCTTAGAGATGTTGCTAGCATCATCCACTTTATGGCAGGGTATGAAATGAGCCATCTTGCTAAACCTATCCACTACCACAAATATGGAATCAAAATCTCTATGTCCTAGGAAGTCTTAATATGAAATCCATGCTTATATCTTCCCAAGGAGCACTTGCAAAAGGTAAAGGAGTGTAGAGTCCATGAGGCATTGTTTTAGACTTAGCTTTTAAATATGAAATACATCTATGACAATGTCTTTGGACATCTTTCCTCAAGTGTGGTCAAAAGAATTTTCCTTTTAAAAGCTCAAGATTTTTGTCAACTCCAAAATGGCCCATGAGTCCTCCTTCATGTAGTTTTCTATGTGTTCCTTGGGGTATGCAAAGTTTTCCTTCTTTAAATAAGTACCCCTTAGAAACATAAAAACCTTCTTGTGCTCTATGTTGGAATTTAGCAAACGTGGGTGCAAAATCCTGATCTTCTTTATAAAGTTCTTGTATTTTTTCAAATCCAAGAATTTGGGCTATAAGTTTAGAAAAGAGGGCATGTGTCCTTGATAGAGCATCAACCACAATGTTTGTATTGCCCTTCTTGTATTTGATAACATATGGAAATTGTTCAAGAAATTCCATCCACTTTGCATGTCTTTTGTTCAACTTGTGTTGACCCTTAAAATATTTCGAAGACTCATGATCACTATGTATGACAAATTCTTTTGAGACTAGATAGTGTTCCCAAGTCTGCAGGGCCCTCACAAGTGCATGGAGCTCTTTGTCTTAGGTGGGGTAGTTGAGGGAAACACCATGAAGTTTTTCACTAAAATATGCAATTAGGTGCCCAGCTTGCAATAACACAACACATATTCCTACTCCCGATGCATCACACTCTAGCTCAAAAGTTTTTGAGAAGTTTGGTAAAGCTAGAATGGGTGCATTAGTGAGTTGAGCTTTCAACCTTTGAAAGGCTTGCTCATGCTTCTCTGTCCAACAAAATGGAGTGTCTTTCTTCACTAAATCATTGAGTGGTGAAGCTAGACTTGAGAAGTTATGAACAAATGTCCTATAAAAACTTGCTAAACCAAGGAAGCTCCTAACATCTCATACATTTTGAGGGGTTGACCAATCTTGGATGACTTTGATTTTCTCGGGGTCAACATGTACCCCATTTTTGTTTACTATAAGTCCTAAAAATACTACACTATTTACACAAAAAGTGCACTTATTATCTATATTAGCAAACAAACTATTTTTCCTAAGCACTAAAAGAACCTCCCTAAGGTGACTTAGGTGGGACTCTAGGCTTTGACTATATACTAATATATCATCAAAATAAACTACTACATATTTACCTATGCAATCCCTAAGAACATGATTCATAAGCCTCATGAAAGTGCTAGGTGCATTAGTGAGTCCAAAAAGCATCACTAACCATTCATATAGTCCAAATTCGAACTTAAAAGTAGTTTTCCACGCATCACCTTCTTTAATTCTAATTTGGTGATTTCCACTTTTAAGGTCAATCTTGGAAAATATGGTAGACCCATGCAATTCATCAAGCATATCATCAAGTGTAAGAATTGGATGTCTATATTTGATGGTGATATTATTGATGGCTCTACAATCACAACACATTCTCCACTTGCCATCTTTCTTTCACACCAACAAAACAGGTACAACACAAGGAGTTAGGCTTTTATGAACCCGGCCCTTCTCCAACAATTCCTGAACCTGCGACTCTATCTCCTAAGTCTCTTTAGAATTAGTTCTATAAGTCGGTCAATTTGGTAAACTAGCTCCCGGAACTAAATCTATTTGGTGTTCTATACCCCTAAAAGGTGGAAGTCTAATGGATCCTTCCTTAGGGAATACATCACCAAATTCTTTTAAAAGTTTTTGGACTTGAAAAGGTAGTTCATAAACTTCAGAAAGTGTGGCAGTGCATGCAAATGTTCCTTTACAAAGAAGGAGGCCTGAAGGTTGTTCAGATAGAAGTATCTTTTCAGCTTTATTTTCAAATTTTTCTTCTTTCTGAATGACCTTGTGGGAAGGAACACTCTTCTCCCATGCCTCAAATTTCTTTCTAAGGCCTTTTTCTTGTTTTTCTATTTTCTCTTTTTTCTTCTCATTTTTCTCTTTTTTATTTCATTTGTACTTGGTCCTTTAACACTTGTGAGGGTGTGAAAGGATAAAGTAAAAACCTTTTTTCTCGGCGAGTAAAAGTAATCTCGTTGGTAAGACCATTATGAATAGCTTTCTTATCAAATTGCCATGGTCTGCCCAATAAGATATGACAGGCTTCCATGGGTACTACATCACACAAAATCTCATCTTTATAGTTCCCCACAGAATGACCGACTTTAACTCGCTTGTCTACAGCTAGTTCCCCATCTTCATTGATCCATTGAAGTTTGTAAGGTTTTGGATGAGGTACTAATTGTAGATTAAGCTTTTCAACCATCCTAGTGCTACAACAATTACAGCAAGAACCACTATCCACAATGTGAGAACAAATGTTTTCTAAAACTTTGCATCTTGTATGAAAGATGTTCTCTCTTTGTGTTTCATGGTTCACACTAGGATGATTGTTGAGGGTTTTTTTTATCATCATTAATTCTCCCTCACAAGGATATGCCCCCTCACTATCTATTTTCTCTTCTCCCCTACTAGACTCATCATCTTGGCTGCTATACTCATCCTTCCCTCATAAGATCATGGTTATCCTATTTGGGCTTTGGGATGCTATATGGCCTCTACCAAGACATTTAAAGCATTGGATATCTCTACTGCGGGGTTGTGAGGTAGACACATCTTTTCCTACACTTTTGGGAGTTTCTTTGGGTTTATCTTTTGAAAGACTATTTTCCCTTTCTCTTCTATACTCTTTCTTGGGATAAGAGTTAGAGTAAGAACTCTCCTTGCGACTTGATCCTTTTCTCAAATTTTGTTGCTCAACTTTTATACAAAGTTCAATCAAGTCATTCAAGTCCCTATAGGGCAAGAGTTCCACTTTATCCCTTATTGCAAGATTGAGACCACTTAGGAACCTAGCTAAGGGCTGTCCACCAATACATAGCATTTCCTTGAAAGCTTAAAGTGGCTAAGGTTACATTCCTCTCCTCACTAACATGATGGCAAGCAAAAAGTTGTTCTACTTTCATTTCCCAATCTAGATATGTTTCAACATTTTCCTTCCCACAAAAATGAGGTAAGTCTACCCTAGTCTCTTTTGGGTTTTCTCTTTTAGTTCTTTTAGGTGGAGGTTGATAATACTCATTAACTCTCATACTCTCCTCAGCATGTGAGTCACTCGACCTAGAACTAGAAGCATGTGATTTTTTTTATAATTTTCTAATGTATTCAGCTTTTTATCTAACAATCTTCAACTCCTCTTCCAAAAGTGCAAGATGGGCATCTCTTTCTTTTTTATCTTCCAAAACTTGAGTCTCATGTTGCAATTATCTAAGTGATAGTGATTGAAAATCTCTAGCCAATTGTTTCAAAAGAGATTTTGTGGATTTTCTATCCCTTTCACTATGACTTGAAGAATGAGTATACATGTTTAGGGTTATGTGATAAAAGTAATTTCTAAAAAGAAAGATAGGTTGAGTGAAGTAGGTAATTTCCCAAGAAAGGGAGGTGGATCACTAGAATCTCTTAAGTACCAAGCCTTTCCTTGCCAAATACTATCCCACAACACTTTCACAAACCTTTCTCTAAGAAATTTACTTAGAGCACAAGCAAAGATGAAAACAAAGTTTTATGCAAGAAATAATGCAAAGCAATAAAACACAAATGAAAATTGCTATCTAGAAAGCTTGTAAACTAGTCGAATCCTAAGGTGAGACTTCTTGGAAATTTGAACCTTAAAGACACACTCACCATCTAAGACGTATTAATCCACTAATTAGTCAAATTAATGCAATTTACAACTCAAAGAAATACAAAGAAATTAGATCAACAATTTTTGATTCACAAAAATTAAAGACCTATTCTATGCACTCCTTCACTTGTAGCTCCCTTTGTGTATATTTTTGAGTAAGTTTGCTGCTGTCCCTTGCCATGCCTCCTTAGGATATTCTACCTTAGATATTCATTTCTCACCTCTTTAGTGATGTAGCTTACACCAAAAAGTTTCTGCTCCACAACTCACTAAAGCATGAAAGGTCACTCCCACCAAGAGAGGTCAAACAAGTTTTAAAGCAGCAAAACTCAAATTTAAAATTAAGGACTACTGCAAATGGAGTTGATATTTGACATGACTTGAAAGAGTATTCAATAATCACTGCCGCTTCATTTTTTTTCAGAGTCAGAATTTTTGCACTCTGTTCGTATTTCTTTTATCATTTTTTTTTGTATTTTGATTTTTGTTGTACTTAGTTTTTTTTCAAATTTTCTCAACATATCAAAATACTCAAATCCAGAATTTCATAATTTTTCACCAACAACATTAATTTCTATAAACGATTTCAGCCAGCACAGAAATAGTGAAAATAGAGAAATCCTTAATTGGAATTCGAAAACAACTAGGAAACTTGAAAAATACAATGGAATTGATTGGAAATAAACTTGTATGGAACTAACACACAAGTGTAAACTCAAATATGAAAATATAAAAGGCACCAAAGCTTCAATTTCAGAAATGAAGTTGCACTCAAATCAAAATCAAGCAACCAAATCAATAACAGTAGACACCACTTGGAATAGATGATATTGTAGGATGAACATGACTTTGACAATACTTGAATGGATTAAAAAAAATTAAAATGACTCAAAACCTTCAATAAGACTGAAATAAAACAAAAACAAAACAACATACACAATGGAACCTAAAAGCAATTTGAAAACAGAAGCTCAAGAACAATTTGAACCAAATGCACCAATTTGATTTTTCCAAACAGCAACACAATTAAAATTGAAATTAAAAACAACAAGAAAATCAAGAACATGATAAACAACACACAAAAAAAGTGAAGAGAAAACAATTATCTCTTGAAGAACCAAAGCTCATGATACCAAATGATGGCTTGAACTCCATTTCCGATTGCTCTTCTTGAAGACTTGAAGTAAAAAGGATGGAAGCTAATGGATGTGATGGATCAAGGATGGTTCATATAGAGCTATGGGTTCTTTGGAGTTGCATGAGAGGTATGGAGAGTGATTAGTTGGGCCATATCACTTGGAGAAAGGTGAAAGAGAAGATCAAGGTGTCTAACCTAGAGAGGCTAGACAAGGGAGTAGAAGCTTGCAAAATTTTGGCAGTATTTTACTCATAAAATTGATCTTACAAAACATGAGCCAAACATCCTATTATATAGAGAGTGGTGCCTTGGAGATCAAGGAGCAAGGGTAGGATGGGAAAACCAAAAGAGAGGGGCGGCTTTGGTATTGACCAAGTCAATGCCGCACCCTAAGGCCTATTCTTCTAGAAGATAGGTAAAAAATCCTACCCTAAAGGCTCTACTCAAGCTAAAATGATAAGCACACCCCCTATTATGCTAAAGGAACTCTATTCTACTGAAATTACAAATAAAGGCACTAGCTAATGCTCAGCTCCCAAAGCCTGTGCTGTACTCCTTGTGATCCTTTGAGGAAGGCTAGGTGCTAAAGCATTGGCTAGAGGTGAATCCTGACCTAGCCTTGGCATCTTTGCACATGTAAAGAAAATTTTCTCTGCCATCAGTAGCAGAGTCCCAATCTTCTTAAATCATCTTTTCCATGGACCTAGTTGTTAGTCCTGAACTTGGGCTTGAGCTTGGGCCTCTTCCATCATCAGGTAGGTGGTGACCCCTTCCTCTTTTTGTGGTGACCCTTAAAAAGTTTATGCATTGTCATGTAATCATCCAAGTGAATATTTGCATGTCCTTTTTTGGTGTTCAGAGGGTTGAGATGGAGTCATGTGAGGTCATTGGAGGTTAGGCAATTGAATATAGTAAGGGGAGCTTGAAATGTGGTGTGTGGAGGTAAGTGTTGACCCATTCCTTTTTATGTGGTGACCTCTTAAGAAGTTTATGCACTGTCATGTAATCATCCAAGTGAATATTTGCATGTCCTTTTTTGGTGTTCTAAGGGTTGAGATTGGAGTAAAGTGAGGTCATTGGAGGTTAGGCAATTGAATATTGTAATGAGAGCTTGAAATGTGGTGTGTGAAGGTAAGTGGTAACCCCTTCCTCTTTTTATGGTGAACCGTTAAGAAGTTTATGCTGTCATGTAATCATTTAAGTGAATATTTGCATGTCCTTTTTCGGTGTTTTGAGGGTTGAGATCGGAGTCAAGTAAGGTCATTGGAGGTTAGGCAATTGAATAGTGTAAAGGGAGCTTCAAATGTGGTGTGTGAAGGTAAGTGGTGACCCTTTCGTTTGTACATGGTGACCTATTAAGAAGTTTATGCACTATCATGTAATCATCCAAGTGAATATTTGCAAGTCCTTTTTTGGTGTTGTAAGGATTGAGACGGGAGTGAAGTAAGGTGATTGCAGGTTAGGCAATTCAATATTGTAAGGGGAGCTTTAAATGTGTTGTGTAAAGGTAAGTGGTGACCCCTTCCTCTTTATGTGGGGACCCGTTAAGAAGTTTATACACTGTCATGTAATCATCACAGTGATTATTTGCATGTCCTTTTTTGGTGTTCTGAGGGTTGAAATGGGAGTTAAGTGAGGTGATTTCAGGTTAGGCAATTCAATATTGTTAAGGTAGCTTGAAATATGGTGTGTGAATGTAAGTGGTGACCCCTTCCTCCTTATGTGGTAACCTCTTAAGAAGTTTATGCACAATTCAATAAGTGTGTCAATACTAGATCAAAGTACAAGTCATTTTTGGATTATGAATCTAGCAAATAATGTCATTCAGACGTTAATAATCGTCATTATACATTATTCGATGTTACATAGAAGTTCGACCTTTATAACATTTATGAGCGTCAAGTTCGTTCTTCGTCCATGGCCTTGAATAATAACTCCAACTTCTTTGGATCTAAGTATACATGATGAACTGAAATGTTAATGAATATAGATGGACAACTTCCATTATAGTTTCAAAAGTCCATGTAATTAGTGGTGTTGTATGTGGAGCAAGTGGTGGAAGTCGTATTACTGGATGACAAGCACGAACTAAGTCCGTAGTCGGTGGACATATGTCAAAATTGAAAACCTACATGTGTCAAAATTTAATTACAATCATGTAATGCAATGAAAGGCATAAAAAGTACACTTGATTACAATTATGTTGTTTTACTACATACCTTCACAATGTTGTTTTGAGTTATATCAAGAATAGAAGCTTCTTTGATTCAGACTGAAAATGACAACTTAAAAAATGAACAAAACTTCCACTATGAATGAGATAGCATATGGAGTTGTAAAATAATTGGTTGTTTGGATTTATACATTCTTTAAGACTAAGACAGATCCAATTTCAATTTGACATCGAAATTCTGCATCCATCAAGACCTTCTCATGAACACTTGCATTAGCAGCCCTGTCGGATCCTGTAATGGAAAAATGTAATATAGAACTTGTTATGTACAATCCATTTTATGAAAGAGTACATACTACCTATGTTACCTTAACCATTATTAACATGTGTCCTAGACTAGTGGGTTTGCATGATTTGACAAGACAAATTAGCAATGGAAAAACATTAAACTCTTTCAAACTTCACAGGATGATATTTATTCACAATCATGTCCATCAATTTGTCCTTCAAAATAAAATTAAAACATCATAACAGTTATATTTCACGATGAAATTGTAAACAAATTGAGTAAATATTATCTAGGAATTTAAGGAACTTTTCTACCCATTTCCATGGGTTGGAAGTAAAATGACGCTCATAAGTTTGTAGACCTGTACGATTTATAAATTCTTGAGTATTTACTGCGTCGTCCGATTTCTGATTCAAAATAACAACTTTCACATTACTAGCTAATCCTGGAATGACATTAGCGGTGGAGTTGGAACTGTTAGAATCAGTGGCCTAAACAAGAGGGTGGGTGAATTGTTTTTGAAAGATTTTCGCAAAGATTGAAGGTAGAGTGAAAAGCTATGAACAATCAATCAATTGATTTTCTGTTCAACTCAATAAAATTTTTGCTTTAAGTTTGTCTCTAGAAAATCAACCAGTTGTTTTCTCGAAACAACCGATTGTTTATATCAGCAGAACGCAAAAACAATGTTAAAATAGTATATGAGTGTAGGGATAGAGAGAATCACACAAGATGTCTATACTGGTTCACTCTTAACCAAAAGCTACACCCAATCCTCAGCTAACCACTGAGAATTCACTATGTAATCAACCCTATATTACAAAACACACACCAAGAGTGATGATCTTGAACCCCTCAAGAACACACACCACTCTTTGGCACCACACAGTTTCCAAAAAACACCTTTCTTGAAACTGCCTTACACTCCAATATAGAAATACAATGTTTGAAGAAGAAGAGGAATAGAATACACCTGGGTAAATCAAAGCTTAAGGTTCAAAAGTACAAAACCCAATCCTATTCCACACACTTGAGATGATCCAAAGCTTTTGAAATCTTGAAAAATGTTTTTGATTAATCTCTCTTTCTTAGTTAATGCTAAGTACCATTAAACAACCTTAATAAAACCTCAATCAAGTGTTCAAAGTAGTTAAATCAAAAACCAAAAAGTTGTTGGAATCATTTAAAATAGTTTAAACCAATTAACAGAATTCTGTTAAGGTTTTCACAAAAACAACCAGTTGATTTATCAAAAAATCCGGTTGATTCTGTTTGACAACAAAGCCAAAACAAACCTAAGCTTTTCCAAACCATTTTAAAAACCATTAAGTCTCAAACAACATTTAACAGGTTGAAATTTCATAGTCTTTTAGAAAACCCATCTTTTCAAAAAGATAAAGATTCAAATGAACTTGGATCATCTTAAGGAGTGAATTAACAAGTTAAAAATTGCAAGACACCACACACACACCCAACATCAAGGTCTTCAAGCTTTCCTCATGGATTTGGAGACATCAAAGCATCTTGTTCAACAACAACGACATACAAAAATACCAATGTCGTTGTCCTCAATATGAAGCCCTTCCCATGGCTCCATTTGCAAAGGATGTTTACATGGAAATGGTTTACAATGTTATGCCATTTAAGGATGACTGGTGCAAACAAGTAAAGCTTGATTGAGGAGTGAATGTGAGTTGGAGGCATGTAACGTGAGGTGCACTTAATTTAATAAATCTAGCTCATAAAGTACATAGAAAAGTACCTTTTTAACCTATAAAGGTGGAAGTGAAAAGTGGCGGCAGGTACACATGCGCATGTAGTAGGTGGGCTCGATAAATGCTTCTCCTTCCCCACAAGAAATATCATAAAATGATGGACTTCATTAAAATGTTGGACTTCATAAATACAGTACATTATATTACATTTGAAAGTAGAAGACATTGACACCTCCGTCTTGCATTCATTGATGTGAGTTAATTTTAGCTTTGTCCATTTTTAGAGGTGACACTTTACTTATGATTGAGATTTTTAACAAGTATATGGTGAGACTTAGGGAAGATTCCCACTGGACACGAACTTAACCAAGTGGTTAAGTAAGTGTGAAGGTTCACTTCACAATGGCAAAGAGAAAACACATATGGATGACAATGATGCAAAGTGCGGAATTTAAGGGAAAGGAACAAGAACAAAACGGATAAACAATGAACAAATAAAAAGAAGAAGATAAGAAGACGATGGCAAAGAAGAAGATAGGTGACGCAACAATAGTAAAGAGAATGAAAGGAAAAAGGTGAAAGGATTAGAAGACTTATGAGGGATGGAGGTGGTCACGTCACTTGAAGCAGATGAACTTCAAAATGAGTGGTGTAAGAGCCACCACTTGAGATGTCACTCACTCAAGATAAGACCCAAAGTCATCACTTAGAATACTACGCACCCAAGATAAGACCCATATAACACAGAGTACTCAAACTCACAAATTCACTCAAGTAGAGTTTCATTACTTCAATTTTAAGTTGTAAATACAAGGAGTAAGGCACAATATTTATAGGATATGGTGCCTTGGAGAACAAGAAGAGCAAGGACATGATTGCAAAAGTGTGAGGGGTGGCCTTTAGGGTTTGACTAATTCAAAACCGCACCCTAGACTTGTTCTTTTAGAAACTAGGTCAAATTTCCTTCCTAAAAGGCTAGAAACAAGCTAAAATGATAACTACATCCCCCTATTATGCTAAAGGCACCTTATTCTAGCCTATCTTACTATTTGGACCCTCAAAGTGAGCCCAAATTATTTACATAACTTTTCTCTAATGGAAAGACTAAAAGGAAGAACTTCTGATATTCTAGTTTAGAGCTTGTTCTTCTTCTGCTGATGCTTTCTTGAGGTTTGGTGGGGCCCAACTTTGTATACTGAGATGACTGACCTTTTTGTGAGGTGCTTGATGTGTCCTTAGTCATCTTCTAGTTATTGTGGTTTGTATCAGCTCGATAAATGCTTCTCCTTCCCACAAAAAATATCATAAAATGATGGACTTCATAAATATAGTACATTATAATACATTTGAAAGTAGAAGACATTGACAGCTTTGTCTTGCATTCATTGTCATCCTCCTTCTTGATGCCATTTACTTTGAAGAGATTGAAGGCTGCACAGCCATTCTAGCAGTAAAGGTACTGTTGTATTGATTACACTTTCATTATTGGGTGGAAGGGCATTTAATTTTCTTTCTTCCAATCCATTTACTTAAGTCTCCACTTGATGCTGCATTTAATTTTTTTGTTCCATTGTCACCAACATTTAACCGTGATAATGGTGCCACCTTCACTCATTTAACCATATTAGGTTAGACAACAAGGATTTTCTCATTCTGTTCATGCACATATAAAAATGAAGAAATGTAGTGTTATGTGCATTATTGCCATTCCTAATGTCATTTAACCTTATATGAAGAAATATAGTCTTGTCTGCATTATTTCCCTTTTTGAATGCATGTAAAGTTATATGAAGAAATGTTGTTTTGTTTGCATTATTATCCTTCCTTAATGTAATTTAACATAACCATAGCATGCACAACCTTTATAATACAAAGGTCTAACGTAATAGAAAATATTTTACTTGATGAGATTCCCTTGTTTGAAGAATCTCAGCATTCCAACCCTTTAAATGTTGATGACTCCGTTCCAAATACAATTGATGAATCATATTCCCCTTTAAATGTTGATGACTCAGTTCCAAATACAGTTAATGAATCCATTCCTATAGTTGGAATGTGTTTTGACACTGCAAATGGTGTCAAAAGTCTCTATAGACAATGTGCCATCAAAAAGGGTTTTACCATTAGAACACGAAGTTCAAAGAAAGAACTTGACAAGGAATTGAGGTACTTTATGTTGGTATGTGCAAGAGTAGGAAAATATGTGTCGGCGATTCCAGCCAAAATGAGCATGCGACCAACTCAGACAGTTGAATGTCCAACTCGTATAATTGTTGGCATAAAAGAAAGGAAGTGGTATATTATGTCCGTATATGACAAACACTCACATGATATAAGCCCCACGAAGTCTACATTCTTTCACGATAATAGGAAAGTTAGTTTACACACAAAAAGATTGCTTGATATAAATGACGATGTTGGGGTCCGTGCAAATAAGACTTTTAGGTCTTTTGTGTCTGCTGCCGGTAGTTATGTGAATCTTGACTTTGTGGAACGAGAAGTGCACAATTATGTCGCCAAAAGTAGGAGAGCATTGGGAAAGGAAGGTGACGGAAAAGCTTTCTTAAGTCATTTTTGTCGAATGAGGGAATTGAATCCACAATTTTACTTTGACATTGATTTGGACGATGATAACCGCATATGTCATGTATATTGAGCTGATGCAAGAAGTAAGGCAACATGGGATAGTTTTGGAGACATTTTATGTTTCGATACCACATACTTAACAAATAAGTATGATATGCCATTTGCTCCTTTTGTTGATGTAAATCATTACGGTCTATCAATATTGTTGGGATGTGAACTCCTATCTTCTGAGGACACTGATGCGTTTGTATAGATTTTTCAAAGTTGGTTGCATTGCATGTCACACAAGCCCTCTGTAGGCATTGTGACTGATCAATGCAGGGCAATGAAAAGTGCAGTTCAAGTTGTTTTCCCAAATGCACAACACAAGTGGTGTCTCTGGCACATCATGAAAAAAATACTAGAAAAACTTCAAGGATATACTCAATACAAGGAAATCAAATGTGCAATGAAGATAGTAGTTTATGAGTCGACAAATGTTGATGGTTTCTTGTCTTCCTGGACGAATTTCATAAATACGTTTGATTAAGTAACAATGATTGGTTGAGTACGTTATTTGAAGAACGACATTTTTGGGTTCCTTGTTATTTGAAAGCATTTTTTTGGCCCGAAATGTCGACAACGTATAGGAGTGAAAAAATGAATGCATTTTTTGACGGGTACATTAATTCCACCACAAGTGTACAACAATTTGTGCAACAATATGACAATGCTATACAAAATAAGGCGAAACTAGAGCGTGAAGCGGATTTTGCTTCTCTAAACTCGGTAATTCCCTACACCTCACAATCTGGCATTGAAAGACAATTTCAATCAGAATACACACATGCAAAATTCAATGAAGTGCAAGTTGAGTTTAGAGGAAAAATGAATTATGCTGCTAATAATGCCTATGTTAAGGGTTATAAATGTCGATTTACTGTTATAGAAGAGTCATTTTGAAATGGTGAAATTGAACACCACAATTTAGTTGTTCTTTTTTAATGTGAACACCTACATGTATGCTGCACTTGCTTGTTATTTGAATTCAGGGAAATTTTGTGTCAACACTCTCTCGTTATCCTTGCACAAGAAAAAGTTACAAAAGTTCCAACAAAGTATGTACTTGTAAGTGGAGTAAAAACATAAGGCAAAAGCACACTTACATAATGATGCAAAACTAGCTTATTTTGGCTTCTTCTTTGTTGTAGTTTTGTATGTTATGGAAGAATGGACTTGAAAGTGACATCAATGGCTGAATTGTAGTGTGGAGAAGATGAAATGAAGAGGAGAAGTAGAAGCTTAGAAGAGGTGTGACCAACTTCTAAGAAGATTCAAGCAAAACACTAATAGAAGTGAAAACTTGAGAGTGAGAATTTGAAGACAAATGAGGTAGCAATTTGTTCAGCATTTCATTATCAATTCAAATATGAAAATTACATGTCTAAGCACCTCTATTTATAGCCTAAAATGGTGCCAAAAAGTCTTCATAACGTTGATGGCAGATGTCATCCCTGAATAAGTTCTTTGGTTGCTTACGTTCGGCGTTTGAGACCTTTTCTTTGCACTTCACTCTATTTGGAGCCATATGCAATTATTTAATTTATCATTCATTGAAAAATGACATGTTATAAGTATTAAAAAATGTCATGGTCAGTTGAGGTAGGGATGGGTCCTCAAATTGTAACCCTTTGTGTGACTTTATCAAACAGTTTGTGTGCTATTCAGACTGTGACAATTACTACCCATTTATAGTAGATGCTCTTACAATTTGATTTGAAAAGTTCTGTTTTGACATATATAGTAGAAAGTGTAATCACATTGAATAAATAATACTACTTACCTTGTTGTGTATGTTGGGTTGTATTTCTCAAGTGGTGGTGATTGGAATGAAATATTTGAACTTATTTTATTAACTCCTTTTTTGAACCCTAATTGCTTGATGGAGAACATGGGAGGAGGTGGTTTGGGACTAAGATCTTAAGAGGTGCTGCACAAGCAAGGTAGGATTGTATAAACGGTTAACCCACTTTTGTTGCCATCTGCGAAAAAGAACTAGCATTAGCATCGATTGAAGCAACGAACACTGTTTTAAGGGAAGGGTATTATGTCTACGGCATCCCCTCTATCTTAACTTCTCAAAGAAGACTGCTTTTGGTTTTTTATTTTTAGGGTTATGGTATCAGTCAGATTGTACTACTTCTAACAAAATGAAGAGAATAAAATGGGAAGATTTCAATATTAGGGAGTTTGGCACTGTGTTAATTTCATGTACATAATCGCTTGAACAAAATTTGCCTACGTATAACGAAATGAGCACAATATTAATTACAACATTTCACATTTTCCTTCTTTTGTTTGGTTCTTTCATCACTCACGAGAATGTCTTTTGGCCTTAGCGAAGTTGGGGCAGTTTGAAAATATAAATATTTTACTATTAATAATATTATTATTATTAATATTAATATTAATATTATTACTATTAATAATAATATTATTATAATTATTATTGACATTAAAATTGTAATATTATTATTATTGTTAGAATTAGAGGCCTTAAACAAGAGGGGGAGGGGGGGAAGGGGAGGGGGGGAAGGGGGGGGGGGGAGAATTGTTTTTGAAAGATTTTCGCAAAGATTGAAGGTAGAGTGAAAGACTACGAAGAATCAATCAATTAGAAAACTGTTCAGCCAAACAGAAAATTGTTTTTAGCTTGATTCTAGAAAATCAACTATTTGTTTTTGCGAAATAATCGATTGTTTATACCAACAATATAGAAAATCAAAGCTAAATCAGTTTAAAGAGTCTAAGGATAGAGAGATTCACACAAGATGTTTATACTAGTTCACTCTTAACCAAGAGCTACATCTAGTCCTTAACTAACAAATGAGAATTCACTATGTAATCAAACCTAGATTACTCAACACACACCAAGAGTGATGATCTTGAACCCCTCAAGAACACACACCACTCTTTGGTAAACCACACAGTTTTTAGGGCAACCCTATGAAATTGCACCACACCAAATCACACAAAAATACAATGTGAAAGAAAGAAGGGAACATAATACACTTGGGTAATCAAAGATTAAAGTTCAGAATTACAAGACCCAATCCTATTCCACACTTGAAGATGATCCAAAAGCTCTTTGAAATGTTGAAAACTGTTTTTGATTAAGCTCTCTTTCTTACTCTAAGAATAGAAGCGTAAAACAACCTTTTTTTATACACCAACCAAGCGGTCAAAATAGTTAGATAAAAAACCAAAAGTAGTTAGGATCATTAAAAAATAGTTTAACCAACTTAACCAAATTTTGTTAAGGTTTTCAGAAAATCAATCGATTGAAATCACGAATCAATCGGTTGAATAGGTTTGAGAACAAAGTAAAACAAAGTCAAGCTTTTCAAATCTTTTTCAAAATCCACTAAGTGTAAAACAACCTGTTGAATCCATATTTCAACAAGTTCAATTTTCACCCTCTTTAGAAAACACATCTTTTCAAAATGATTAAGATTCAATTAACTTTGGATCGTCATAAAGAGTGGATTAACAAATTCAAATACTCTTAGGCACACACACAATCAGCAGAAAGGTCTTCAAGCATTCCTCTTGGATTTGGAGACATCAAAGCACCTTGTTCAACAATTATTATTATTATTATTATTATTATTATTATTATTATTATTATTATTAATATGAAAGAAAAACAAACCTTACTCTGCGTACAATTTTTTTTTTTTGCAAGTTCACAGGGGAGGGGATTATCGAAACAGGAACATAATTGAGGTTGGGTTGAATGAAAACGAATTAAGGAAATTAGAAATTATGGTATTTTCAAGAGATAAAACATATGGTTGTGTTAATTTGCCTACGTATAGCGAAATGAGCACAATATTAATTACAACATTTCACGTTTGCCTTCTTTTGTTTGGTTCCTTCATCGCTCACATGAATCTCCTTTGGCCTTAGTGAAATTGGGACACTTTGAATTAAAGGCAGGGATACACTTATGTGGGAGATGGCTCTGCCTTAATTTCGCTCCATCAATGGCTTATGCGAATTATTCATGCTTTTAACGATATTCATCTAGAAAGACACAACTTTTTAATATGATATAAAAATAATAATATTATTAATAATAATATTAATAATAATAATTTTAATAATAATAATTACAATAATATTAATAATAATATTATTATAATTAATAATATTAATAATAATATTATTATAATTAATAATATTAATAATAATATTATCACTATTACTAATAATAATATTATTACTATTACTATTACTAATAATATTAATATTATTATTATTATTAATATGAATATTATTACTATTATTAATAATAATATTATTATTACTATTATTATTATTATTATTTATTATTATTATTAATATTATTAATATGAAAGAAAAACAAGTCTTCTTTTGCGCATAAAAAAAAAAATTGCAAGTTCATAGGGGAGGGGATTGTCGGAACATAATTGAGGTTGTGTTGAATGAAAATGAATTTTGGAAATTAAAAATTATGCATATGGTTGTGTTAATTTTCCTATGTATAGCAAAATGAGCATAGTATTAATTACAACTGATCCTGCCGCTGATTTGAACGCGGAGGATGTGCCTCGTCACTCCTTCGTCTAGCCTTCTGCAACTGCACGTTCTGCAAGAACGCTCCAAGAACCTTCACTGGAACTCCAAATGATGCCTGCAAAACACACAGACGGCGCCGCTAGCGGCCGTTGTAGCTCCGACGCTCAAGTCAGACAACAAGAACACCAAAAACTCTCACTGAATCTCTCTGTGAGACTCGTGTGTGCTCTGATCCACTTTCTCTCTCTGTGGCTCAATTCTGTTATCACTGTGCAACATGTACAAACGTTCCCACAATGACTCAGAAACTGTGTGTGGAATCTGTGTAAACTTGTAATCTGGAAAACTTGTGTAAGAATCTCTCTACCTTACATGAGGTGGAGTACCTTTATACTGGGCCGCGCCTCTCTCTCAGATGGTGACACGTGGAGGCATGCAACTGACATCTAACAGTACACGTGTCACATCTGAAGGGCTTCTGCGCTTTTCTCTGTGCGGCTAAGTTATCCTTTTGCGGAGTAACTTAGCGCGTTTCTTCTCTCTGAGTGAGTCGCATGCTCCAAGGAGAGCGCCAGCTGTGGCTGGCCTGAGCACACTCACCAGACGCATCCTGCCTGCGTGGTCTCACCGTACATCCTCTGAGTGGGTGCATGCTCCCAGGAGAGCACCGGGTGTGGCTGTTCTAAGCACACTCACCAGGCGCATCCTGCCTGCATGGTCTCACCGCACGTCTTCTGGTTTGACATCATGCGAGGTGCATGCGTAACGCTCTCGCTGGGAGCCTGGGTCCCAGTTTAATACGTGTAGCAAGAAACCCTGACGACCATGCCTCGACGACCGTGCGGTGTCTCATTACTTTCCACCGATGACCGTGCGGTGCCTCATTACCTTCCACCGATGACCGTGCGGTGCCTCATTACCTTCCACGGATGACCGTGCGGTGCCTCATTACCTTCCACCGATGACCGTGCGGTGCCTCATTACTTTCCGCGCTCTGCTTCCAGGCGCTTATCTAGGCACCGATCTGGGGGTGGTGGCCACTTGGTAACTGACCACCGATCACCGTTCTAAGTGGTCTCCTTCCTGATTCACCTGCTATCTCATGCCACATGTCACCCTGTGACTGGTCCACATGGTCATCTGCTGCTGAAGTCATCGACTACCGATGACCGACCAGATCAACAACATTTCATGTTTGTCTTCTTTTGTTTGGTTCCTTCATCACTCATGCGAATCTCTTCTGCTATTAGCGTAATTGGGACACTTTGAATTAAAGGCAGGATGCGCTTATGTTGGAGACGGCTCTGCCTTAACTTCGCTCCATCAAAGGCTTGAGCGAATTATTTATGCTTTGAGCGAAATTCATCCAGAAAAGACCCAAATTTTTAATATGAATAAAAATATTAATATGAATATTAATAATTATTACAATAATATTAATAATATTATTATAATTAATAATAATATAAATATTTTACTATTAGTAATATTTATATTAATCTTATTATTATTAATATAAATATTATTATTATTAATATAAATATTATTATTATTATTATTAATATAAATATTATTACTATTAATAATAATAATATTATTATTATTCTATTATTAATATTATTGTAATTATTATTGATATTTGTACCGACTAGTCCTCGGACACTGAGAACAGCTAGTAAGGGTGAGTCGCGTCAGCTGGGTCCCACAGTATGGGCCAAAGCCACGTGGGCCGACTCCCACAGGTAGTAGGGACTAATGGGATGGTTAGTCATCAGCATGTCGACCACCAGAGTGAATTGAGGTGTCCTCGTCACTCAGCAGGGTGATGAGTCCTCGGTGGCTGGATGTGATGAGGTGACATCGACCTTGGATGTTTCGAATAACAGAGCTAAAACATCCACGATGGGTCTTAAGGGAAGACCATTTATCAGTAAAATGCCCAGAAGTAAGGAGAAGCCTAAGTCACGAAGTGCCTATGCGTGTGGCAGGGAAAACACAGTTAGGTGCAGAGTCTTGAGGGGTTGAGTACTCATCAGAACTAGGGTTTCCCAACGAAGCTACATGCATGGCACGTGAACAGTGAAGGCGCTCCCAGGACAGGTGGCCCCAGAGACTAGGTGCACGAGGGGGTACCCAGGCGGCCAACCTGTTAGAGTTTTGCACTCCATTTAAGGAAACCTTATGTGCTAGATTACCCTAAGCCTGGGTGATAGCGGCGCAAAGGTATTCCTGTAAACCCTAAATATGGGTAGCGGCACAGAGAAAACCCTAGACTATATAAAGGGTAGTAAAATACTTCACAAAGGTACGTAGTTTCTAGACCTAACACAGATACTGAATACACTTGGTGTGCTGGCCCCAGTTTTTGACTTGAGTGCCGGAGTGCAAACGGCCTCTAGGGCGCCCTTTTCTATCTTGCAGGTGCAGGTTGTTTCGAGACAGCGAAGCATAATTCAAGGTGAGGAAAGGAGGCGTGTGAGCGTCGTAGAGTCAACCGGCAGGAGGGTCAACCGGCAAGAACATTTGGCGCCCACCGTGGGGCCGAAGTAAAACAAGGTCCCATACACAAGCAAAAGAGAAGAAACCAGAGACATGAGGAATACAAGGCAAGGATCTGTCCCACCAAATGGGGGTGAGAGGGTCACCATGCAACAACTCATGGAAACGATGCGCGCCCTCCAGGAGATGGTGGCGGAATCAAGGGCAGATCAAGTGCGGATGCAGGTGGACCTGGCCACATCACAGGCCAGGAACGAGGAGCTACACAGGGCAAACGAAGAATTGCGCGTGAATTTACGTAATTTGCAGCAAGCAGGGGATCAAGTGGGGGATGATCGAGCTCCACCAACGCCGCCAAGGGCTTTTCCAATGCCCTTCTCTCAAGCAATCATGGACACGGTGGTCCCAGCTACCTTCGTGGGCCCTAAGACTGTGTTCACGGGGGTGGAGGATCCAGAAGCACATCTCACGGCGTTTCACACACAGATGATGCTGTCAGGAGGGTCAGACGCGGTGCATTGTAGGCTCTTCATGACCACGTTGACGGGGACATCACTGGAGTGGTTTGTTAGCCTGCCCGAGGGACATATCACGTCCTTCGCCCAGTTCTCCACGCTGTTCAGAGAATAGTATATCGTCAACCAGGCCCTCCCACCGGTGTCTTATGACCTTTTTGATGTTAGGCAATATCAGAGGGAGTCCCTTAAAGATTACCTCAACCGATTTGGGGCGATGGGTGTGAGGTTGCACACCAAAGATGAGGATATGGTGGTGCACGCCTTCAGAAAGGGGATATTGCCAGGACCTTTCAGTGAGTCCCTTATCCGAAGTCGCCCAAAGAGCTTTGGTGACATTAAGCGTCGTGTTGGTGCTCACATTACTGCCGAAGGAGAACTCAATGAGAAGCGTGAGAGCGCAGCCTCTTCACGACCGCGAGTACCTAGTCGCCTTCAGCCCATGCGGGTACATGAGGCGACGACAAAAAAGAGAGCCCAGGGAAAGCAGAAGCCTTACGAGGCCAAGAAGCCCCAAACTAGGGCACGTGCTAAGGAGGATGTGCCCCCCAGACATAACTTCCTGGTGGAGCTCAAAGAGTTAATCGCCATCCCTAACGTGGCAGAAAGGCTGAAGGTGCCCCCGAAGACAGACAAGAGACTGAGGCCCAACAAGAGCGCATGGTGCGAGTTTCATCAAGCATTTGGCCATCCCATTCAAAACTGTTTGGCCTTGGGTCATCAGCTAGATGAGTTGGTCAAGAGCGGCTTCCTGATTTATTTTGTAAGGACCTGAAAATTTATTGGAATAAAAGAGTTATATTTTAAATAAATTCTAAGTATGTTTTTATTTAGAATAGAAAGGGAGGAAAAAGTTAAGTTTAGAAGGCTACGAGGTCGCCGGTCGCCTGCTACACATGAGCGCCAGGTGGACATCGCGCGGGCGCGAGAGGCATGCAGGCATCGCGCGGGCGCGAGAGGCATGCAGGCATCGCGTGGGCGCGAGAGGCATGCAGGCATCGCGCGGGCGCGAGGGGCATGCAGGCATCGCGCGGGCGCGAGGCACGCGGGCATTGCCAGGGCGCGATGCATGTGGACGTGGCCAAGGCGCGAGAGTTATGAGGGCGTCGCCAGGGAAGACATCGGTTGTCTCCCAGAGGAAGACATCGGTCGTTCGCCAGGAAGAGGTCATCGGTGGTAGTCTTCGCGCGAGGTCATCGGTGGATCGTCTTCGCGCGAGAGGTCATCAGTGGTTTCTCTTCGAGCTGGTAGTCATCGGCGAAAGGTCATCGCGCGACGTTGAGTTACACCCAGAGAACGTGGGCCCCAGACTCCCAGCAAGAGACGTTCTGCACGCGCGCCACGTAGACGAAAAAGTGGTTCAGAATAGTGACCTCATAGCGTAGCCTGCGCAGAGGCACGCTTAGGTGTACTGTTCAGCGAAGCGTACACGCAAACTCCCTGCAGAGTGGGTGGTGGCAGCGGTTTTTGTGGAGAAGTCAGCTTAAGATGCAAAAACCCATTTCTGAGGGAGAAGAAAAGAAACGTTGCTGTGGTTCCAGAGCTAAAGGGTGCGTTTATCTCCCTTCTCCTCCATTCTCTCCTTCGCGCTGCGGTTCTAGCACCTTCACACGAGAGTACAACGAGCGACGGCCACCATTAGAGCACCTGGGAGGTTCTCTGCAAGTCCTTCAACCAGACACGAAAAACAGAGCCAAGGTATTCTGCAAGCTTCGTTGGATTTCGAAGCTCCTGGTGGTTGCGCAAGTCCAGGTAAGGGAAGCTAGACCTCTTTTCCATACAAGCCATAGTTTGCTGTTTCTGAAGTGAGGGCGACGTGGTCGCCGGTTCTCTGTTTCTTTTCGAAATGCTCTGTTTTATGCGTTTGGGCGACGTGGTCGCCGGTTTTAAATACGAGTTTCGAACTCCCCTGTGTTTGACATTGTTTGAAACTGTTTGGGATTTAAATACAATATATATGTGATATTCGAAAGTTTGAAACGCTGAAATGGTTGTTGCTGTGATTTGAAATATTCCTTTGTATGGCATGACGTCTTGAATGCTGTGAATGTGGGATCGAGGCATAGTATTTTCAGGAAAGAAAATACCGTGTAAGATCTTGTGGTAGGTGCATTGATCGGTGATTCCTAAGGGGATATCCTGACTCTGCTGAGGTAATGGAATCACGTAGAGGAAGTTACTCAGTTGTTGAGAGTCGAAGGAGGTCTATATGATGGGCGTCTCGTGTGAAAAAGAACGAGCTCCGTCTGTCCTATGGATTAACCCTGTCATACCAGGAGAACTATGGTAACATTGAGATGATATATGCGCATGCTGTGTGGATTCACAGCGACCCTGTGTGGATTTCACAGTGGTGTGGTATGACAGGTGCAGATCTCTGAGTCTAATCAACGCACGAGTCAATCCGGAAGTAGTGTCAAGTGTCTTGTGTGGTGAGTCAGTGGAAAGTCTGACATGTGAAATGAGAAACTTGAATATTGATAGACACTTGATGCTGTATTGTGAAATGGAATGACTATGGGTGAATGTTGTGAAGTTTGTGATTTTGGGCGATCAGCTGAATGCTATGAGCAGCTTTACGTTTTACATGGATATTTTGGAACTTGGTTTACTTGGATTTTCATGTTCATGATTTAAACTTCTTTTAAATTATCTAGCTTACCCTGTTATCTGTTATTGTGGTTGTTTTCTCAAAACTGTGATGATCGTGTAATTGTTACACGGGAGCAGATGATCTTCCAGGAAGAAGAGCCCTCTAGCGAGTGGTCGCCGGAAGGAGATCGCCTATCTCCGTCTCTACCGGGTGATCGCCGGTTTATGCCTCCATCGGGTGATCGCCGGTTTTCGTGTCCTGATAGAAGATCGCCCGTTTTTGAGGTCTTCTGTTGGAGATCGCCGTTTTCTTTTGAGACCGCCTGTCTTACTGCATTTCTTTTATTTTCGTAAAATCTTGCAAACATTTGATTTGGTTATGTATTAAACTCCCTAAGAGGAGTAACTTCATTTCTGATATATATATATCAATACATATTATTTTGCACTCTTCAATATTATTTGGTTACACTTAATTTCAATTATACATGGATGTATGTATTATTTTGGTGGGATGTTACATTAATGGTATCAGAGCAGTTCGCCTTAGGATGACCTGAGGGCTGTGGATCCATTGTGTTTCTTCTGCTCATAAAAATTTAATTGAGTTTTAAATAACCACTATAGTGGGAGGTTTTCAAACGTTTTTGGTATTGAACTCTTGCGTGTGCTTTGGTGAATGTATGCCTAACTGAAAATCTTAGTATTAAGAATAAGAAGGTCTTGATAAAGTGGTGAGGGTGCACACTCATAACTGGATCAAGATGATTCTTAATCTTAATTCCAAAGGTTTGATGTTTAGCCTACATTGAATTCTGGTGTGATTTTTGAGTGTTCTTGAATTTGACTGAGGTGGTAGTTGGATTGATGTTTGCACACCAGTAACTGTTCTGGTGTTTTGTGTGAAGTTATAAGTGTTGTGATTCTGTGGATGAGTTCAAATTCTTAATGATTTTGAGATGCTGACCTTTGTAAGGTCTAGCTGTTACCCCTTGAATGAATTGATTCTTATCGATTTCATTCTTATAGTTGTAGGGAATATAGAAGTCAATAGATTCAGAAGATGGCACGTAGACCTGCTACCCCACCTCAACCTTCCTCAGAGATGAGTCAGATCGCCAAGGCCATCGAGATGATGGCGACTGCCATTCAGCAGCAGAATGCGGCGATGGCTCAGAACCATCAAGCCACAATGCAGCACTGGGAGACTGCTCGGTCGGCTGAAACAAACTCCCACGTCGGTCAGCCCCAAGAACAGATGGGACTGGCCGAGTTCATGAGGCACAACCCACCTAAGTTCAGTGGGAATGCTACCCCTGACCAGGCAGATCAGTGGGTCAGGGAGGTGGAGAAAATCTTTAGGGCGACCTCCTGCCCTGAAGAGAAGAAGCTGTTGTTTGCCACGTATCTGCTATCAGGAGAAGCTGAGTTCTGGTGGATGGGAGCTCAGCAGATGATGGAGGCCCGAGAGGATGTTCTGGATTGGGAGAGCTTCAGAGTGAAGTTCTTGGAAAAATACTTCCCAGACAGCGCCAAGTTTGCAAGGGAAGCTGAGTTCTTAAAGTTGGAGCAGGGGGACATGTCAGTAAACGCCTATGCTGCCCGTTTTGAGTACCTCGCCCGGTTCTATACCCAGGCGACCTCCGAGGCCTGGAGGTGTAGGAAGTTCGAGGAAGGGCTGAAGCATGGGCTGAAGAAGACCATAGCCCCGATGTGCATCAGGGAGTTCCACGCCTTAGTGGAGAAGGCGAAGATGGTAGAGACCCTGGAAAAGGGTGAGTCTCGGGTGATCAGGTCACACCCAGGAGGTCCTTCCAGTGGGAGAGCTAAGGCACAGCACCCACAAAGAAAACCCTATGCGAGACCTCCATCACATCGGGCAGGAGCAGCACCTCCCCAGTTCCAACAGCAACAACCTTGGAAGCCTAAGTGTCTTCACTGTGGTGGACCACACGCCTCCAATGCTTGTTTCAAGAAGACTTCAGAGAGGAAATGTTTCGTCTGCCAAAGGACAGGGCACGTTGCTAGAGAGTGCCCTAGCAGGAATGGGGCGACCCAACCCAGTGGCTCCCAACAGTTGAGAAACGAGGGCGGCAGACCTCAGGCAACAGGGAGGGTGTTCGCCATGTCTGGAGCAGAGGCAGCTCAGTCAGGTAACCTCATCCAAGGTGTTTGTTTTATTGCTGGTAGAGGTGTAAGGGCTTTGTTTGATTCTGGAGCGACACACTCCTTTGTGTCAAGCCTGTGTGTAGCCGAGTTGGGTCTCCTAGTGAAGGAGTTACCTTTCGAGCTGTTGGTCTCTACACCTGCGTCAGGACAGGTGTCGACCTCTACAGTGTGCCCTGAATGTCCAGTGATTGTAGAAGGACGCAGATTCAAGGTGAACTTGATCTGCCTACCTCTTCAGGACCTGGATGTCATTCTGGGAATGGATTGGTTAGCTGCCAATCACGTTCTCATAGACTGTGGTAGGCAGAAGGTTGCGTTTCCAGACCTCCAAGGATCAGATGTAATTTCTGCTCAGCAAGGGCAGTCAGAGTTGGAAGAAGGGGCGAGGTGCTTTGTGATACTCGCTCGGTCGGAGGTGGAGAATAAAGGGGACGTAAGCAGAATACCCGTGGTGAAAGATTTCACGGATGTATTCCCAGAAGAGGTGCCTGGGTTACCCCCTAAGAGAGAAGTGGAATTCTCTATTGACTTGGTACCTGGAGCTGGACCAGTGTCAATGGCACCTTACAGGATGGCACCAGCCGAGTTAGTGGAGTTAAAGAAGCAAGTGGAAGAGTTGCTGGAGAAGCAGTTCATCAGACCCAGCGTATCTCCATGGGGAGCCCCAGTGCTCCTAGTCAAGAAGAAGGATGGAGGGTCTCGGCTGTGCATAGACTACAGGCAATTGAACAAATTGACCATCAAGAACAAGTACCCCCTACCTCGGATTGATGATTTGATGGACCAGATTCATGGGGCCTCGGTGTTCTCCAAGATTGACCTGAGATCGGGGTATCACCAAATCTTGGTAAAAGCTGAAGATGTTCAGAAGACAGCTTTTAGGTCTAGATATGGGCACTACGAGTATGTAGTGATGCCATTTGGAGTCACCAATGCTCCAGCTCTATTCATGGACTACATGAATAGGATCTTTCGCCCTTTCTTGGATAAGTTTGTAGTGGTCTTCATAGATGACATCCTCATTTATTCAAGGACCGAGGAAGAGCATGAGGAACACCTGAGGACAGTATTGGAAATACTGAGGGAGAAGCAGCTCTATGCCAAGTTCTCTAAGTGTGAGTTCTGGCTAAGGGAAGTCAACTTCTTAGGACACGTGATATCTGCCCAGGGGATCTCGGTAGATCCAGCCAAGGTAGAGGCAGTGCTGCAATGGGAACGTCCTAAGACAGTGACTGAGATAAGGAGCTTTGTGGGGTTGGCGGGCTACTATCGGAGGTTTATTGAGGATTTTTCCAAAGTAGTGGCTCCTTTAACACAACTGACCCGCAAGGACCAACCCTTTGCTTGGACCGACCGATGTGAGCAGAGCTTCAGGGAACTAAAGGAGAGGTTGACCAGTGCTCCAGTGCTGGTGATTCCAGAAGTAGGAAGACCTTTTGATGTCTTCTGTGATGCCTCACATCAAGGCTTGGGATGCGTCTTGATGCAAGAGAAGAGAGTGGTTGCATATGCTTCAAGGCAACTCAAGGTGCATGAGAGGAACTACCCTACTCATGATTTGGAGTTGGCAGCGGTAGTGTTTGCCTTGAAGATCTGGAGGCATTATCTTTATGGAGCTCGGTTCCAGGTATTCAGTGACCACAAGAGCTTGAAGTACCTGTTCGATCAGAAGGAACTAAACATGAGACAAAGAAGGTGGATGGAATTCCTAAAGGACTACGACTTTCAACTCATGTATCACCCAGGGAAGGCCAATGTAGTGGCAGATGCCTTGAGTAGGAAGTCTATACAAGTCGCCACCATGATGATGGAAGAGCAGAAACTGATCGAGCAGTTCAGGGACTTAAACCTGGGAGTAGAGTTTCACGTGAATCACATTAGTTGTAGTAAGCTGACTATAACTAATGACTTCCTGGGAATGTTGAAGGATAAGCAATTGGAGGACCCTAGCCTGAAGCGCACTATGGAGTCGCTAGGAACAGATCAGGCGAGAGGCTTTGAGATGGGCGATGATGGGATCTTGAGGTTTGATGGCAGGATTTGCATACCTGCAAATGATGAGTTGAAGAAGATGATCCTAGAGGAAGGTCATAAGAGTCGCCTTAACCTCCACCCAGGCATGAACAAGATGTACCATGACTTGAAGGAGTCATTTTGGTGGTCAGGCATGAAGAGGGACGTCGCCCAGTACGTGGCAACCTGCTTAACGTGCCAAAAGGCGAAGGTGGAGCATCAAAAACCTGGCGGGCTGTTGCAGCAACTGGATATCCCCGAGTGGAAGTGGGACAGCATTGCCATGGATTTTGTCACCCATTTACCCAGATCGGTAAAGGGTCATGATGCAATCTGGGTCATCATTGATAGGCTGACGAAGAGTGCCCACTTCCTCCCAGTAAATATGAAGATGCCTATGGTCAAGCTGGCACAGCTATACATCCAAGAAATAGTAAGGCTGCATGGAGTGCCTTCCAGCATCGTTTCAGATAGAGATCCCAGGTTTACTTCACGGTTTTGGCAGACCTTACAAGAATGCTTGGGAACCAAGTTGAGGATGAGCTCTGCATATCATCCCCAAACAGATGGTCAGTCAGAGAGGACGATCCAATCTTTGGAAGATCTGCTGAGGGCATGCGTTTTGGATCAATTGGGAAGTTGGGAGGAGGTGTTGCCACTAGTGGAGTTTACCTATAACAATAGCTACCACGCCAGCATTGGGATGGCACCATATGAAGCCCTGTATGGGAGGAAATGCAGAACTCCCTTATGTTGGTACCAGGAGGGCGAGGCAGTCTTGGTTGGGCCAGAGTTGATTCAGCAGACGACCGAGAAGGTGAAGCAGATACAAAGCAGAATGAAAGCCTCTCAGAGTAGGCAGAAGTCCTATGCAGATCAGAGGAGAAAGCCTTTGGAGTTTGCTGCTGGAGATCACGTATTCATGAAAGTGACACCAACCAAGGGTGTAGGGCGGGCGATCAGGTCAAAGAAGTTGTCCCCTAAGTTCGTGGGACCATATCAGATCTTAAGAAGGATTGGCCCAGTGGCGTATGAGATCGCCCTACCTCCCCATCTGGCGAATCTGCACAATGTGTTTCACGTGTCACAGCTGAGGAAGTACATGGCAGACCCTAGTCATGTGCTGGATGTAGACGACGTGCAGATTAGGGATGACTTGTCCTTTGAAGCAAAACCAGTCAGGATTGACGATCGGCAATGTAAACAGCTCAGAGGCAAGACCATCGACATGGTGAAAGTGGTGTGGGATGAGAAATCGGGGGATTCTACTTGGGAGTTAGAAGAACCCATGAGGGAGGCTTATCCATACCTCTTTTCCTTGTAATCCAATTTTCGAGGACGAAAATTTTTGTTGTTGGGGAGAATGTAAGGACCTGAAAATTTATTGGAATAAAAGAGTTATATTTTAAATAAATTCTAAGTATGTTTTTATTTAGAATAGAAAGGGAGGAAAAAGTTAAGTTTAGAAGGCTACGAGGTCGCCGGTCGCCTGCTACACATGAGCGCCAGGTGGACATCGCGCGGGCGCGAGAGGCATGCAGGCATCGCGCGGGCGCGAGAGGCATGCAGGCATCGCGCGGGCGCGAGAGGCATGCAGGCATCGCGCGGGCGCGAGAGGCATGCAGGCATCGCGCGGGCGCGAGGGGCATGCAGGCATCGCGCGGGCGCGAGGCACGCGGGCATTGCCAGGGCGCGATGCATGTGGACGTGGCCAAGGCGCGAGAGTTATGAGGGCGTCGCCAGGGAAGACATCGGTTGTCTCCCAGAGGAAGACATCGGTCGTTCGCCAGGAAGAGGTCATCGGTGGTAGTCTTCGCGCGAGGTCATCGGTGGATCGTCTTCGCGCGAGAGGTCATCAGTGGTTTCTCTTCGAGCTGGTAGTCATCGGCGAAAGGTCATCGCGCGACGTTGAGTTACACCCAGAGAACGTGGGCCCCAGACTCCCAGCAAGAGACGTTCTGCACGCGCGCCACGTAGACGAAAAAGTGGTTCAGAATAGTGACCTCATAGCGTAGCCTGCGCAGAGGCACGCTTAGGTGTACTGTTCAGCGAAGCGTACACGCAAACTCCCTGCAGAGTGGGTGGTGGCAGCGGTTTTTGTGGAGAAGTCAGCTTAAGATGCAAAAACCCATTTCTGAGGGAGAAGAAAAGAAACGTTGCTGTGGTTCCAGAGCTAAAGGGTGCGTTTATCTCCCTTCTCCTCCATTCTCTCCTTCGCGCTGCGGTTCTAGCACCTTCACACGAGAGTACAACGAGCGACGGCCACCATTAGAGCACCTGGGAGGTTCTCTGCAAGTCCTTCAACCAGACACGAAAAACAGAGCCAAGGTATTCTGCAAGCTTCGTTGGATTTCGAAGCTCCTGGTGGTTGCGCAAGTCCAGGTAAGGGAAGCTAGACCTCTTTTCCATACAAGCCATAGTTTGCTGTTTCTGAAGTGAGGGCGACGTGGTCGCCGGTTCTCTGTTTCTTTTCGAAATGCTCTGTTTTATGCGTTTGGGCGACGTGGTCGCCGGTTTTAAATACGAGTTTCGAACTCCCCTGTGTTTGACATTGTTTGAAACTGTTTGGGATTTAAATACAATATATATGTGATATTCGAAAGTTTGAAACGCTGAAATGGTTGTTGCTGTGATTTGAAATATTCCTTTGTATGGCATGACGTCTTGAATGCTGTGAATGTGGGATCGAGGCATAGTATTTTCAGGAAAGAAAATACCGTGTAAGATCTTGTGGTAGGTGCATTGATCGGTGATTCCTAAGGGGATATCCTGACTCTGCTGAGGTAATGGAATCACGTAGAGGAAGTTACTCAGTTGTTGAGAGTCGAAGGAGGTCTATATGATGGGCGTCTCGTGTGAAAAAGAACGAGCTCCGTCTGTCCTATGGATTAACCCTGTCATACCAGGAGAACTATGGTAACATTGAGATGATATATGCGCATGCTGTGTGGATTCACAGCGACCCTGTGTGGATTTCACAGTGGTGTGGTATGACAGGTGCAGATCTCTGAGTCTAATCAACGCACGAGTCAATCCGGAAGTAGTGTCAAGTGTCTTGTGTGGTGAGTCAGTGGAAAGTCTGACATGTGAAATGAGAAACTTGAATATTGATAGACACTTGATGCTGTATTGTGAAATGGAATGACTATGGGTGAATGTTGTGAAGTTTGTGATTTTGGGCGATCAGCTGAATGCTATGAGCAGCTTTACGTTTTACATGGATATTTTGGAACTTGGTTTACTTGGATTTTCATGTTCATGATTTAAACTTCTTTTAAATTATCTAGCTTACCCTGTTATCTGTTATTGTGGTTGTTTTCTCAAAACTGTGATGATCGTGTAATTGTTACACGGGAGCAGATGATCTTCCAGGAAGAAGAGCCCTCTAGCGAGTGGTCGCCGGAAGGAGATCGCCTATCTCCGTCTCTACCGGGTGATCGCCGGTTTATGCCTCCATCGGGTGATCGCCGGTTTTCGTGTCCTGATAGAAGATCGCCCGTTTTTGAGGTCTTCTGTTGGAGATCGCCGTTTTCTTTTGAGACCGCCTGTCTTACTGCATTTCTTTTATTTTCGTAAAATCTTGCAAACATTTGATTTGGTTATGTATTAAACTCCCTAAGAGGAGTAACTTCATTTCTGATATATATATATATCAATACATATTATTTTGCACTCTTCAATATTATTTGGTTACACTTAATTTCAATTATACATGGATGTATGTATTATTTTGGTGGGATGTTACATATTTCTTGCGGGAGTCACAAGGGGGAGAGGTGGTGGTGGAGCCGAGGGCTGATCAGGGGCACGAAGTGCCCATACATGGTGAGATTCACACCATCGCAGGTGGGTTCTCAGGCGGGGGGTGCACCTCGTCGCAGGGCAAGAAGTATGCGCGATCGGTGATGGCGGTGGCAACATGTAAGGAAGACCACTTCCCAGACATCGACCTCACATTCACGAAGGCAGATCGCCTGGATGTTGTTCCCCATGACAATGATCCAGTGGTGATATCGGTGGTTACCGTGGGAAGGAGGGTTCATAGGGTCCTCGTCGATCAAGGAAGTTCAGCCGATGTGATGTTCTGGTTGACGTTTAACAAGTTGCAACTGTCCCCAGACCAATTGAGGCCTTATATAGGCTGCCTGTATGGCTTCGTAGGAGACCAGGCCGAGGTGTGGGGTTATATAGAGCTGAGGACCACTTTCACTGATGGCATGGCCTCCCGCACCGAGAATATCAAATATCTGGTTGTGAATGCCCCATCAGCTTACAACATGCTATTGGGCAGGCCAGCTTTGAACAGAGTGGGAGCTGTAGCGTCGATGAGGCATATGAAGATGAAGTTGCCCTCAATGGAAGGTGTGGTGATCACCATCAGGTCAGATCAGAAGGAGGCTAAGAAGTGCTACAAGAACAGCCTCAAGACGAGAAGGGGAGTATGCATGGTGACCACCCAACCGTCGGGTGGAGAGTGCGCTGATACTGATCTGTCCCGAGGAGAAGTTGGGGTTGCACGAGTACAGGTCGTCCGAGAGAGACGACCCGAACCAGTGGAGGATGTAGTAGAGAGGGAGATAGGGGGCTAAGTGTTCAAACTTGGCAAATCCCTATGCCAAGATACACAAGACCAAGTAGCAGAAGTCATAGAGCGGCATATGGATGCTTTTGCTTGGTCTGCCTCAGATATGCCAGGTATTGATCCAGACTTTTTATGTCATCACCTTGCGTTGAATCTCCAAGCCAGACCTGTCCGACAGAGGAGGCGAAAATTCAACGAAGAGAGGAGACAGGTGATCAAGGAAGAGACGCAAAAACTACTCAAGGCTGGTCACATACGTGAAATCCAATACCCTGAGTGGTTAGAGAATGTGGTGTTGGTGAAGAAAGCCAATGGGAAGTGGCGGATGTGTGTGGACTTCACTGACCTCAATAAGGCATGTCCAAAGGATTCTTACCCTTTGTTGAGTATTGATGCACTAGTAGATAACGCCTCGGGGTGCAAGCTGCTCAGCTTCTTGGATGCTTTTTCCGGTTATAACCAGATCAAGATGCACCCAATGGACGAGAGCAAGACAGCATTTATGACCGAGATGTCCTGCTACTGCTACACAGTCATGCCATTTAGGTTGAAGAATGCAGGCGCCACCTACCAAAGGCTGATGGACAAGGTCCTTGCACCCATGATAGGACGCAACGTGCAAGCCTACGTGGATGATATGGTGGTGATGTCCCAGGTGAGAGATCAGCACGTCGCTGATTTGGAGGAGCTATTCACTACAATAGCTACGTATGGGTTGAAGCTGAATCCAGAGAAGTGTGTCTTTGGGGTGGAAGCAGGTAAGTTCCTCAGTTTCTTGCTCACCGAGCCAGGAATCGAGGCCAATCCAGATAAGTGTGCAACAATCTTAGCCATGAGGAGCCCGACGTGGGTCAAGGAAGTGCAACAACTGATAGTCGAATGGCTGCTCTTTCCAGGTTTGTGTCAGCTGGGGGCGATAACGGCCACCCTTATTTTCAATGCTTGAGGAGGAACAGTAGGTTCTAATGGACCAAGGAGTGTGAAGAAGCATTCCTCAAGCTGAAACAATATCTGGCCAGCCCGCCAGTGCTATGCAAACCACAGATCGGCACCCCATTGCGCTTGTACTTTGCAGTCACCGAAAGGGAGGTGAGTTCAGTTTTGGTGCAGGAGCAGGACCAGAGCCAAAAGCATATCTACTTTGTTAGCAAGGTTCTGCAAGGGCCCGAGGTGAGGTACCAGGCCATAGAAAAGGCGGCATTGGCCGTGGTGTTCTCTGCACGTAGGCTTTGCCATTACTTTCAGAGCTTTATGGTGGTGGTGATGACAGACCTACCCATCCGGAAGGTCTTGCAGAAGCCAGATGTAGCAGGGAGGATGGTACGATGGGAAGTGGAGTTATCTGAGTTTGACATACAGTATGAGCCTAGAGGCCCAATTAAAGGCCAAGTTTATGCCGACTTCGTAGCCGAGATGTCCTCGGCAGAAACCCAGCAGGATGGACCTGACTTCAGATGGGTGCTCTCAGTAGATGGGTCTTCCAATCAACAAGGTAGTGAGGCTGGGGTGATCTTGGAAGGACCAAAAGGGCTGTTGATTGAGCAAGCCCTACGATTTGCCTTCAAGGCCAACAATAACCAGGCTCAGTATGAGGCTCTAATAGCTGGAATGTTGTTGGCTAAGGAGATAGGAGCACAAAGTCTTTTGGCGAAGAGTGACTCCCTATTAGTCACAGGTCAGGTGGCGGGAGAGTACCAAGCCAAAGATCCTCAGATGGCCTCCTACCTAGAGTATGTCTAGGTGTTGAAGAGTTCCTTTGCGGATTTTGAATTGGTGCATGTGCCTAGAGATCAGAATGCCCGAGCTGACTTGTTAGCAAAACTTGCAAGCTCGGGCAAGGGGGGCAGGTAGAGGACGATCATCCAGGAGACCCTGAGGACACCTCGAACCTACACAGCTGATAACTTAGTAGGAGTCCACCAGATCAACCAGACAGACGGTGGGAGGAGGAGTCATCGGTCGTTGACCCAGGAAACTTTGAAGAAGCCAAAGGTCAATGTGTATGTGGCACTGGAGGAGACATCGCCACAGGTATGCTTGTTGCAGAATGGGAAAACGTGGATGACGCCCTACAAGCGCTACTTGGCTGATGGGATGTTGCCCATGGAGCCAACAGAGGCGAGGAAAGTGAAGAAGAACTCAACTAAGTACACACTCATTGATGGGGAGCTGTATAGGCATGGGTTCACACACCCTATTCTGGTGTGTGTGCATGGTGAGCAGTGCGTGCGTATAATGGCAGAGCTCCATGAAGGAATATGTGGGAGTCACATAGGAGGTCGCGCTTTGGCATCAAAAGCCATTCGAGCAGGGTATTACTAGCCAACAATGAGGGAAGATTGCACGAAGTATGCGCAGCAGTGCAAACAGTGTCAGCTACATGCAAATTGGCACAAGGCACCTTTAGAGGAGCTCAGATCTATATACAGCCCTTGGCCATTCCACACCTGGAGAATTGACATCCTGGGACCTTTTCCTTTGGCTGTGCGGCAGATGAAGTACCTCGTGGTCGCCATAGAATACTTCACAAAGTGGATTGAGGCTGAGCCCGTAGCACAAATCACAGCCCACAAGATCCAGCACTTCGTGTTGAATAGTATAGTGTGCCGCTTTGGTGTACCCAAGCGCTTGGTGTCTGATAATGGCACCCAGTTTGCAAGTCAACAGTTGGGAAAGCTATGCACAGAGTTGGGAATCAAGCAGGTGTTCACATCAGTCGAGCATTCTCAGACTAATGGACAGGTCGAGTCAGCCAACCGAGTCCTACTCAGAGGGCTAAAGAGAAGGCTGGAAAAGGCGAAGGGAACTTGGGCTGAGGAGGTTCGCAGAATTGTATGGGCCTATCATACCACTCCTCAGTCCACCACCAAGGAGACCCCTTTCAGCTTGGTGTACGGTTCAGACGCCATGATCCCTGTGGAGATCCAGGAGAGCTCACCACGTTTCCAGAAAATCATGGCTGAGGAATCCAACGAAGAAAGGATGGTGAATTTAGATCTCTTGGATGAAGTTAGGGAAGAGGCAGGAATCAAAGCCAAAGCATTGAAGAGGAGGGTTGAGCTCAAGCACAGTTCCAAATTGAGAGCTCGGCAATTCCAGGTTGCCGACCTAGTCATGCAGAAGGCATCTCCCTACCAAATAGAGAACAAGTTATCCCCTAAGTGGACTGGTCCCTTTAGAGTGACAGAGGCCCTGGGGAATGGAGCGTATAGGCTTGAGACTCTAGAAGGTGGTCCGATTCCTCGTACATGGAATGCGACTCACCTGAAGTTTTATTTCAGTTAAAACTATGTAACATTGTACACAGTTTAGGGGACACTCTTTTTTCCCTTTTAAGGGTTTTTAATGAGGTCACCCAATAAAATTTTCAGTTAAGATATATTTTTAATGTATTTGTACAATGCAGATCGAACCTGTCATTTGGGGTTAGAGGTCTCGTAAGTAGGAAGGTAGGTTCGTAAGGAACACCTCCTCTTCGAGTGAGAACTCCCAACTTTAACAGAAAGGTTCACCTAGTTAAATCCTCCTTCGCTTATGAGCGATGTGAGGTCAGTTCGAACCTGTCATTTGGGGTTAGAGTTCTCGTAAGTAGGAAGGTAGGTTCGTAAGGAACACCTCCTCTTCGAGTGAGAACTCCCAACTTGAACATAAAGGTTCACCCAGCGAAACCCTCCTTCAACTATTAGCGATGTGAGGTCAGATCGAACCTGTCATTTGGAGTTAGAGGTCTCGTAAGTAGGAAGGTAGGTTCGTAAGGAACACCTCCTCTTCGAGTGAGAACTCCCAACTTGAATAGCAAGGTTCACCAGTTAAATCCTCCTTCGCCTATGAGCGATGTGAGGTCAGTTCGAACCTATCATTTGGGGTTAGAGGTCTCGTAAGTAGGAAGGTAGGTTCGTAAGGAACACCTCCTCTTCGAGTGAAAACTCCCAACTTGAATAGAAAGGTTCACTAGTTAAATCCTCCTCTGCCTTTGGGCAATGTGAGGTCAGAAGGACTCATCAGATTGGATTAGAAGTCTTGGAAGCGGGAAAGGAAGGTTCATAGAGAACACCTCCCCTTCCGAGTGAGAACACCAAGGACGACTCGTACTAGTGAAATCCTCCTTCGCCTACGAGCGATCAGAGGCAGCTCAAACCTTTCGTTTGGGGTTAGAAGTCTCGACAGTTGGAAGGTAGGTTCGTATAGAACACCTCCTCTTCGAGTGAGAACTCCCAATTCGAACAGAAGGTTCACCAGTGAAGTCCACCCTCGCCTAAGAGCGATGAGTGGTCAGTTGAAACTCGTTAGCTTCCTCCACTGCCTCGAGTAAGGAGGGGTCAGGTGCATACAGATCGGCGCTTGAATCCTCACAGGGGTAAAGAGATATAGGCGATGACGAGATAGGTGAGGTACTTTTCAGTAGAGAAGTCTTATGAAGTCTTGTCCGCAGTATAATCTCCTATCCTAATGAAAAGCAAAGCTCATAACGACTTGGCAGAGTTAAGCGTGCTACCTATGGATTGATTCTATGCTGAAGAGAGAGCTTAAAGTAGCCAGACAACAATAGAGATACCAATACAAGTAAATTGATGCATAAAGTCAAACAAGTATGTAAGCCAAGTAAATGTATTAATTGGATTGGAAGAATAATTACACAAGATAGTTACAAGAAGTCTAGCTACAGATAAAGCTATCCAAGAAGACCTATCTAGGCACTATTTTCCCGTCGACTACCTGCATGGACATGGAGAAGGGCGAGAGGTCCATCTCAGGATGCGCGCAGGCAACCTGAGCAAGGGCATCGCCAAACCCCTCCTCGTAGGAATCGGCGGCGTCTTTAGTTAGTTCCGCCTCAGTCTTCTTGAACAGCTCGGCTTGTTGAGCAAGCTCTTCCTCGACTTTGCCCAACTGAACTTCTTGACTGGTAGCCCTTTCCTCCATCTTGGTCATCTTAGCTTGGTTACCCTCCAACTGCTCTTCCAAGTCGATGACTTTGTTACGGAGGGGAAGAATTTTGGCCTCAAGCTGGAGGGCCTCCTGCCCCTTGGAGAAGAGGAGCCTCTTGGTCTCCTTCTCTGATTGGCGCAGACTGCCCAGCTCCTGGTTCAGAGCAGTCTCACGCTTGGCAGCCAGTTGAACCTGGAGCTCCAAGTCTTTCTTTTGCTCTAGCTCTTTCTCCAATCTGGCTACCTTCTCTCGTAGCTCTGCCTCGGCATTCCCTTTGGCCAGCAAGACATTGGAGGCAGCAAGGAACTCACCAAGGCCGTGACTGATGAGGTCCCTTAGTGAGTCCCTGTTCAGGGCCTCCATCGCCTCTTGGCCAGGCATCTGAGTGAGGGTCCGTTGGAGGAGAGGAGGGAGTTCGGGGACAGGAGGTGCTTGGCTGGTTGGAACGACACTCTCTCCTCCACCCTCGAGCGCCAGGAATGGCTCGGGGGGAGATGAGGCGCTAGGAGGGTGCTCTCTGAAAGATGGAGGCTGCCCCTCTGTTGCAGAAGAGGTCACCGCAGCAACCTCCACCCTTTTCCCTTTGAAGACGAGGCCTAAGCATGTGTCCTCATCTTCAGAGATCACTACTGCGGCTACAAGTGGGGCTTGGGGCAGCCGCGGCAAGTGAAGAAGGACCAGCCGGGCATGAACCACCTGCTGCGCGGTGATCCAACAAGGCGATTAGCCTCTTCTTCTTCTCAGCGTCTAATACCATACCTGCGATGAACAACAAGTAAAGAGTGAGAAGTGGCATGTAGAAAACACAAGTGTTGACAGATACAAGATGAAGGCAATTATACCGCTATAAACGCTAAGGGTTTCAGCATCATTTTCGTGCTTGATTAGCTGGGTGGTGTCGAACACCACACCCCAGCTTGAGAGGAGTTGGCACACGTCACGATCAAAGGGCGTTAGCTCCTCGAGCCCGCAGGGCTTCTTGGACTTCAACTTCTCCACCCAGTATAATGGGAACCCATCGAGCATGGTGGAGTCGTAGGAGCTGCAGCAGACCTGGAAGAACTTCCCCTTGAAGCCTTTGTAGGACTGCTGGAAGAGGGTTAGCAGAACCCTCCCCGCCACCCCATTGAGACTTACCCAAAGCCTCTTCCCAGGGCTCTTTGCCTTGAAGAAGTACAGGAATACGTCTACCAAGGGAATGAACCCTCGGTTGTTGCAGAGAATCGAGAACGCCCTGATGAAGGCCCAGCTGGGTAGGCGCCACATTCAGTTCAGTGAGCAAAGCCCTTTTGAACCCGGTGAAGGGAAGACGAACTTTGACTCGTTTAAAGACGGTGGCGTAGAAGAAAAAGAAGGGCTCCCCGTCGTTGTAGCGGTCATTAGAGCAGACAGGTTCGCCCTCAGTGCAGGGTCGAACCGATATGTACGCGTCACTCTCCCTGCCAAAGACGCACCCCTTGATCTCATTCTCGTTGTCCCTGTGCTTTCTTAGGTCCTCACAGGTTGTGAGCTTAGAGGTTTTGGCAAGGAGATCCTCTGAGGCCCAGGAGTAGAGGGCCCTGTAGTCAACGGCTGGAGGAGGGTTGGAGGTGGTTTTAGTTTTGGCCATCTCGAATCTAAAACAAATGAGAGGCAGGAAGAAGGGAAAATGGGTTTAGAAGAAAGTGATGGCGAAAACAATGGCGGACAAAGACTCATAGAAGAAGAGCGAAAGCGAGAAAGAAGAACAGAAACCCTAAATGCATGAACAGACTCAAAGCAGTTATGGTATGTGAAGAGAAACAGAATCATAAGGCGAAGACAGAAAGGGAGAATAAAAATCATACCTTTGTGTAAGCGAAGAAGAACAGTCGTGAGCGTAGAGGTTGGAATAGAACAGAAGCGTACAAGAGAGGTTAGGAAGTATGGAGGCTCGAGTGAAAAGTGATGAAACAGTGTAGAGGCGCGGGGTTTTGAAAGGGTTTAACGTAGCCAAGGAAGCGCTAACGTTAAGAAACCCTTATCGTTGATCTAGACACGTGTCCGCAGATTAAAAGGGGGTTGGTGAGATGTCCCTTCAGTGCGCTGTTCATGTCCTTTCGCTTAGTGCCACGTAGGTCGCCCGAGACAATGACTTAGTCTTTTCGCTGAACAAGTTAACAGCTCGAGACTGGAGGGCTTGTGTATCGACCAGTCCTCAGACACTGAGAACAGCTAGTAAGGGTGAGCCGCGTCAGCTGGGTCTCACAGCATAGGCCAGAACCACGTGGGTCGGGTCCCACAGGTAGTAGGGACTAATGGGATGATTAGTCATCAGCATGTCGACCACCAGAGTGAACTAAGGTGTCCTCGTCACTCAGCAGGGTGATGAGTCCTCAGTGGCTGGGTGTGACGAGGTGACATCGGCCTTGAATGTTTCGAATAACAGAGCTAAAACATCCACGATGGGTCTTAAGGGAAGACCAGTTATCAGTAAAATGCCCAGAAGTAAGGAGAAGCCTAAGTCACGAAGTGCCTATGCGTGTGGCAGGGAAAGCACAGTTAGGTGCAGAGTCCTGAGGGGTTGAGTACTCATAAGAACTAGGGTTTCCCAGTGAAGCTACATGCATGGCACGTGAACAGTGAAGGCGCTCCCAAAACAGGTGGCCCCAGAGACTAGGTGAACGAAGGGGTACCCAAGTGGCCAACCTGTTAGAGTTTTGCACTCCAGTTAAGGAAACCTTATGTGCTAGATTACCCTAAGCCTGGGTGATAGTGGCGCAAGGGTATTCCTGTAAACCCTAAATATGGGTAGCGGTGCAGAGAAAACCCTAGACTATATAAAGGGTAGTAAAATACTTCACAAAGGTACGCAGTTTCTAGACCTAACACAGATACTGAATACACTTGGTGTGCTTGCCCCAGTTTTTGACTTGAGCGTCGGAGTGCAAACGGCCTCTAAGGCGCCCCTTTCTATCCTGCACGTGCAAGTTGTTTCGAGACAGCGAAGCATAATTCAAGGTGAGCAAAGGAGGCGTGTGAGCGTCGTAGAGTCAACCGACAGGAGGGTCAACCGGCAAGAACAATATTAATGATATTATTGTTAATATTATTGTAATTATAATTGATATTAAAATTATTAAAATGATTATTAATATTAATATTATAATTATTAATATGAAAGGAAAACAAGTCTTATTCTGCGCACACACAAAAATTTGCAAGTTCATAGGAGAGGGGATTGTGGGAACAGGAACATAATTGAGGTTGGGTTGAATGAAAATGAATTGAGGATATTAGAAAGAAATTATGCTATTTTTAAGAGATGATGCATATGGTTGTATTAATTTGCCTACATATAGCAAAATGAGCTCAATTTTAATTACAACATTTCATGTTCTTTTATTTGGTTCCTTCATCACTCACGCGAATCTCCTTTGACCTTATCGAAATTGGGACACTTTGAATTAAAGGTAGGGATGCGCTTATGTGGTAGATGACTCTGCCTTAATTTCGCTCCATCAATGGCTTGAGCGAATTATTCATGCTTTGAGCAAAATTCATCCAGAAAGACACAACTTTTTAATATGAATAAAAAATTAATATTAATAATAATAAAAATTTAATATTAATAATATTAATATTATTTATAATTTTAATATTATTACTATTATTAATATTATTATTACTATTATTACTATTATTGTAATTATTATTGATATTAAAATTATTAATATTTTATTAATAATAATAATAATAATAATAATATTATTATTATTGATATGAAAGAAAAACAAGCCTTATTCTGTGTACAAAATTTGTTTTGCAAGTTCACAGGGGAGAGTTGTCCGAACAGGAACATAATTGAGGTTGGGTTGAATGAAAATGAATGGAGAAAATTAGAAATTATGCTTTTCTCAATAGCTAATGCATATGGTTGTGTTAATTTAATGGAAGGTATTTTGAATTAATGGAGATTTTAAACCAAGACAAGTTAGAGGGTGCGTTGTTGGTAATGGAAGGTACAACCCTGACATGTTTCTAATGGTGGGAATAGTGTACCAAGAATCATGTTTTGTATTGTATCTGTCTATAAATCTATGATAACAAGGTGTTTTCTATTGTATATGTTTGTCACCTAGGCATAACCTTTGTATCTTTGATTTGATGGAAGAATTTTTATATATAACCATGTAGTTGAAGAAATGGAATTCATTTATAAGAGAAAGTTACAAGAGAAATAAAATTATAAATATCAAAATTGATCCCCTGTAGGGATGCATGTTACAACCCTTACACTTTGTGAAGAAGCCAAAATAAGAAACCTTATCTATTATCTGATATTAAACTTGGTTGTGTGCAAAGAATGTTGTTCTTGCTTAATAACAATGAAATAAGGATCTTTAACCTTCAATGAAAGTGCATATTAAAACCTGCAAGGAAATAATGAATTTAAGGTAGATGAAGAAATTTATATGTATACAGGACTTCTTGGGTTGGGTGACAGACCTAAACAACTGTGGTTCACTTGATTGTTGTGAAATTGGTAAATTAGTGTCCACTAAGTTTAAGAGTGAAAGAAAACCAATAGACCCCGTACTTGACACCTACAATTTTATAGAAATGAATTGGTAGTCATTGAAGAAAATAACAACTTCCAAACTTGTCAAATACTCAATTACTACAACAAGAAATATACATTACACCTACCACTACAATTGCATAAGTGATCCTATTGAATGTATTCAAGTTCCCTTCAGTTTCATTAGTTAACACCAAAGGAAGAACTCCGACATAACTTGCTTCCTGAGTTCCCTAAGAGAAGTAGTGCTCAATTAGATTTCAAAATTACATTTCACACATCATATTTAACACATTCAGAAAAATGTTGATCATACTAAAAATAATTCATTTTACTAACCGTAGTTAGATTACTGGGAACTACACGTCTAGTAGATGTATTTTTTCGTCTCAGAGCCTTTTCAGACCAGGATTTTTGTCGTGTTGATCATAGACGTTGATGTTCACCATAGTGGTAGGAGTACTTGATGTTGGTTGTAGGCTTTTCATGTGTTGGTTGACCGTATTCACACACAAAAGTGTCAAGATGTTTATGCGAGAGTTCTGTTGTATTACTTTCCCCGCTGCCATGTTCAGCTATGTCATAAAACTTCTTGCACAACCCATGATACCTTTCAACTTGTGGATCCTTCTCCTTCGTCCCATACGATGATCTTATGTGATGAAAACCATCCGTCCTTGAAACTTTCGGATAAGAAGATAGACAAAAGATTTAGACTTGCTGAAGAAATTGTAAAGTCTTTTTCTTCTTCTTAGCCTTGTAAAAATTGTATAGAGAGTAGTTAGGAAGTTTGTCGCCTTATTTGGACTTGTATTTGGGCCATGTATTGGGCCTAGTAGAATAGGATGTAAATAGGATAGAAAAATCTAGATAGAGTCACATTTGGGTTTCTTTTGGCCTATAAATAAGGATGACACAGACCTTAAATCCAAAGTTAGGGGCAAGTGGATTAATTACGATAGGAAAAATATTAATGATTTTTTGGGAAATCCTCTACAACTAGATGAAGGTGAATTATGTACATATCGTACACTAAAAAAAGGAACAAACTTTACTTACTTTAGCGATAGGAAAAGGTCGGACATTTTATGTGTTCCTGGTCGGACATATGAGACAAATAACGCTGGAAAAGCACTAAGGATTCTTCGCTCCAGTATGACTACATTGACACAGGTCTAACATTATCCTCAACAAGCACAGTTCGGACCTAAATATGCCAAGGTGATATATTATGTATTCCATACTTAAACACTATGACGTCAACGTCGCATGGTTGATATCTGATGCTATTAAGCAGTTTGTGGTCCAACAAAGTGAAAAATCCTTGGGGTTCCCTTATCTGATTACTTCATTATGTTTGGCAAAGGGAATTCAGATAAACCCTTTTGCAAGAATTAGACCCCTAGTTGACAACAAATTCATACACAGGAACTACACCAAGAATGACCAACACAAGATTCAATCCCACGAAGATGAAGAACGTAACCAAGAACCCACAGTACAACAAACAACGAGATTGCAGTAATAACATCTCAATTACATGCAACGTTTAGAGTCTCACATCATACATGTTCAACAACAACAAGCAGTAAACTAAAGAGGAATGGTGGCCCTCAATGCATCCTTACAATCATTTGCTTTACAGCAAAGTCAAAGCACAACTATATGGCCTACCCCTGAAGACTTTGACCAATTGGTTTAAATGCCTGGTGACCAACCTGTTTTTACACCAAATGCCAAACAACCGCTTACACTACAAGATGACCACAAAATCGTCACGTATAAAAAAACATTATTTTTCCTCTTTTGGGAATTGGATGTACTGAATCATGTTATGAATACGAATATTATTGCAATATTAACTTCTACTTTCATTATGTGTTAATTGCTGTAAAACTGTAATTGGTAACTGTCGTGAGTTCTTTCTATTTGTTTTTGCATGTTTACACACTTACCCCTATAAGGTCTCCAATAACCACCCTTAAATGCTTTCACTAACCAAATTCACAATCCTATGCTCCACTAAGGTACCTTGGCACACATCATCCACTGCCAACTCTTGAATCCCAATAACCAAAATGAAACACATGACCTTGTAGCAACTTTGGCATGGGTCACCACTTATACAAACTGAGCTCATCACTTACCCCTATAAGGTCACCGATGACCACCACTAAATGCTCTCACTCACCAAATTCACATTCCTATGCTTCACTGAGTTGGATTGACACACATCATGCATTGCTAATCCTTGATTCCCAATAACCCAAATGAAACACATGACCATGCAGAAACCTTGCCATGTTGATGAAATACTAGCTTGAATTGTTATTAGTCTTTTGTTTTGTATTTTGGGGTGCGAAATTTGGTGGGATTGGGTGGCTAAAATGAGTGAAAGAAATTGTGAAGTATTGGTGTATGGAGAATGATAATGAAGCTTAAGAGAGGTGAGGCCAACTCTTAAGAAGTTATAAGCTAGACACAAAACTAGTGCTAGCAAAGAGTGAGCAAAGAAGAAAAGATGTGCACAAATTTGGCCAGCAATTCTTTAATCAATTCTAAGCTAATTTACAAGGGGCCTAGCACTTGTATTTATAGTGCTATGGGCAGCCAAGGTGCAAGCTTTAACCCTAAAAAACTCTCCACTCATAGAAGGACAAGTGACTCTCTCTAATTGGAGTAAATCCTCTCAAATTAGAGGTTGACAAGTGTCCTCCTCTAATTGGAAAGAATCCTTTCCATTCCCATGAAGACAAATGTCCTTTTGGAAATGGTAGGAATCCTCTCCATTAAGGAGATGACATGCGGACCTTCATGCCTTCCTTTCCACTCCATGCTTTCTATTTGCACTCTAGTAATTTATTTGTGAACCCTAGATGATCTAGAGTTGCATTGGGTCAAAGGAGGCCCAATTGTAACTCTAGCTAGACCCTTTCTTTTTCTATTTACACCCTACTCTAATTGGCCCAATACATGGCCCATGAAAATTGGCCCAAAACATGGCCTAAGAAAATGGTCCAAATACAAGCCCAAAATAAAGCCTATACTACTTTCTACAATTTTATAAGAATATGAAATTTGGAAGAAAAGCTAAAAATTAATTCTCTAGAAAAGTAGATTTTTCTGAACTCCTTCTTCTTCTTCCATTCTTCTAGCCATGGCCCTAGGTAGAGGCTCAATATGTGTCCTTCCGCATGGTCCTCCATCACATGTGATGTGAGTTGATTTTAGATTGCACATTTTAAAGGTTTCACTTTTGTTATGAGTTTTTGATTTAGTAATTTCTTACTATTCAAATTCAAGGTCCAAATACATGAGGCAAGGCACCCTATTTATAGGAATGGGTGCCTTGGTGGGCAAGTTGGGGAAGGGCATAAAAGTCATGAGAGAAGGGGCGGCCTAAGGGTTGACCTAGGTCAAAGCCGCCCCTTAGTCTTAGCTTCTAGAAGCTAGGGCTACCTTCTAACCTTAATTGATGGAAGAGGCCCAAGTCCAAGCCCAAACCCATGTTCAAGTCCAAAACCAAGCTCAAGCCCACCAAATAGAAGATATGGGCCAACTACAAGGGCTATGGCAAGAAGAATACAAGAGGATTGGGACACTGCTACTGATGGCAGAGATACTTTCCTCTACATGATAAAGATGCCATAAGCTTAGTATAGAAATATAATTTAATTTTCTTGTCAAAATTAAAATAGGAAAATAATTGTAATTTTCTTAGAATTAATTTTGGTACCTAAAACACCAACCTAGGTTAATTTAGGGTTTCTAAAACCACTAAATTAACCAAGGCCGGTTGGAAAGCCCATAGAGGGAGTGAGCTTGCAATACTACTCACACCCCTCCCATGTGCTTTCATTTAGGCGCCACTTTTGGTGGAAATATCATTTGAATTTCCCTCCACTTTCATTTGAATTTTCAGCCCTCTAACACTATAAATAAGAGGGCTTGCTTCATGTATTTTCAAGATTAATATACTTAGTGAATTGTTGCCAAGTTTGAGCCAATTTCACTTCTTGCCCACAAACCTCTTGATCTTCAATTCTCACCTTACCAAAGAGAGATGGCCTCACCACTCTCATTCCCTACCTAGCATGCACCTCCAAGGTCACCACACCTCTTAAAAGGACCTTGTCCATTTTCAATCCATTGCTTCCGCTCACCAACAATTTCTCCAAGCATGAAGGCATTCTTCCATCATTAATGGACTTGACACAAGCCCAATTTGATAAATACAACCCTTTATTATGCTATATGAATCCTACTTTACTGAAATAAAAAATAAAGAGACTAGTGCTTTGCTCCCATTGCTTGGGCTCTGCTCCTGGTGATCCTCTAAGGAACGATGGGCTCAGAGGCACTGGCTAGTGGTTAGTCTTGACCTAGCCCTTAATCTTTTTTCATACTTCGGGTCATCCTTCTAGAAGGTTGGGCTTGGTTAGGGGTTGCTCCATCTCTCAAGTCTTCATCATGCTCTCCGGGTGGGAGAGAATTCGTCCACGAATTTGCAACACCTGTAGAGAAGATCACTAACATTAAAAGAATTACTCCCTAGATACGTGTTAGGTAAATCTAACTCATAAGGGTTATCATTGATCCTTTTGATGATCTGGAAAGGGCCATGAGGTAGGAGTTTGGATTTCCTTTGAGTAAGGAAGCGATCCTTCCTCAAATGAAGCCAAACCCAGACCCCAGGTTCAAAGATTAATGCTTTGCGTCCCTTATTGCCATGTTGCGCATACTTGCCTACCTTCCTTTCGATTTGTCGCTTGATGTGCTAGTGCAACTTCTTGATAAAATAGGATTTTTCAAAAACATCCTTGCACAACTCCTGATCAAGTACAAGGATAGGAAGTAGGTCAAGGGGTGTGAGGGGGTTGAACCATACACAACCTTAAAAGGGGTGTGAGAAGTAGTAGAGTTAACTACTCTGCTATATGCAAACTCAATATGAGGAAGTAATTCCTCCCACACCCTAAGGTTCCCGGAAATAAGGCATCTTAACATTTGGGCCAAAGTTCTATTGACCACTTCTGTTTGACCATCAGTTTGGAGATGGCAAGTAGTAGAAAACAACAATTTAGTGCCAAGTTTTCCCCACAACGTCTTCTAGAAGTGACTCAAGAACTTAGAGTCTCTGTTAGATACTATACTTCTAGGAAGCCCTTGCAAACGAATAACTTCCTTAAAGAAGAGATTTGCAATATGACAAACATCATCTACTTTGTGGCAGGGAAAAAAATGAACCATTTTGGAAAAACGATCCACTACCACAAAGATAGAATCCATACCCTAAGATGTCTTGGGAAGACCCAAAATGAAGCCCAAAGAAATGTCGACCCAAGGCATGTCCGGGATAGGAAGAGGGGTATATAAACCATGGGGTTGCACCTTAGATTTAGCTTTCCTACATGCTATGCACTTGTCACAGAAAGAAATGTTCATGCAAAGTATCTAAGATTTTTGCTACCCCAAAATGTCTCATTAAACCACCCTCATGTGCCTCTCTTACAAGAGATTGTCTCAAAGACCGTTGGGGCACACAAAGTCTTTTTCCTTTAAAGAGAAAGCCATCATGTATGAGAAAGTCTTTGTCGCCTTCCTTTGAACACTCTTGAAAGATGAGAGAAAAATCAAGGTCATCCTTGTAAATTTCCTTGATGTGATCAAACCCCAAGTAATGAGTGTCTAAGACATTAAGCAAGGTATGTCTTCTTGAAAGAGCATCTGCCACCACACTAGACTTGCCTTGCTTATGTTTGATCACATAGGGAAATTGCTCAATAAACTCTACACATCTGGCATGTCTCTTGTTAAGTTTGCTTTTCCTTTTCAAATACTTAAGAGATTCATGATCCCTATGTATCACAAACTCTTTTGAAAAAGGTAGTGTTGCCAATTTTGCAAAGCCCTAATAAAAGCATAAAGCTCTTTGTCATAGGTGGAGTAATTAAGGTTACTCCCTTTTAGTTTTCACTAAAATAAGCTATGGGGTGACCTTCTTGAAGGAGGATAGCCCCAATGCCTATGTTAGAGGTATCACACTCAATCTCAAATGTTTTAGCAAAGTTGGGTAGTGCTAAAATGGTGCCTTGGTTAATTTGTCTTTCAAAGTTTCAAAAGCATTTATTTGCTCTTGACCCCATTTGAAAACTACATCCTTCTTTACTATCTCATTGAGAGGTGCAACAATAGTGTTGAAGTCTTTCACGAATCTTCTATAAAAACTAGCTAATCCATGAAAGCTTCGTACTTCACTAATATTGGTGGGTGTAGGCCAATTTCGAATTGCTATAACCTTTTGTTCATCCACATGCACCCCTTTGTGATGTAAGTTGAATTTTAGATGTTTTCATTTAAGGTGACACTTTACTTTGAGATTGAGATTTTGGAGTTAATGGTGATGACCTTAGGAAAATTCCTATTGGACACTAACTTAACCAAGTGGTTAAGTAGGTGTGAAGGTGCATTTCACAAAGGCAAAGATAAAAGACATTACATGGTGAGAATGGATGCAATTTACGGAAATGAAGAAAGGAAACTAGAAAACATCAATGGTGATCAAGGCCAACCAAATGATGAACCCCACTCAAATAAGAGTGCCAAAACCGAGAGCAAACCCAAAGGAATAAGAGCAAGGAAATTAACATAAATGGAATGGAAACATGAAGGAAAATGGAAGTAGAAACTTGTGGAGGTGGTGGTGGATGATCACGCCACTTGGTGTGTGGAAACCACCAAGATAAGTGCTAGGCCATTACTTGAGAGCTTCATTCTTATCAAGATAAGACCAAGGAAGAGGAGATAACACTCACTCAAGCTCACACAATATTTGTGCAGAGTAACTTTACTTCAATTTCAACTTGAAAAATACACTAGGTAGGCCTCCTATTTATAGGTGAAAGAGCCTTGGAAAACAAGCAAGAGGGGTAGGATGGGAAGAGCAAATATGGTGCGGCTAGGGTAGTTGACCTTGGTCAATGTTGCACCATAAGCCTAGCTTCTAAAAGCTAGGTCAAAACGTGACCAAATTGATAGCGCAACCCCCCCCCCCCCCCCCCCCTTTTATGTTAAATGACACCTATTCTACTGAAATTAAAAATATTGAAATCAATTGGTGCTCAGCACCCAAGGCCTGTGCTCTGCTCCTCGTGATCCCCTAGGGAATCTAGGTGCTCTCTCTTCTAGGTCCTCATCACTTTGGAGCTTACTATGAAGCCTAGGAATTCTATATGGTCTATGGCAAAGACACATTTTTCTGGATTAGCATACAACTCATCTTTCCTGAGGGTTTCTAAGACTTGTCTAACATTTATTTTATGGTCTTCTATAGTTAAGTTGCAAATAAGAATGTCATCAAAGTAGACTACTACAAACTTGCCTATAAAAGGTCTTAAAACATGATTCATCAGTCGCATGAAGGTGCTTGGATTATTGGTTAGGCCAAAAGGCAAGACTAACCAGTCATACAGCCCAAACTTGGTCTTAAAAGTAGTTTTCCATTCATCTCTCGATTTAATCCGAATTTGATTATATCCATTTTTAAGATCAATTTTGGTGAAGATTTGAGACCTATGTAACTCATCCAATAAGTCATCATAGGGATGGGATGCCTATATTTGATGGTTATGTTGTTTATTGCTCGAAAATCTGTACACATCCTCCAACTATCATCCTTTTAGGGATAAGAATGACAGGCATAGCACAAGGACTCATGTTATCTTGGACCCAACCCTTGTCTAATAACTCTTCAACTTTTTTTCTGAATTTCATTGGCCTTAGTGGGATTGGTTCTATATACCAGTCTATTTGGTAAAGAAGCTTTAAGAATGAAGTCAATTTGATGTTCAATGCCCCTTAAAGGAGGTATTAAAGGAGGTAGTCCTTAGGGTGGCTCTTGGAACACATCCTGAAATTCTGTTTTCAAAGGGTCCAACCATGTAGAACTGTCTACTGCCGACTCAATCTTTAGGTTTCTTTTAGGAAAGGCTATAAAGATAGCCTTGCGAGCAAGCATTACCTGTTTGACCTCTTTTGAGTAGATGAGAAGGCTGGTCTCAGAACTCTTTTTGTTTTTTTCATTTTCTTTCTTCTCCTTCATTTTTACTTGGTCTTCATTCACCTCTTTTGGAGAGAGAGATTTCAATGTAATCTTATGCCCTTGGAAGGAAAAAATATTTTGTTAGTAAGGCCATCATGTAAAATTCTCATGGTCTTCCTAAAAGAATGTGGGTGGCTTCCATTGGCACAACATCACATAAGACCTAATCTTTATATTTTCCAATTGACAAGGCTATGAGGACTTGTTTATTAAGAATGATTTCTCCCTCTTCATTAAGCCATTGGAGCTTGTATGGCTTTGCATGAGAGGTGGTGGGTAATCCAAGCTTTTCCACCACTTTTGTGCTGGCCACATTTGTGCAACTACCTCCATCTACTATTAATGAACATAATTTGCCATTAATAAGGCACTGATGACTTTTTACGGAAAGTGCACTACGTTGTCAGAAGTAATAGTTTGTCCCTAAGGACGGATATCGATCCCACAAGGAACAGTTGAATATTTTAGTACAAGATTCGCTAAATATAAAAACAGAATAATAAAAGTTTGTTTGAGGATTGTTATGATGGCAAGAATTAACAAGAAAAAAATTCAAAGAGTTATTGCTCGAATTGAAAAAATGGGGATTAGGTTTCATCTCTTTCACTCTTATGTATTTTGACTAGCACGTTAACATTATGTTCTTTGATTGAAATTGATGCACGTAGAAAATTCATTTATATCAATTTCTCGCATATTTATAAAAGCAACTTAGAATCACACTCAGACATTAATGACAATTAATATTTCAAGTCTATTTCTAGCACTCAAATATGTTAAGTATTGTTGATTAGGTCAGAACCCTAAAAATACCTCTCGGTCAGATTTAAGATTCTCAATCTGTCACAACGGTTTAGAAGTAAAACAACAATACCAATAATCAATCAAGAACAAAATATTAAATATTTAAATATCACCTCAATACATAAGAGTTCGAACAGATTACTCCCAATCTCAAAGGGTAGAATTAGCCACGCATACTTCTAGCACCTTTGATTCTCCTAATTGGCTACAATTCACTCAATAGTGTTTTCCTCTCATTCTGGCACACTAAGGTTGTGCCTCTAGCCCCCTATTTAACCTAATTTGTTAGGGTTAGGTGACTTCCTACGTCGCGCTTATGGGCTTAATGATAAAAACATAAAAATAACCCAATTAATTTGATGCATTCTCACTACTGAGTTGGAATTTTTTTTTCTCTTTCGTGCGTTTTGGGCCTTCCAGCTTTCTCCTTTTAGCATATATCATTCTTCTTTAGTCCAAATCTCCATTCTTCCCTAGAAAACTGCAATTAACACTAAATTTGGGAACAAAATACTCTTATTTAATTAAAGATCATAAAAAAGGTAAAAAGGTACAAGTTCATAAATTAGGGATTATTTTATACGTAAATTAGCAATTAATACTCATAAGTGTCTTAATATGAAATATTATAGAAATTAGGCACTTATCAGGCACCTTGTATAAAAAAATATTTTCCCTTTGACTTTCTTGTCCAAGCATGCGCCTTACTACTAACAAATCACCTTCACAGGGAATCTCAGGGCCATCCTCACTTTGGCTTCTAGAAGAGGCAGGGGAACTAGATCTTGAAATATGGTCACTCACAACGACTCCCCCTTTTACCATTATTATTCTTTTTGTAGGACAATTGGCTGCTATGTGCCTAAAACCTAAGAATTTAAAACATTTTGTGTTTGAGGTTTTGGTGGTTGACTTAGGGGTAGGGTGGAAGGGTTTTCTTTAGAAACTCTAGGGTTTGAAGTGGTTTCTTTCAAAAAATTGGAAGGAAAAGTTTTGGAAGAAGTTTTGTTTTTGTCCTTCCAAGAGGATTTGTAGAAGCCATCATTATGAGTATTTTTGAAATGGGTTTTCTTCAAAACATGTGATTCCACCTTGATGGCTAAGTGGACCAATTTTTCTAAGGAAGAATACTCATATAATTCTACAACATCTTGAATTTCTCTCCGTAAGCCACTTACAAACCTAAATATCTTTGACTCCTCACTATCATGCATATTTATCTTAGTCAAAGTTGTTTCCAAATCTTTAAAATATTCGTCTACCGATCTAGGTCCTTAATGAAGTTGTTGGAGCTTTAATAAGAGTTTCGTCCTATAATGAGGAGGAACAAACCGCGCGCACACGCATTCCTTTAAATCATACCAAGAGACCACGAATGGCCTCTTGTTGAAACCAATGTCCATTACAACTTGATGCCACCACTGCATGGCATAATCTACGAATTCTAGGGAAGCTAACTTAATTTTTTGGTCTTCATCGACCTCATATACATTAAAAATATGATCTACTTTAGCTTCTCATCCTAGATACAAATCGGGGTCACTTTCCCCATTAAAAGTTGGTAACTTAATAAAAGGGTGGTGGTGGTGTTGGAGGCGCCTATTATCCGCATGATGTACTCTCCAATCTTCGTCTTCATCACTCCCGTAGTGCATGTGATGTCTTGTATGGCGCCTAGGCTCCCGCCTCCTTTCTCGGGCCATGCTTTCTTGGTTGGCTTCTAACCTCTGCATTCTCTCTACAAGTTGTCTCAGCTCCTCTTCTTTTTGGGCCAAACTTCTTTGGGCTTCGGCTAATTCCCCCATAAGACGTGCCTTCTGAGGGGATTGAGGCTTGGAAGACTCCCTGGAAGAGAAATGAGCCATGAATATTGCACAAAGAAAGCAAACGGTAAGTTAAAACAAATAGTTTAAACCTTAACTCATGTAGCAACACCTCAAGTGAAAGATGACAAAGCTCTTACACTTGCTCACCAAAGAGCCCTCAACAAAACTTAAGAAAAAAAAAGGAAAGACAAGCAAGAAAAGCTTTAAAGCAAAGAAAGCTAAACCAAAATGGAATTAAGATGAAGACAAAACTTTGAACAAGAGAAGCAAGAAAAGAACGAAAAAGATGCAAAGAAACTTACTTAAACTTTAATTATGAATATTTTAAAGTTCTTAGAAATTGAGAAAGCAAGAGGGATTAAACTCCACAGTTATGAAAAAAATTTGTCATATACTTAGAACCCTTTTTTTTTATTATTGAAATTTGGAAAGTGAATGTACTCAATTTTTTTTTTTGTCCTGATTTGAAAGATTCAACTTTTTATATGCTTTTATTTAGGCAGTTTGAATTCACTTTTCAATTTTCGAAAAAAATATGATGCTGGGATTCAATTCATATGATCAGTTGTAATCTATGTTTGGAATTAAATCAACCGTTACTCACACAACTTCTAATTTGGTTTTAGTTCTTCACAATTAAAATTAAAATAAGGAGAAAAGATGTAAGACTCCTAGAACACTAAGAACATTAGACGCAACCAAAAGCGGTAAGAAAAAAAATTTGACACAAAGCAAAATTCAAAGAGCGAAATTTAAAGTGCTTAATGAATAAAAAGGTAGAAACTGTAAATGACAAAAATTTAAAGGCGAAAATTAAATTGCTTGAATATAAAAGCGATAATTTAAAATGTGCAGAAATTTAAAGGCAGAATATCAACTCAGCAAGATAAGCACAAATAGAACCATGCTCTGATTACCGCATGATGTGAGTTGATTTTAGATTGCAGATTTTAAAGGTTTCACTTTTCTTATGATTTTTTTGATTTAGCAATTTAAAGGAGAGAACTCTAAGAAAATCCCCACTGGACACAAACTTAACCAAGTGGTTAAGTAAGTGTGAAGGTTCACTTTAGAAGGACAAAGAGAAAAACATAGATACATTGGGGATATGATGCAAGGAGAGGAATATTATGACAATAAGAAAAAAGGAAGACGTACAAAGCAAGGAACAAATAAAAGAGCACAAGATGATAAATGTGGAAAGGAAGATGGCGCAAAAACAAAGTGTAAAGAGGAAGGGATGAAGAGATTCTTATGGAAAGAAAGGAAGCCACGCCACATGGAGCAAAGGGATTTACTAGTGCAAAATGTAAAAACAACAACTATTATGAAATGCATTTTTATGGCTAGACGTTGCCATTCAAAACACGATGGCAATTTTTAAATTAACTTCATTTACGAATGTGGCTATTTGTAATAGCCATAATAGCCGCATTCTTAAATCATTTTTTACCCTAACTCAGAAGCGTGCTACTTACGCTTTCATACTTTCTTTCTCTTCTTGGCGCTTCACATTTTGTCTTTGTTTCTGCTCTGGTTTTCCTCTCTTCTTCTACGAGCTTCATTGTCTTCTCGTACCATTGTAAGTTCGTTGGAACTTTCTTTCTTCTTCACCAATGGTTTATAAATTTTTTTCGATTTCTCTTACTTTGTTTATTTTCTTGCATTGCTCGAGGTACTACTATTCCATTGCCTTCGTCGCTGCTTGTGTGGGTTTTTTACTTTGCTTCGTCATTGTTGCCGCTACTGTTGTTGCCTCTGCTGCCTTTCACGCACAAGGTTGGTGGTAGTGTTTTAATTTTTAATTTTTTTTAATGTTTAGGTTTAGGATTTAGGGTTTATGGTTTTAATTTTTTTTTAATTTTTAAATAAGAATGTGGCTATTTACCGTAGCTGCATTTATAAATCGCATTTACGAATGTGGTTAAATAGCCGCCTTCTTATCTGTTGGATTTAAGACTATGTGTACATCAAATGCGACTATATAGTCGTCGTTTTAAATTGAAAATAGCCGCCGTCTTTTAACCTTTTTGCACCAGTGACTCCAAGATAAGTGATGCAAGAGCCGTCACATGAGATGTCACCCACCCAAAATAAGACCCAGATAAAACTGGGAGTACTCAGACTCGCAAATTCACTCAAGCAGAGTTTTCTTACTATTCAAATTCAAGGTCCAAATACATGAGGCAAGACACCCTATTTATAGGAATGGGTGCCTTGGTGGGCAAGTTGGGGAAGGGCATAAAAGTCATGAGAGAAGGTGATACAATCCAAGTAGCCAAGAAGATGACCAAGAACTCAATAGACAATTCCAACTGTGAGCAATCATCTCAGCAATCAAGTCAAGACCCCACCAAAGATCAAACGGACCTCACCAGAAGAAGAACTAGGCATAGACCATAACACCAAATGTTCTTTCTTCTGGTCTTTTTAAAAGACAAAAACGTGTTTGTAAATAAATTGGGCTCACTTTGGGGGTCCAAATAGAAAAATAGGGTAGAGTAGGTTTACATAGCATAAAAGGGAGTGTACTTAGTGAAATGGGTTGTACCAAGCCCACTTTTTCAAGACAAGACACCTAGAATTAGGGTTTTTAACATACCTTCTAGAAGTTATGCCTAATGGTGCGGTTTTGACCATGGTCAACACCCTAGGCAGCCCCTCTCCCTTGCCATTTCTACCCTTCACCCATCTTACCCACTAAGGCACCCCTTCCTATAAATAAGGTGTCTTGCCTTATGTATTGTCACATTAAAATTTGAAGTAAAGAAACTGTGCTGGAGTGAATTTGTGAGTCTAAGTACTCTGAGTTATTTGGGTCTTATCTTGGGAGGGTAATATCTCAAGTGGCGACTCTAGGGCTTATCTTGGGTGGGTAATATCTAATGTGGCGGCTCTTGCACCACTCATCTTGGAGACCCTCTACTCCAAGTGGCATGACTTCCTTTCTCACCATAAGCTCTCTTCATCTCTTCCTCTTTTTACTTTATTTTAACGCCTTCCATTCACTTCCTTCATCTATATTCATAATTGTCTTTTAATTGTTGGTCATCTTCATCTTGTTGTCTTTATTTTCCACCCCTCTTTGCATCATCTACACCATATATTTGTGTTTTTCTCTTTGCCCTTCTAAAGTGAACCTTCACACTTACTTAACCATTTGGTTAAGTTCGTATCAAGTGGGGATCTTCTTAGGGTTCTCACCTTGCATTTCTAAAAATAAAAAATCATAAACAAGAGCAACCAATAAGATGTGCAATTCTAAAATCAACTCAAGCAGAGTTTTCTTACTATTCAAATTCAAGGTCCAAATACATGAGGCAAGACATCCTACTTATAGGAATGGGTGCCTTAGTAGGCAAGTTGGGGAAGGGCATAAAAGTCATGAGAGAAGGGGCGGCCTAAGGGTTGACCTAGGTCAAAGATGCCCCTTAGTCCTATCTTCTAGAAGCTAGGGCTACCTCCTAACCCTAATGGACTTGGCACAAGCCCAATTTGATAAATACACCCGCTATTATTCTATATGAACCCTACTCTACTGAAATAAAAAATAAAGAGACTAGCTGGTGCTCATCTCCTATTGCTTGGGCTTTGCTCCTAGTGATCCTCCGATGAATGATGGACTCTAAGGCAGACCTAGCCCTTGATCTTGTGTCATACTTCGGGTCATCCTTCTGGAAGGTTGGGCTTGTTCAGGGGTTGCTCCATCTCTCAAGTCTTCATCACCATGTGTCATCACTTATATAAACGAAGGTCATCACTTACCCGTACAAGGTCATTGATGACCACCATTAAATGCTCACTCCCCAAATTCACATTCCTATGCTCCACTGAGGTACCTTCACACAGATCATGCACTGTCAAAGCTTCATTCCCAATAACCGAAATGAAACACATGACCATACAAAAACCTTGGAGTGGATCACCAATAATACAAACTTAGGTCACCACTTACCCCTATCTTCAATCAGTACCAATAAATGCTTTCACTCAAAAAAAATCATTCAATATCAGTGAATACATTAGCATACAACTTCACATGCGTGTTGTCCAATGACACATTTATGGCAAAAATATGATATACAACAAAGTTAGACTTTGTACAGTGTAGACTGTTTACACAAAAAGGAAAACTGAAATTTCTTGCATTCCATTTAACTTTTCCATGAACTAACCGAAATGAAACACATGACCATACAAAAACCTTGGAGTGGGTCACCAGTAATACAAACTTAGGTCACCACTTACCCCTATCTTCAATCAGTACCAATAAATGCTTTCACTCAAAAAAAATCATTCAATATCAGTGAATACATTAGCATACAACTTCACATGCGTCTGGTCCAATGACACATTTATGGCAAAAATATAATATACAACAATGTTAGACTTTGTACAGTGCAGACTGTTTACACAAAAAGGAAAACTAAAATTTCTTGCATTCCATTTAACTTTTCCATGAACTAACTTAGATCAAACTGAAATTACTTGCATTCATCCAACAATTGTATACATTGTCCAAGTGTACTCATAATAAGTCAGACATTTGTGTAAATAGAAACCAAATTGTACAATTACAAAAAAATACATCATCATAGTTAACAACAATCCAAGTCTAGATCTTTCAACACAACTTCTTGTTAAATATTACGATCATACAGCAGCCAAGAGCAAAGCATTTCCTGACGAAAGCGTTGGAGGTCCTCCTAAATAGTATATGTTGGAATCAATTTCCAATTACCAAACTCCTAACTAAAGGTGTAAATTAATAAAAGTAACTATTACCGTGGTGTAATCAGGAAAGCTATTCCCATCCAATTCGTGTGAACCATCCCTGATGCAAAACTAGCTTGCATTGCTATGAGTCTTTTGTTTTTATTTTGGGGTGCGGAATTTGGTGGGAATGGGTGGCTAAAATAAGTGAAAGAAATTGTGAAGTATTGGTATATGGAGAATGATAAGGAAGCTTAGGAGACGTTAGGCCAACTCTTAAGAAGTTCTAAGCTAGACACAAAACTAGTGCTAGCAAAGAGTGAGCAAAGAAGACAAGATGTGCACAAATTTGGGCAGCAATTCTTTAATCAATTCCAAGCTAATTTACAAGGGGGATAGCACTTGTATTTATAGTGCTATGGGCAGCCAAGGTGCAAGCTTTAACCCTAAAAAAACTCTTCACTCATAGAAGGACAAGTGACTCTCTCTAATTGGAGTAAATCCTCTCAAATTAGAGGTTGACAAGTGTCCTCCTCTAATTGGAGAGAATCCTCTCCATTCCCGTGAAGACAAATGTCCTTTTGGCATTGGTGGGAATCCTCTCCATGAAGGAGATGACATGTGGACCTTCATGCCTTCTTGCCACTCCATGCTTTCTATTTGCACTCTAGTAATTTATTTGTGCATCCTAGATGGTCTAGATTTGCATTAGGTCCAAGGAGGCACAATTGTAAATCTAGCTAGACTCTTTCTTTTTCTATTTACACCCTACTCTAATTGGCCCAATACATGGCCCATGAAAATTGGCCCAAAACGTGGCACAAGAAAATGGCCCAAATGCAAGCCTAAAATAAAACCTATACTACTCTGTACAATTTTATAAGACTAGGAAATTTGGAAGAAAAGTTAAAAATTAATTCTCCATAAAAATAGAGTTTTCTTAACTCCTTCTTCTTCTTCTTCTTCTTCCATTCTTCTATTCATGGCCCTAGTTAAAGGCCCAATATGTGTCTTTCCAAATGTTCCTCCATCAATCCCACAACTCCATATATTTCACAACTAAAACGCCACAGTTAAAACTGCATACAACAAATAAATTATTAAATAAACAAAAATTAAAATTCATAAAAAATCAGAATAAATAATACTATCACTTTGAATACTAACTTGTATGGTTGTAGAGGAACCTTTTCTTTCATCAAAGTAATTCATCGACCACTCTTTCCAAAGAAGTTGTCAAGAATTTTATGAAGGTGTTGGAGTCGATCAACCTACAACATGCAATATAACAAGAATCATAAAGAAATCCAAACCAAATGAATTCATTCACTATTCAAGAACATGCAACTATTTACCATTGTTTTATCAATTTTGTATAGACCTTTCATTGTATGACCAAGCGAGTCCATCACATAATTGCCTTGTGCCACAATTCAATGCGTACGTCCACCCGTGGTCATTGAATACTATTGGCATAAAAACCTACAAACAAGTGCAAAATTTTAAATTCACAGTAAACATCAACATTCTAAACAACAACATTTATTTACAAAGAACATCACTAATATAGGCTTACAAAATCACAATAGGATATTCCCTGATACGGGAATAAACATTTCCCATAAAAGGATGTGTAATCAAAACTTGTCCAGGATCTCTATCCCCCTTTCACGTTCATCTCTTCAATTACACGGGTTTGCAAGAACCAACTCTATTATTACTATTACCAAAAACTTTAAACAAATAACAAGAAATTTAAATTCACACTAACTACAAAAAATGGATTGAATGAAAACCACTTCACCACTCCAAATTTTTCAATTTCATTTAGATTGAACAATCTGGTTACAAATAACATAACCTACAACCACATTCAACATAAATAAGTAAATAATATAACTACATACAACAAACACAGTGGTATGTAAATTTCTATCATGTTGTCAACTCTTAAGCACGGGTTTAATGATTGCAAGTCCATTCTTATCAATATATTATTTTCTATGTCAACAATAACACTACAACAACATTTAACACCAAGTCATCAATCATGCAAAAATAACAAATCAAGTAATCACTAAGATAACTTATGTTAAACATTCAGTATATTCATTTATTGTTTCATGTCACACTTAAGCGAATAAATTGTTCTATAAATCTTAAAAATATCCAAACTAGATGAGCTTGGATTAGCAAAGGTTGGTTGCCTTCACTATGCATAAATCCAACTGACCACTGCTTTTCTTTATGAAGAAGTTGGTGGACCTCTTTGAGGTTCTTATCCATATCAAGTATCCTATTCTCGTTATTTGCAATTTTCTTTTCCCATATTTTATGTTGCTCAAGTAAATTCTCCCACTCACTTGTATCATAGGTAGATTCTCCTCACGTGAATCTTCTAGGACTTCTTTCACAATTTCTACACCTTCCTCTTCAGAACTCACTGGCCAATCCCATACAATCTGAAAAAACCAATAATTTATAATCATTCAAAAATTAATGCAACAGTATGCACCAAAAGCTTAACCAATCCAAAACATACCTCAGCAAATAAAAATTGTTCACGTAACCTTCTTGCAGGATTATTTACACACAGCCAGTGCAAAAACTGTATAAAACCAATACAATCAGCACGGTCCCCAAAACCAACATGGTGAAACGCCCACACCTATTTCCAAATAAATAATACACAACTAATTAACCCTTAAAATAATCACCAATTCATTATAAACTTACTTGTCACAATTTTCACTGGCCTGCAACACGGCAACAGAACCAGCCAAATATATCTCATGGACATTCTTGTCCCGATAGTAAACTTCAAATGTCCTTGTCAGAACTTGTATGTAACTAATAGATTATAAATTGTACCCCCCCCCCCCTCCCCTCCCCTCTCCCAATTATATAAATGTAGTGCATCTAAGTTGTCTAACAATTAAAAAAGAAAACAACAAAATGTCCTAGAAGTCCTACGAGCATAGAAAACACATAATACAAGCAATATGTACAACTTACAAAAATCGTCTACATTTCTCTTTCTTCTAAAATTCTTATCCCCCAACTTTTTAAAAATTGTTTGTAATTTTATTTCTTCTCCATCCTCAAACAACTTATTCACCAAGCCTCCTCCACCATTTTCCAATTTGACCTCCTCCGCCATAACCCGCAATCCTAATCCAAAACATACATCCACAAGAGAAAAAGGAACTAAATTCTTGCTAATCCTAAATACATTACTATCCGGCGACCATCTACTCATTAGCTCTCTAAGAAGACTGTTAGAAATGTCCAAGACTTTCTCTGCTTCAACCATCCACTTAAATGGTGTCGGTTGAATCCTTTCTCGTTGAAAGGCAATAAGATTACGGATCATTTCAACAATATGTTCATTGTGCACTTTGTGTCTAACTCGTAACTACAAAATCAAAAAACAAAACAATACTATCATTATTTATTGAACAATGTCCTTTCAGATTATATTCAACTATTATGAAGACAATATAAATATAGTACCTTCAATTCCCATAGGAGAAAAAATTCTTAGAGCATGAACTTGCCATTTTCCAAACCTTCAAAAACGGTTCATTTAATAAAAAACAAAACAAAGAACACAACAACTCACAACAATGTCACAGAGAACAGAACAGAACAACTCATGGAGAATGGAGAACAAAACAACTTACTTGTCACAGAGAACGGAACAACTCACAAATAACAGAACACAACAACTCATGTCAAAACCCTAAACCTAAATAAACCATAAACACATCAATAAATAAAGACAAAAACCCTGAACCGCAAACATAGAAACAGTCACACAATAGAAAGTCCACCGCCGCAATGCATTCAAAATAAAACGCCGATAAACACCACAAACACAACCCATTCAAAACCCTAAAATAGAAAAAAATCCCAAAAAAATAAATCACACTTACCTTCTTGTCACTCCTAGCACTCCGACCACAAGCTCTTTGCACTTTGGCTACAACCTCTTCGCACTCCCACCACAACCTTTTCGAACTGCCACACTCCACCCCCACTAATCGCCCTTCGTAATGTTCGTCCCAACCTCTTCGCAATGTTCTCCTTGTGTTTGCAGCACCCACACTCCACTCTTTCCCGCTATCCAGTTTTCTCTCTTCCAAAGACTTGGAAAGCACCAACCATTAACTGAAGCAGCGGTTTTTGAAATTAAAATTTCCTGTCAATGTCATGTTATAAAAACGCTTCTACTACGTCAGAAATCTAGCCACGTAAGACAGTTGTATTTTGGTGCAAGGGAGAATGCGTTGTCTAAATCATTTTCGTAGACTGAATTGGTCAATTATCGATCTAGGCGGACACAGGAGAATCTTTTATTACATTCTACTAACATTATTTACTATTTTTGTAATAAAATGTCTTGTCTAACATGAAGATTATGATAGTAGATAATCATGAGCATTGTCTATGTCTATTTCTTTTAAATGAGCTAGAGGCTCACTGACAGAGATTTCGATGGCTCTGAATAATGTTATTCGAAAGACACCATCCGTCTCCGCCATAGTAGATGCGATGTTTCTATTTCTTGAGACGCAATTTATACCTAGGAGATTTATCAACTTCAATAACCTTGAGCGTGCTAGGTATCCCTTGGACAAGGTCTTCGGTTCAGTGGGATGGATGCAATTCCTGGCTCTGAGGAACTACTAGAACAATGAAACTTACAACTAATTTTGGCTCAATGCACAAGCTGATGGAGATGGTTTTGTTGGAGAAGTTATCGGAAAAATGGTTTAAGTCTCAACAAGAACCATTGCAGATGCTTGTCTACTGAAGGAGGAAAGTGTCGTGTTCTCAAGCTCTTGGGACGCTGACATGATTGTTAAAGAGATAGACACCATGCTTTATGGTGCTTCGCGACCTTCAGATAAGTATAAACATCTAAATAGATGCAACCCAAGCTACTGTCTGAAGCCAACCATAACCCTAAGCCTATCAATAAGCAAAAATTGGTCGCTTAGCACAAGAGGACAACACCCCTTCTCGAGTCCAAACCCTCAAAAAAGACTAATTAAGCCTTCACCCATTTAACCAACCTCAGATGAAGAGGATTTAATGGTGATTGATGCCATGACACAATCACAAAAAGAAGTTGCTCGAGCTCAACATGATGAAGATTTGCAGAGATAGAGCTTAAAGCTACCATGAGGTTGAGTTTAGTATAGATTGATCTCCAACAGTGTATGATAGATATTGTTGATCAAACACTGGAGATCAATATTCTGGAAGATACAGTTGCCATAGACTAAGGGAAAGCTACGTTTGAGATTTACTTTCAGATGAAGTCCTTAGCATCTGCTTTAGGTCCTCAACTTCCTAAGAGTAGAACTTTATTCCTTTTCAAGTTTTTTGAATCGGTGCAATAGAATCATGAAGTACTGAAATGGTCACTTCCAGTACCTCTCTCCCAAATCAACCTAACTAAATTTCTTCCAAATCCACCATCCTTACCTTTACCATTGATTAAGTTTGATCAATATATTCTAAATATCCTTTGTCCTCCTCAACCATCCTTAAAAATAACCTTTACATCATTTGTCCCATTATAATATAGACAACCTTCGACCACCCAACCTTCTACCCTTGCACTTTTGTGGCACGACCCATTGCCATTTCATTATATATTAGATAATGAAGACATTGCTACAAGCATAAATGATGTTACCGCTGAGAACATGGTCATTGATGCAAAACCATTGTCTATGGCGTCGTTTGGAGATATTGATATAGAGATGATTAATGCACAGATGATGATTAATCTCTTAATAGAAAAAGATGCAACCATGTTCTATGATGAAGTAGATGAAGTGTTTGAGTTGGAGTCTGCAATTGAGGATGATTAAGAAGCAGTTTTCACCTCAAGATGCCCTTTCATGCTTCTACTATTCACTGAAGAGTGGCTACCCAAGTTTTTCAATCCCGACTATCACTACAAAAAGTTGTGTATGTAGTGACGGTTTTAATGTGGCATTATTAATAATTGTCATAAGTGACCGTATAATACAACATTTTAATAATCACCACAATTATCTTTTAGAAAGTGTCATTTTGAATTGTCACAATTTTCCTTTGAAATATACATTCTCCCGCATTTTCCATACATCCCTCCATACCACTCCTCATTCCCAAATATTTTTTCAAAAACCCAACTCTTTAGAAACCGAATTTTACTCCTAGAACCCTCTTCACTCACACAACCTCTCACTCTCTCATACCCTATTCACTCTCCAAAAACCCTTCACTAAGCTTCAAACTCTTCCTTGCACTCTTCACTCTGCTCGAAACCCTCACTCTCACTGCACATTTCACCCTCACCGCAAACACTACTCCCTCACTCTCTTTGCACACTCGATCATCGTGAAATCTTCACTATCTGAAACCTCACTCTCATGAAACCTCACTCTTGCGAAACCTTCACTATCCAAAACCTTCACTATCACCATCTCACTTTTGTGCTCTCTCACTCCACCCTCACTCCCCGCAAAACCTAACACTCCGTCATTTGTTCTGTCCACAATCGTCGTGAAACTCTCACTCTTCACACATCGCCGTTTGTTTTGTCCACAATCTTTGCCAACTTGAAGGACGCCTCATCACAACGATTTCAATCGTCATCATCGCAAAAGTCGTCGGCTTGCACGGTATGAGTTCAAGATAACCTTCTCTTTGAAATCCATTTTTTGATTGCCATTATAATTGTGAACACATATTTATTTAATGTGTAAAATTGAGGTGTATGGCTATTTTATGAAGAAGAAGTGCCTTCTGATATATTTAAATTTGGATGTGTTAAAATCTAACAAATATTTGATATCATTTTTATAGCTTAAAATATTTTTGATTATTTTAGAATAGAAGATTTCTTATTATTTTTTATTTTTTATATGTTATGATTTGTTTTCCTTATTTAATCAGGGTCTATGTAATTATAGGCACATCGTATCATGTAAACAGAAAAATTATCTCTTATATTTATTGGATTAAGTCTATAAGAACAGAGAACACGGTTTCAACATCTCTTCTATCTGTTTTTTTTCTCTTTCTACAACTTGCAAATATAATACTGTCATTTCCAGAATATAGAGCTGATAAAAAAAAATCTCAGAATATAGATAGTAAATATACCACTGTTCACTATGTTAGGGAAAATAAAACTGAATCAAAATGATGATAATGAAGACTTTGTTGGACTAATAAATCAACTTTTCCTATGTCTACTACAATGTTTTATAGATAGCATGGTTTACCTCAAATACATGTCTACATGGTTAGCTTTAATTTTTAAGATAATCACAATAAGTTTATATAATTTTTTCGCATTTTATTAATAATCATCTACCTGAGCTATGCTAGGATATGCTTGGAAGTTGGAATATCAAAGAAAGTGATCCTGGCGAGAATCTTACGATATCAATTTCAGTTCATCATCCTGAGCATGGAAACTATTTTACTACCACTCTAAAAGCCAAAAAGTTGAGCTCATCCCTAGAGTTAAATCATGCAATTTTCTTTTGGTTGATGCCTCATAAAGTTGTCGTTTGGATATATTGGCATGTAAGCTTTTTTTTCATACTTTCCTCTTACTGTGTTCTTATATGAGCAAATTTTGTCAAGCTACGATACTTTTTTTTTTCTCACAAGCAATTTAAGAGGCTCAAACTTGAAATTAGTAAAAAGTGATTGGAACTGAAATTTACTGAGAGCAACTCATTTTCACTTCCAGGTTCTAGTCAGATTATTGCTCAATATTATCAGCTAATTCATCTTGGCCAAGAGGCGAGCTCCTATAGCTAAAAAAAAAGTAAAGTAAAAACTTACTTGAAAAACCAAAGAGACTAGTAACTTTAAAAATGGATGGTTGGTGTTTCATTCTTTATTTGCTTGGAATGAATGTCATTTACAGATAATGGATATCAGTGAGTTGAGAAAAACAATGGAGGAAGTGGAACTAGTGGATGCTTATGCTCACAATATAGTTTTATGCACTCCAACTTTTCCTATTCACGTCTTTTCTAAGGCCAATGGTGACGCCCTTACTTTCTCACCCAACTCTCTTTCTTTCAAGGTCACTGAGTTGCTATTTTCCAAAATTGTGCTCTTCTCGCTACAATTATTTATTTTAAAATGAGGTAAGAAAGCTAAAAACTTTTAAATATTCTTTTTAATATAAAATTATGCTAATTTCTACTTGGTACCATGCAAAGTTGTGTAAATGGCTTTTAACTTATATCTCTTTCCTAAATACAACCTGAATCTATCAGCTTGCTTATATACTTGAAGTGATATACATGATCTGAATGTAATGTAATTGTATAATAATGGAATCACAATTTTCATGTTTTTTACTTGAAAAATTGTTATTGTGTACAAAGACTCTAAGTGTTGGACATTTGTAATCGATTTGAATTAAGATGTTCATTCAACTTTTGTTCTTGCCGGTTGACTCTAGCTACAAATTCTGGTTCTGCCTACCTCTCGATGAAACCTGTGCCTTCCTTGGTTGTTTGAATGTTGTTCCTGTTGAGACAGAGGGCGCCCTTACGACTGGTAACACTCCGACGCTCAAGTCAGTAAGGGCTTATCAAACAATAAGAAACGAAAGTGGTTTCAGTATTCAAAAAGTATATTCAGATTTGTATATCTTCACCTAGGACCTTAAGACCCTTTTATAAAGCATCGTTGGGTCACCACTGGTTACCACCTTCCCTCATGAGAATCTTATCTCTAGCGGGAGTTTATCCAATAATAAGAATTTTGTTACAGTGTGCGTAATCTTAACAACACAATTGTGTACAATTCTATCTTCTTGGAGTGCAACAAACCCTAACAAAATAACCACCTGGGTAGTGCCATTGCGTATCCTGCATGTATCCTCACGTAACATGCCAACTATTCTGTTAAACCCTAGCACCCTTTGGGCTTGGGCTGACAGAGACCGTATTGCCCATGTTGGACCCACATGTATTAAGTACACCCTAGGTCTATTAACGTATGCTTTACTAACCTACCAGGCCTTATACACGAATAATTAGATCAAATGCACGAATGTGGGTTATTATGCAAATACCTGAGTCCAAACGCGTGGTACATCATCTTGGCCCAATAGCAAGCTGAGCTGCCTGATGCAGGTGCCGATGACCGATCTCCGAGGTCTTCTCTACGAGTTCTGGTTCACTTTTCTGGGCTGATCAACATCTAGGCCAAACTCGTGACCCACCCAATAGCCGAGGTCCCGAGCATTCATGTCCAGTACACAAGCCCCCCAGTCTCAAGTTGAACTTGTTTCAGTGAAGAGACTAAGTTGTTCAACCACGGCGACCTACATATCCTCTGAGTAACACGCCACGCGCAGTGCCTTGAGGTGACTCCATCACAAACGTACACGTGTCCATACCAGCGGCTGAAAAGTGTTGTCACTTACGCTTCCTTCTGCAACTTTCAAAACAATTTCCAATACTTTGTATATATGCATGAACAATTTATTTATGCCTTCATGTTTTCCCTCGACTAGTACAATGAGAATGCATGTTTCTACTAGACACGACTAACATGACTTAACCAATTACATTTGATTACCTTGCTCTTAAACAATGTAGATTCTTAACAATCTCAAACAACCAAGGCAATTTGCAATGTATTTCGTATAATTGATTTAACTACTATATCAATCAAAGGGTGCTCTTGGCAAAGCTATTCATGGAATAACTTGTACCTCATAGCTGCAATAGGCCTCCCACTTTTCATGCATTAGTTGTGCCAAACCTTGACGCATTCCTTTGCGAACACCTTCGTGGTGCCTCACCTTCCTGCGAGGTTAACCCCGACTCGTCCTAGTCGAGGTCCTGAGCTCAGTATTATAATGAGACAGAAACCATCTTCCTTAACTCGGGCCAAAACGTTGTGAGATATCATTCAAAATGTTCTTGCTCAAAATCCTTCTGAGCGAGAGGCTTTCAAACCTGAGTAGCCATAAACCTTTACCTTTCCCTTTCTCAGAAACCTTCCAAGGCGAGGTCACGTACCTGTGCTGGTGCTCGAAATCCTTCAGAGTAAGAGGCACTGGTGCAAAAACGTAGAACAAATGCGGTTATTTTCATTTTATAAATGCGGCTATACAACCGCATTTGATCAACACGCATTTGTAAATCAGAGATTTACAAATGCGGTTATAAAGAACCGCATCTATAAATACTATTTACAAATGCCGTTGTAGTAAACAACCGCATCTGTAAATCACATTTACAAATGCGGTTGTAGTAAACAACCGCATCTGTAAATCAATTCCTTGATTTACAAATGCGGTTAAGTTAAACAACCGCATTTGTAAATCAGGTTTTTTTTTTAGAGCATTTGTGCAGTTTCATTATACCCAGCCAACCAGACAGATAAACAGATTCAGATAGTTATAAAAGTTTAGGAAATATGCGGACGAAGATTGTCTCACATATGTCATGGCTTCCGAACTCATGGGTTCCTCATCCGTGAAGAACTACATTTCAAAATAGGTTGATAAATCTCTAATTTATACTAGAAAACGTTATGCAAAATTTTAGAAATTTCTAACAAGTGTAAATATAAGAACTAAAACCTCAAAATATCCTAAAAAAGACCTAAATAATACTAAAAAATAAAAAAGTGATAGTAAATGGTGGAATTTTGAAATTTTGGTGAGGCCAATCCCCCTTGGCCATGGCGTTCGTTACCTCATTTCGAGCAACTTTCATTTTTTATGCGTCTCCATCCGACTTCTCCATCAAAAGTTATGGTCGTTTGAAGTTTTCCTACAAATTTTTCACATTAAATCCTAAACATACACACACTAAACACATAAACACACTACAATCAAGTTTTAAACATACATCCAAATCCAAATATCAATATTTATTATAAAATTAATTAAGAAATTTAAAATCGTAAACCCTAAAAAAACTAACCTTCTATAGTTGTGGGTGCAACCAAGTCCCCAAGGTGTTGTCGCATGGTGTTGCCGGCCAGAAGACTTGGCGGAGGTTTACGGTGGTGGAGATGGAGCGAGAGGCGCGGAAGAGATGGCTCAAGTAAGACGCGGTGGTGAAGGGAAAGGGTAAGTGTGGAGAGAGCACTGATGGGCAAAGGGTGGAGAAGGAGAGGACAAGAAGAAGAAATGGAACACGACAAGGGTCTTAGCGTTTTTCATTTACAGATGCGGTTGTGTGTATAACCGCATCTGTAAATGAAAAGCTTTTCATTTACAAATGCGGTCATACACAAAACCGCATTTGTAAATGAAAAGCTTTCATTTACAAATGCGGTTTTAACCAATAACCGCATTTGTAAAACAAACTAATTTCAAAAATGCCACCGCGTTTTTAACAAATGCGTTTTAACGCGAAACCGCACTTGGAAAGGAGTCTTCCTTTCATCATTTTGCACTAGTAAGGCCTCTCAAGCCTGAGTTGTCATGTACCTGCACATTCCATATTCAAATTCCATGCTTGGAAAATCCTCCATAGCGAGTCCATATTTCGTGCTCACACCAAAACATTAGGGAGCCACCATTCACCATCGATGCTCGAAATTCTTCCGAGAGGCTTCTCAATCCTAAGTTTCCTGTATCTTTCCTCTCTTGGAGCCCCTCTAAGGCGAGGTTACATTTTTTATGCTCCAGTCAAAATATTGGCAGGTCATCATTCACCACCGATGCTCAAAATCCTTTTGAGAGGCTTCTCAAACCTGAGTTGCCCGTTTCTTTCCTCGGTGCTCGGAATCTTTCCGAGAGGCTTCTCAATCCTGAGTTGCCTGTATCCCATACGTTCCCAGAACTTGGAGTCTCTCCAAGGGGAAGCATGCATACCTATGAACCTTTCCGGACATCCTCCCGGCCAAGTGACATCCTTACAAATTATCAAAGAGTTAATGACAAATCATCTTTCATAAATACTTTATTGGGTGACCTCATTAAAAAACCCTCGTGAGGGAAAAAAGAGTGTCCCCTTATCTATTCATGAATAATCATTATACATTAACTGAAATAAAACTTAAGATTGGCTCCATTCCACGTTCGGGTATAAGTCCTCCCTCCAGAGTCTCGAGCCTATAAGCTCCATTTCCGAGAGCCTCCACCACACGGAATGGGCCGGTCCATTTGGGAGATAGCTTGTTCTCCAACTGATACGGGTGAGCTTTCCTCATCACCAGGTCGACGACTTGGAACTACCAAGGTCTAAGCTTAGACCTTTGCTTCTGCTCCACCATCCTCTTCAAAGCTTCAGCTTTGATACGCGCCTGCTCTCTTGCTTCATCGAGTAGGTTAAGATTCACCCTTCTCCCTTTGTTGGATTCCTCCACCATAAAGTTTTGGAACTGAGGTGAGCTCTCTTGGATCTCCATTGGGATCATGGCATCAACCCCATACACCAAACTGAAGGGTGTCTCTTTCGTAGAAGATTGAGGAGTGGAATGGTAGGCCCACAAAATTGGAGGAACCTCATCAGCCCAGGTCCCCTTGGCCTTCTCCACCCTCCTCTTTAAGCCTCTGAGAAAAACCCTGTTAGCAAACTCGACCTGCCCATTCGTTTGGGGATGCTCTACCGATGCAAACACTTGTTTAATCCCGACTTGTGAGTTGCTGACTTGCGAACTGGGTGTCATTATCAGATATCAAGCGCTTTGGAACTCCAAAGCGACATACAATATTCTTCCATACAAAATGCTAAACCTTGTGAGCGGTTTATCTACGCTACTGGCTCAGCTTCTATCCACTTGGTGAAGTACTCAATGGCCACCACCAAGTACTTCATCTGTCGAATTGCTAATGGGAAAGGGCCCAAAATGTCAATTCCTCATGTGTGGAAAGGCCACGGCTGTGGATTGACATCAGTTCCTCTGGGGGTGCATGGTGTTAGTCAACATGTTTCTAGAATTGCATGCACTGTTGTGCATACTGCATGTAATCTTCTCGCATTGTTGGCCAGTATTTCCCTGCTCGTACTGCTTTTAATGAGAGAGTCGGTCCCCGACGTGACTCCCACAGATGCCCTCATGGAGCTCCGCCATGATGCGTGTACACTGATCTCCGCTTACACAGGTCAAGATAATGCCGTCATGTCTAAACAGTTTTCCATGTATCAAGGTATACCTGCTTGCATTCTTCTTAATGTTTTTGGCTTCCATAAGCTCTGCTGGAAGCATACCATCTGCAAGGTAACGTCTATAGGGCATCATCCAGGTCTCTCATATGTCAACAAGGGAGACCTCCCTTGATTCCTTTCCTGACCTGTCGTAGACACCTACCTTAGGCACCCTCAGGGTCTCCTGAGTTAACGATTGATGCGTTTTTTCTCCAATGTCCACAATACACACCTGTTGGACCTCTCCCACATTGCTTGTGGCAGTCCTGGGCGCCTTTAGAGTTTCCTAAATCAATGACCTCTGGCGACCTCCCTTGCCTGAGCTAGCGAGTTTGGCCAACAGGTCCGCTCGTGCATTCTGCTCTCTTGGGACATGTACCAACTCGAACACAGAAAAAATCTCCTTCAAGAGCATCACGTACTTCAAATATAAGGCCATCTGGGATCCTTGGCCTAGTACCCACCTATGACTTGCCTAGTTACCAACAGTGAGTCACTCTTTACTAACAAACTTTAAACACCCATCTCCTTAGCTAGCAATATTCCAACTACCAATGCTTTGTATTCGGCCTGATTGTTGCTAGCTTTGAAGGCAAATTTTAGAGCTTGCTTGATCAACAATTTGTTGGCTCCTTCCAATATGATTCCAGCTCCACTGCCTTGCTGATTGGAAGATCCACCAACAGAGAGAACCCACTAGAAGTCTCCCTTATCTGATTGGGCAGCTCCCGTGGAGAATTCCACTACGAAGTCAACATAGACCTGTCCCTTGATAGGACCTATGGGCTCGTATTGTACATTGAACTTAGACAACTCAAGCGCCCATCTCACCATTCTTCCTACCATATCAAGTTTCTGTAGAATCTTACGGATTGGCAAGTCAGTCATCACTATCACCGTGAAGCTTTAGAAGTAGTGACAGAGTCTCCGAGCTACAAATACAACTGCTAAGGCTGCTTTTTCAATGGCCTGATAACGCACCTCTGGCCCTTGCAACACCTTGCTCACAAAATATATGGGCCTCTGAACCTGCTCCTGTTTCTGCACCAATACCGAGCTGATGGCTCGTTCTGTGACTGCAAAGTAAAGGCGAAGGGGAGTACCGGGCAGCGGCTTGCAAAGAACCGGTGGGCTGGCCAAGTACTCCTTCAACTTTAAGAACAACTCCTCACACTCAGCGGTCCATACAAAGCGATTGTTCCTCTTCAGACACTGGAAGTAGGGGTAGGCCCTATCCCCCCTGCTGACAAGAAATGGGACAGGGCGGTCATCCGTCCAGCCAACTGCTGAACCTTCTTCACAGTAACGGGGCTTCTCATTGAGATAATCGCCGCGCACTTCTCTGTGTTGGCTTCTATTCCACGTTTTGTGAGAAGGAATCCCAAGAACTTTCCTGCCTCCACCCCAAACACATACTTCTCAGGGTTCAACTTTAAATTATACCTGACTATTGTAGTGAATAGCTCTTCCAAATCGGCGACATCTTGATTCTTCTCTACCGAGATGACGACCATGTCATCCATGTATGCCTGCACATTTCGCCCAATCATGGGGGTGAGAATTTTGTCCATCAACCTCTGATAGGTTGCTCTAGCGTTCCTCAGACCAAATGGCATCACCTTATAATAGTAAGCGGAGAGCTCCGTCATGAAGGCGGTTTTGATTTCATCTCAAGGATGCATGCATATTTGATTGTACCCCGAGAAAGCATCCAAAAAACTGAGAAGTCGGCATCTAGAGGCACTATCCACCAAGGTGTCAATGCTAGACAGTGGGTATGAATCTTTACGAAAAGTTTTGTTAAGATCTGTGAAGTCAACACACATTCTCCACTTCCTATTAGCCTTTTTTAACAGCACCACATTAGCCAGCCACTCAGGGTATTGGATTTGCCTTATGTGGCCAGCATCCAACAGCTTCTGTGTTTCCTGCCTAATGAACTAGCATCTTTCTTCGTTGAATTTTCTCATTCTCTACATGACGGGCCTGACCTTTGGGTCCATCATGAGGCGATGGCACAAAAAGTATGGTTCAATGCCTAGCATGTCAGAAGCAGACCATGCAAAAGCATTCAAATGCCGCGTTATCACCTCAGCAATCCTATCCTGTAAGTCTTGGCTAAGAGACTTGCCAAGCTTGAACTTCTGTCCCCCAATCTCCCTTTCCTAAACCTCGCTTGTTGGCTCAGGTCGCCTAGTGGTGATCTCCACACGAGCAGTGTCCTCCACTTCCAAAGGCTGGGTGGTAAGTGTGCATACTCCTCTCTTGGTCTTCAGGCTATTCTCGTACACTTCCTTGCCGCCTTCTGGTCAGACTTGATCACAATCACTCCTCCTTCAGAGGAGAGCAACTTCATCTTCATATGCCTCGACGAGGCCACTACTCCCAACCTGTTTATGGCAGGCCTACCCAAAAGAATGTTGTAAGCAGAAGGAGCATTGACAACCAAATACCTGATAGTGATGGTCCGGGATGATGTGCCATCTGTGAAGGTCGTCCTCAGCTCCACGTGCCCCCTTACTTCTACTTGATCCCCTGCAAAACCATACAAGTAGCCATCATATGACCTCAGCTAATCTGGTGACAGCTGCAACTTATTGAACGTCGACCAAAACAACACGTCTGATGAGCTCCCCTAGTCTATGAGAACTCGATGCACCCTTTTGCCTGTGGTGACTAGCAAAATCACTATCGGGTCATTGTCGTTAGGGACCATGTCCCTTAGATCAACTAGAGTGAAGCAGAGGTTGGGCTCGGTTGGCTGATCAGACCCCCGGTCTTCCACTGTCATTACTTCCCTTACATACCTCTTCCTCTGGGAAGCAGTACAACCCCCCTAAAGAATCCTCTAGCAATGGTGTTCATTTCCCCGTGAATAGGCACCTCATGCCTCTGCTCTTCTATTGACATCTCATCCTTTGATCCTTCCTGACCTCCCAGTATATACTCCTATAAGAGGCCCTCCTTTTGAAGTTCTGACAATTGGGAACCCAAGGCTATGCAGTTCTCCACATCATGTCCATTGGCCTTGTGGAAATCATACCAGACACTCTTTCTTGGCTCCAAAACCTTATTGGTCTTTGGAGGGAACTTCAACTTCTCCTGTATGCCTGACATCTCAAGCAATTCTTTATAAGACAATTTAAACCTAGGTTGAAGAGGTAGGTTATCCTTCGACCTCGGATGATCTCCTTTTGACTCATAGGGTGTCCGTAGTGCCGACGACTTCCTCTCCATTACAGTCTCATGTACCCTCATAGGTTGGGTACGACTACTCTCGTGAGGCTTAGCCTACCCTGCACCTAGGTTCCCACGCTTCATGGTTATTGCTTCCTCAACGGCAATGTGGGCAATGGCTCACCACTTGATCTCTCCAAATGTCATCGCCCGATTCCTTATCAAGGAATCACTGAAGGGCCCTGCCATCACCCCTTGCCCGAAGCCATGCACCAGCAAAGCCTCACCTTGCGTGTGGAGTCTCACCGTAAACACTCCAAACCTGTTCAAAAAGTCCTTCAAAGATTCTCCCTGCCACTGCTTCACCCCAAAGAGGTTGAAAGGGACAGGGGGTGGAGCCTGATTAACAATGAACTTCCCTGAACAATGTAGCAAACTGATCGAACGAGGTTATGTGGCCATCAAGTAGGCCAATAAACCACTGCAGTGTCGTGCCCGTAAACGTGCCCATGAACAGCTTACAGTGCGCGACGTATGTACCTCCCGAGATCATCATCTGGGCATGGAAGGTCGTGAGATGAGCCTCAGGGTCCTTTACACTAGTGAACGGGATCTTGGGCATCAAGAAATTCTTGGGTATGACGGCATCCATGATCTCTTGTGAGAAGGGCATTGCACAAGCCCTATTTCAGATGGGTTGAGGCGACTCTCCCATGGCACGTCCCCCCTGCACTGCAAATCCCTGCGTAGTTCCTCATTAGTCCTGCACAACTCCTCATTGGTTGTTCTCGACGCATCCAGCTCGGTTCTGAACTAGTCCTATCTCTGGGCCTGCTCAGCTCTGGATGCCACCACTGTCTCCTAGAGAGCTGTGATGGTCTCCATGAGTTGCTGGATTGTGCGGGCATCTCCTCTTCCTGATGCTATTGGACCTTGCCTCATTTTCCTCTTGATTCCTGGTATCTTTCAATCACGATTGTGGATGGGACCTAGTTTTAACGGGCCCTACGGTGGGCGCCAAATGTTCTCGCTGGTTGAATTAGCCGCCGGTTGACTCTAGCAACAAATTTTGGCTCCGCCTGCCTCTCGATGAAACTTATGCCTTCCTTGGTTGTTTGAATGTTGTTCCTGTTGAGATAGAGGGTGCCACCGGTCACACTCCAACACTGAAGTCAGTAAGGGCTTATCAAAGAATAAGAAACGAAAGTGGTTTCAGTATTCAAAAAGTGTATTCAAAATTGCGTACATTCACCTGGGACCTTAAGCCCTTTTTATAGAACATCGTTGGGTCACCACTGGTTACCACCTTCCCTCATGAGAATCTTATCTCTAGCGGGAGTTTATTCAATAATGAGAATTCTGTTACAATGTGCGTAATCTTTACAGCACAGCTGTATAGAATTCTATCTTCTTGGAGTGCAACAAACCCTAAAAGAATAACCACTTGGATAGTGTTGCTGCGTATCCTGCATGTATCCTCACGTAACATACCAACTATTCTGTGAAACCCTAGTGCCCTTTGGGCTTGGGCTGACAGAGACCGTATTGCCCATGCTGGACCCACATGTATTAAGTGCACGCTAGGTCTATTAACGTATGTTTTACTGACTTACCACGCCTTATACATGAATAATTATACCAAATGCATGAATGCGGGTTATTATGCAAATACCTGAGTCCAAATGCGTGGCTCATCATCTTGGCCCAATAGCCGAGCTGAGCTGCCTAATGCAGGTGTTGATGACCGATCTCTGAGATCTTCTCTACGAGTTCTGGTTGACTTTTCTAGACTGATCAACATCTAGGCCAAACTCGTGACCTACCCAATAGTCGAGGTCCCGAGCACTCATGTCCAGTAGAACTTTCATAAGATTTTAGGAATGTTAAAATTAGACGACAAATATGGGTATCCTTTTTTATTAATTATAGATTCACCACCAAGCTTTTTTTGGGTTGAAGTTTCTGCAGAGAATAATTGACTAAATCTTATTCTAAATTTTGAAACAATTTAATGAAATGATTTTTTTGATTTGGATACTAGTTTTTTAGGCAAGCTTCTTTTGCAGATGTCTGATGCGACACAATTTCTTGGGGGGCTTTGATACTTTATTTCATAAGTCACTCATTTTATTGATGAATATTGCTTCCCATTGATAATTTTTTAAGTAGTTTATTTTTGTGTTGTACCATTTTAAAATGTATGGTGAAAATTGTATTAAATATTAGATATTAATGAATGGATGATGTTTCAAATTTCTCAAAATTGCCTATTTATTTTAATGACTTTCCAAACTGGCTTTGGGCTGAAATGAAATATTATTGTTTCTTGGAAATTTTTAAATTACGGTTTTTTGTTGTTTTATCATTTGATGGTAAAACTGGCTTTTGCCTATAGTAGATATGGAATCATCCTGGGATCTTGTAGTTGACAAAAGAAGCCAAGGATTATGTAAAAGAAGATGTTGAGAATTTATTGTATCATTTTTTCTTGGAGTTCTTAAGCATATTTTTTTTATTTTGTTTGTTCTGGTTATTTATTACTTTCCCTTTTATGAATTTTGTTTGTTATTCAGGACCTTCAAATCTGTATGCTTTTTATTGTTTCATGATTGATTATAGTGTCTTTTATAGTGTCTTTTATTGCGTATAAAAGACCTATCATTTTGGGTACATTGTGAATATATTGAGCCATCATTCTTTTATACACAACCATTTCTACCTCCCAACTTGTGTGACTTTCTTCAACTCTTTAAATTCTTCTTTGGATACAAAGTATAAGAAATTAAAATTCATCATCATATTTTGTTCAAACCTTCATGGTGGTTGGTTTAGACAAAGTTTCTGAATCCCTAGATCTAAATAATAGTGTCAGAAAAAGTCATCTGATAACTTAGTCACTCTCTATATTTTTAATAAAACTAAAATTCTCTATTTTTATACACAATTTGACTTGCCAAAAATGAGGTGTTTTTCTATTGCTTAAAAATGGCTTGATTTTCCTTTTTTACCATCTTTATACTTCTCTTCTCTTTTCAATACAATGCAATTTCCATAATTTGTCTTCTTTTTTCCACCCTTATATATGTTTCTTCTTTATTAATACATCTATGTTGTGATAGAATAAATCACAATGGCTCAATAAAAGATTGATTATAGTGTCTTTTATAATTATAATTTTTTCTTTTATTTTATAATTATAAACATTCAAAATCATTAACTTAAAATTATTTATTTTGGGCATCAGATACTCGAAGTAGTGCTCTATCACCTAATCAAGTAATAGGATCAAGTGCTAGAAGCAAAACTAATTAGCGATGAACAATGTGTTTTAATTTTAAATTATGTACCAACTTTTGAACAATTATGTGTGTTTTAATTTTGAATTATGTATCAACTTTTGAATAATTATTTGTGTTTTAATTTTCAATTATGTATCAACTTTTGAACAATATTATGTGTGTTTTAATTTTCAATGCAATGAATGAATGCTTATAACTTTGTATATTATTTCATTTTATTAGTATTTTATTTTTTTATTATGAAAATATATTATTTTTAGTTTAATTGTGCAAACCAGATTATAAAAAAGTGGTGGCTAATTTCATTTATTTAGAATTAAAATTACGTCATTTGAAACTGACGTATTATTTTTACAATTTTATTATAATAGTGATAGTTAAAAATGTCACATTATACCCTATATAATGACGCTGAAATCCTTTTCAATGAATTAAATTGCGACAGTTATGACTGACACTACTTACATATAAAAATCGCCACTTTAAACAGAGTGTTAAAGTGATGGGTCTTGCGGCGAGTAGTGTAAGACCGCCACATTAAACTTTGTGGTGACCAGTTCTATGTCAGTTTAGGAAACCGCCACACTCGTATATTGTGGTGTTTATAAATGCCAATTTATACAAAAATAACCGCCACCGTATATAGTGTATTTTGTAGTGCTCCCAACAAAATGGGGTTGTTGAAAGGAAAAACAGATCTCTTGAGGAACTTGCTAGAACTATTTTAAGAGAATCTTTATTACCAAAGTATTTTTGGCCTGATATTGTTAGCACATCTTGTTATGTAATGAATAGAGTCCTCATTAGACTAATTTTAAAGAAAACTCCTTATTAATTGTACAATGGTAGAAAACCCAACATTGGTCACTTAAGGGTGTTTGGCTGCAAATGTGACATTTTTAAAAATGGAAAGGAAAACCTTAGTAAGTTTGATGAAAAAGCTGACAATGACATTTTTCTTGATTATTCCTGAAGTAGTCATGCATATAGAGTCTATAACAAAAGATTGATGACTGTTGAAGAATCTATTCATGTTGTATTTGATGAGACTAACCATACAAAATATGATTCTTTGAAAAAATTTGCAGAAGAAGATGATCAAAACACAATCCTGTAGAAGTTTAATCTCAGTCCAGAAAAATAATCGGATGAATCTCTGGATCAATCTGCTGAAACTAAGAGTCAGTCTGATCTTCCCAAAGAATGGAGAACCCAAAGAGACATTTCTCTGGACAACATCATCAGGCAAATAGATAAGGGAGTCTTTACTCGAAATTCTCTTACTAATTTTTGTGAACATATGACATTTGTTTCTCCAATAGAACCTAAAACCATATGTGAAGCTCTTCATGATGAAAATTGGGTTGTTGCCATGCATGATAAACTGAATCAATTTACTCACAATTATGTGTGGTTTCTTGTATCTAAATATTATAATATGAATGTTATTGGAACAAAATGAGTATTAAGAAATAAAATAGATGAATCCGGTATGATTACTAGGAACAAAGCTAGATTGGTCACTTCAAACTTTTTTAGATGGATGTAAAAAGTGAACTTCTCTATGGATTTATAAATGAAGAGGTGTATGTTTCTCAATGCCCCGACTTTGAAGATCATAAATATCCAGAACATGTCTTTAAGATGAAAAAGGTACTTTATGGATTGAAGTAGGCCCTGAGATAGTGGTATGAGAGACTTAGCAATTTTCTCTTATCTCATGGCTATGAGAGAGAAAAAATTGATAAAACTCTTTTTATTAAAAAGTTTAAATCAACTATCATTTTAGTTCAAATCTATGTTGATGATATCATATTTGAAGGTACTAATGATAGTCTATATGAAGAGTTTGTATCAGCTATGCAGGGAGAATTTGAGATGTCTATGATAGGAGAATTATCCTTCTTCCTAGGATTTCTACAGTTCCCAAGTGAATTCTCAGTGGTGTACCGAAGACTGGATGTAGCTCTTAGTTAAGACTAAACCAATATAAATTCTTTGTGTGTTTCTCTCTATCTCTATCCTTTTGTTGTATTACTGTTTTCTGGTTTCTGGGTAGAAATTCAATTGGTTAATTAAACATAACAATTGGTTTATATTATGTTTTTATGTTTGCTTCTCATCTTACAATCGATTTAACAATGATTTCAATTAGTTGATTTTTTGGGAATTTTTCAATCTGACTTAAACAATTGTGAAAATTGTGAAAATCTTTTAAAAATAATTCACCTCCCTCTTGTTTATTGGCCATATATTCCATCAAATTCATATATTAATCAATTGAAATTGCTTTTGTTTAAGTCTGATGACAACAACAAGTACTTTAAGAAATTGATTTATCGTATCAACTGATTGAAAGATTTAAAAAAGATTTGTTTTCTTTTTATCTTTAGTGAAATCAACCTTTTATTTCGATAAATGAACCAGATTTTTTTATATGGTGATTACAACAGCTAATGAAAACAATTAAATAGTTTCAAGAATCAATTAAATGATTTTAATAGAATACTGTTATGTTTTTCAAACTGTTTTTAATTAATTTAAACTAATTTTAGTAAATGATCAAACTATTGTAAAAATCTTTCTAAACCTATATGAAGATGTTTTCTGATCATTTAACATAACACTGAATTGTTGATCAAGGATGATCAAGTGCTTTGATGTTTCCAAATCCAAGTGTTTGATGGAAGGCTAGAGTTGCTGCTTGTGGGTGGGAGGGATCTGGGTAGATTGAAGTGTAATCCACTCCTTTGTTGAATCTAAAACTGATGTGAATTAAAACCTTTTTGAAAATGAATGTTTTTCTAACAAGTGAAAAACAACCTGCTGTTTTGTCGAATCAACCGGTTGTTTTGCTCTTAGAGGTTTTTGAAAAAGGTTGAAAGTTGTTTGACTTGGTTGACTTTGCTGTCAAACCAATTCAATCGGGTGTTTCGTGATTTCAACCGATTGTTTCTTTGAAAATTCTAACAGAATTCAGTTGTGATTTGTGAATCTGTCTTAAATGATTTCAAACTAAATACGCTCCTGCTTTAAATGTTTTTAACCAACCTTTGGAGTATAAATAGTTTGTTATATGCTCCTGGAAGGCAAGAAAAACAGTTTTGAGAATTCAGTGTGCCAAATTTGTTTTCAAGTTTTCAAGATTCACATCAAGCTTTGGATTTTCAAGTGAGAGTGGAATAGGATTGCATTGTATTCTTTTCAGTTGTGCTTTGATCAAGAGTAATCCCTTCTCAATCTCTTGTAATTCTGTAATTGTGTGTAAGTGAAGAATCAGAGGGTGTTATGATTTCTGTGGATTGTGTGCCAAAGGAAGTGTGTGACTTGAGGTTTTCAAGATCATTTCTTTGGTGGTGTGGTTGTAATCTGTGATTGATTGCATAGTAGGTACCTAAAGGTTTTCTGGGGACTGGATGTAGCTCTTGGAATAAGAGTGAACCAGTATAAATTACTTGTGTGCTTTTCTCTTGCTCTGAACTCTTTTAAATTCTGTTTTTTAAGTTGTTTTAAATACTACTGGTATAAACAACCGATTGAATCGAAGGAACAACCGATTGTTTTTCTGTTAATCAACTTAAATAGTTTTGTTTAATTACTTTCTGCATTTCTGTATCTGTGATTCTGCTTTGAACTTCATTATATCTTCAAATTTTGCAAAAATCTTTCATAAACAATTCACCCCCCCCCCCCCCCCTCTTGTTTAAGACCATATATTCTAACAAGAATTACACTTTTCAAGAGAGAAAATTAAACTTTTTAAAAATCATTCTTGAAGATTACATTTCAATCTTGGATCATTGTAGTGGTGTGAAGTAGGTTCTGGGTTAACATTTCTGTTGTTCTTCATTTATATCAAACCCATGTGTATTCGAAAATCATTCTTCTTTACTATATTGTGTTGTAAACAAATTCATATAGGCTTTTGAAATATGTGTGCGTGGTTAAGAGTGTTGTGTGTTCTTGAAGGGTTGAAGATCAACACTCTTTAGTGTGTTTGTAATTTTGGTTGATTGCTTTAGTGTGTGTTTGGATTGAGGAGTGGATATGTGAGGATTTGAGGGAGTGGAAGTGTGAGGATTTGAGAAGAAAGTGTGAAGAAGGTGAGGTCGTTTGGATTGAGGTATGTTAGCGTGGATGTGTGAGGAAATTTTATAGGAGTTTGTGAGTGATGTAATGGTTGAGGTTTTTTTAATTTTTTTTAAAAGTGTAAAATGTAAGTTTACAAATTTACCCTTATATTTATAAATATTTAAATAATGAAATATGATGTATTTTTGTGTAAATTTGGAAGTTGAAATATTTTAAATTATTTTCTATACAATTGAATAATTTATTTCGATACTATTAGATAATTATTTTCGAAAAAAATACAAGTTACTTAATATTATCAAAACATGAAAAAAATCATAAAAATAATATTATCTAAGCATATACAAATTTATTGTTATATTTATTTATACATTTTGAAAGTTTTTTATATTCATTGATTTAGATTGTATGTAGATACATAACCATGTAGATATTTTAGAGAACATTTTATAATAAAAAAATATTATATATAGAGTGAATTATACAACAAATTTATTTATAAAAAAGAGAAAATATATATAATAAAGTATGAAATATCATAATATGATAATTATGATGAAAAAAATAATAAAAATAAAATATATTATTATATATATTATTGCATGAATGACAAAGCAAAAAAAATGCCAAAAAGGGAAAACACCACCATCCTAGGTGGCTTTCCCCTCAAATCTTTGCATATGAGGAGGATGAGAAAAATCATTGTTCATGTATATCCACTCTCTCCCTTCCCTGCACATCCTTCCTCTTGAACAGTACAATTGATGGAAGAGGCCCAAGCTCCGACCCAAGTTCTGGCCCAACAACTAGGTCCATGGCAAAGAGGATTCAAGAAGATTGAGACTCTGCTATTGATGACAGAGAAACTTTTCTTTATATGTTCAAAGATTCCTCAGAGGACCACAAGAAGTTAATATTTGATCCTGGAGGACAAGCATAGTTTTCAAAGCAGGAATAAGGCTGTTGTTTGAGATCAACCTTGTAGATCTGAGGACAAATCCTCTCAAGGAGGGGATGATGGAAGAGGCCCAAGCTCCGACCCAAGTTCAAGCCCAACAACTAGGTCCGTGGCAAAGAGGATTCAAGAAAATTGAGACTTTGCTATTGATGGCAGAGAAACTTTTCTTTATATGTTCAAAGATTCCTCAAAGGACCACAAGAAGTAAAGCCCAAGCCATGTGAGCTAGTTTCTTTATTTGTAATTTTAGTTTATTTGTATTTTCAGTAGAGTAGGGCTCGCTTTGGGGGTCCAAATAGCAAGATAGGTTAGAATAAGGTGCCTTTACCAAAATAGGGGAGGTGTGCTTATCATTGTAGCTTGAGTAGAGCCTTTTAGGGTAGGAAGTTGACCTAGCTTCTAGAACTTTGCTCATAGGGTGTGGCATTGACTTTAGTCAATACCCTAGCAGCCCCCTCTTTTGTGTATTCCCCATCCTACCCTTGCTCCTTGCTCTCCAAGGCACTTGCACCTATAAATAAAGGTGCTTGGCTCATGTTTTTTAAGATCAATTTTAATGAGTAAATATTGCCAAATTTTTGCAAGCTTTTACTCTTGTCTAGTCTCTCTAGGTTAGACACTTTGATCTTCACCTTCACCTTCCTCCAAGTGATCTGGCCCAACCTATCACTCTCCATACCTTTCATGCACCTACAAGGAACCCATAGCTCTATATGAGCCATCCTTGATCCATCACTTCCATTGCTTCCACCACCTTTTTCACCTCATTTATTCAAGAAGAACATTGGTCATGAAGAACAACCCATCAACAATCCTTGAAGCAAACAGAGCCTTAGTGAATTTTTAGTGGTGTGTTGAAGATTGGGCGTAACTTTTGGTTAAGAGTGAACCAATATAATTCTCTTGTGTGATCTCTCTCTTCCCTACTCTGATATTTCTGATATAAACTATTTTTAATGTTCTCCGAGTAAAACAATCAATTGATTTCTCGAATCAATAGGTTTAACTTTTGGTTATATAATTGTTAATCTTTTTATAACCAATTGAACAGGTTAATCAATTGGTTGATTTAATTAATGTTTTCAATCTAACACCAGTATTTGCAAAAATCTTACGAAAATAATTTACCCCCTCTTGTTTCAAGTCACATATTTTAACAATTAAGCTCATCATTGACTTAATCTCCAATCAACTTATGATTTGTTGAGACCTTCAACGCCTTATGCATAATACAAAAAAGAACAAATAAAGGCTTTACAAAAAGAAAGGCTTTAAGAGCTTAAAGAAGAAATTATGAAACAAAATACTTTTGTAAACTTTCAAGAAGTTTCTTTTAGGAGGTTTGGAAGTGGGGAGACACATGAACTCATCTAACGAACTCATCATTGAAATAACGTTTTGTTAAGACCCAAACAATCTAATAGTTAATAGTTTAGATGAATCCTTCCTTAAAGAGTTTTGATGATAATAAATATGTCTAAAAAATCTCATTTTATTAATTTTTTATGTTGAAAATAAAATAAAATGGAGATATAGTAGAAAATGAATTATATTACCATCATTTAAAATTATAAAATAATAAATATTTGAAAATGAAGCATACTGATGATGGAATTGACTTGTACCAATGGAAGCATCATCACATTGTTGTTGCAACACCATGACAAGTCTTTCCTTGATCTACTTGCATAGTTTTGACTATACATATTAATTTGTGCACGAAGTTGTTGATTTTCAACCAACTGATCAAAGTGGGAAGCTAAAACTGGAGGAGGAGAAGGGTTAAGTGAGGGAAGAGACTCCCTGGCAGAAGTTACTAGCCAATTCTGTCGAATAATAAATTCGACCTTTACTCTTCCCTCCAACAGCTTCCTTCCAAGCATGAAGCTTGATTGCTAGATATACTTGGTGGAGATCAGAGGTTGAGCCCTGAGAACTATTTGCTTGAAGGGTTCTCAAACGCTCATGGTAGTTTTCCTACACATTATTAGGAAATGGAAATGTTAGGAAATTACATTAAAAATACAAAAAAAAAAAACTTAGAACAATAACTTATAAAAGTTTCACGAGCACGGTATCAACCCAATCATCCTTTTTGTTTGTGTGAGTGGCCATAAAGAGTTCATCAGGTTTAGGGGGCAACAATTTTAACGCTCCTAATATTGTTGTACAATTAGAAGCAGTATATGTTATAGAAGTAAAATAAATTACATGTAAGAAAGTGACGAGTACTTACTAGGGTCACTGTAGCATCTGAATGTGATTTTCGACCTAAGGAGTGCAATGTTTGAGTTTACTTTTCTTTGAATTTTTGGGTATTCCAATAGTTCAGAAGTTAATCATGTTCTTGCTCGCATATCCAAGTAGGTCGGATGACCTTTGCCCTGACTTTGGTCAACATGTCACAAAGTCGTTTTCTACCTTTGGACTTATAGATCTTTTTAATCTGCCACTAATCTTGAGGGACCCAAGTGACTCAGTTTATAAAAAACAAGAAAACATTGCAGAGGAATAATATATTTCCATTTTGGATGATTTGTATAAAATTATGATATAATAGAAAATGAATTATATTACAACCTTTCAAAGTTATAAAATAAAAAAATAATATACGAAAATGAAGTATATAATTTAAGTAAATTATTAAATGAAAAAAGTGATAATATCTCCAATATTCAGAATTTATATTTGTTTCATCCAGCTAATATAAAGTTGTTGATTGAAAGGTAAATTTTATGCCTTTAAATTTTAATTGTATCGTTAAACATTATATTTAAATTACAAGTTAAACTATGTAATACAATTATAATTGATGAATGATTTTATATAAAAAAAAAGTTAATAACATTGTTAATGAATTTCTATATTATAAATATATAAAAATAAAATCGCCTAGTTGTTATAGGTGATGCAAGAGTAATATCAAAAGTAAGTATTCTTTATCAAGATAATACTGTAAATAATTTATTAAAAACAAATTTGAAATAAATTAATAAATTATAAATGAAGAATGCTGGTAATCAGTATATGATCCAAAATATCGCTACTAATAGGAGTAGGGTATAAGTGGTGTTGGATACTGATTAAAGTAGTCTAAATGGGAAAGGGTTTTATCATATTCACGGTGCCGACGTTGCATAATGTATAACCTATAGTGAAGTTACACAGTTAAGGATTTAGGGATTAATCAATGGATCATACTAATAATTATGTTTATAAGCAATGTCTGTTTGTACAAGGGTTAATGCACCCAAGTGTCTTATATTTTATCACACTTTTTTGTTGACTAAACAAATAATCATAATTATTTCTAGACATAAATAAGTAATTAAAATGTAAAGTATACTCTAGTATTTCATAACCAAATTAAATTATAGTATAACTGTTTTCAAATCAATACAAAAATTAAAATTTAATTGAGAAATAGAAATAAAAGATGATATATTAAATGGTCATGTACCTAAAAGCAATCAATTACATAGGTTGGTTTACTTAGCCACTGTACAATGAGTTTCCAAAAGCGAATACATTTCTTGATTTATTCCATCACAACATAAATGTATTAATAAAGAAGAAACATAAATAAGGGTGGAAAAAAGAAGAGAGATTGGAAATTGTATTGTATTGAAAAGAGTAGAAAGATGGTAAAAAAGGAAAATCAAATCATCTTTAAGCAATAGAGAACACCTACATGTTTTTTGGCAAGTCAAATTGTATATTAAAATAGAAAATTTTAATTTTATTAAAAACATGGAGAGTATTAAGTTATTAGAACATGATACTTTTTCTAACACTATTATACAGATCCAGGAATTGAAAAACTTTGTCTAAACCACCATGAAGGTTGGGACAAAATATGATGAGATGTTTAACGTAGTACACTTTGTGTCCAAAGAAGAATTTAACGAGTTGAAGACACAAGTTAAGAGGTAGAAATGGTTACATATAAAAAACAGTTAGTTTAATATCTTCACAATGTACCCAAAATGATAGGCATTATGAAAAGCAATTCATTGATTATTATTCTTGCAGAAGAGTCCTGAGAGAATTATTAGCTCACAAATCGCACAATGCTCATTCCAAACTTTCGATTCTTATAAAATCCATGCCTTGACGTCGGAGGAGGGCGATGGAGTGAGGAGCATGAGGATGACATGTCGCATCGAACTCACAGAAGTTGAATTCCCAAATGATGCAGTTGGAGGTTCCAAAGGTTGGAAGGTTGTTGTTGTCGTTTGAAATGGTGAGGTCCACTTGGATGAGGTGCATACAGTCCACGTTAGCTTTCATCAATGCCTAGTTATTTTATGGTTGTCCGAATGTTGGATGGGACTGAAACACTATCCGGAGGAACTCTGTGTCCATAGAGATGAAATGATATAAGGCAATGACGAAATGAATCAACTCAAACTCCAATTCAAGGTTGTAAGACCACACTGATTTCGTCATCACAAAACCACAAGGGAGGGCCATGTTGCTATTATTGTTGCTTTCTCTTCCCATCTGTCTTTCTCTACCCATCAAGAACAACAAAACAACCACATCAATTCTTCTCACTCCAATACTTTTATACCCCAAATCACTACTTTATAGCAACATGGCCCTCCCTTGTGGTTCGGTGATGACGAGATCAATATCGTCTTACAACCTTGAATCGAAGTTCGAGTTGATTTGTTCCGTAATTGCCTTATACCCTTTCATCTCTATGGACATAGAGTTCCCCATCATAGTGTTTCAGTTGCATCCAGCATTCCGATAACCACAAAATAACTAATCAGTGATGAAAGCTAACATGAACAATATGTAGCTCATCCAAGTGGGCCTTACTCTTTCAGACGACCATGACAACCTTCCAACTTTTGGAACCTCCAACAACTTCATTTGGGAATTCAACTTCTGTGAGTTCGATGTGACACATCATCCTCATGCTCCTCACTCTATCGCCCTCCTTCGACTGATGTCAAGGCATGGATTTTGATAAAAATTGAAAGTTTTGAGTGAGCATTGTTGATTCGTTGAGCTAATGATACTCTCATGACTCCTTTGCAACAATAATATTTAGAGGATTGCTTTTCATAATGCCTATGATTTTGGGTACATGGTGAAGATATTGAGCTAGCGCGTTTTTAATATGCAATCATTTCTACCTCCCAACTTGTGTTAAATTTTTCTTTAGATATACAGAGTGTACGACCATTAAACATCTCATCAGCTCCTACCCCAACCTTTTAGACAGAGTTTCTAAATCCCTAGGTTTAGATAATTGTGCCAAAAAAGGCCATCATGTAGGCTATGATAGTTTAGTCACTTTCCATGTTTTTAATAAAATTAAAACTCTCTATTTTCATACACAGTTTGACTTACCAAATCATGCAGGTGTCCTTTAAAACACAAAGATGCCTTGATTTTTCTTTTTTTACCATCTTTCTATTTTTGTTCTCTTCTCTTCTACTTTTAATACAATACAACTTCTAGATACTTACATATCAATGCATTTCATCCTACTTATCTGTCTTATCTTTTCCACCCTTATGTTTCTTCTTTTTTGTTTCATATTTTTTTTATTTTGTTTATATTTTATATAATAATTAACAAAATCAAACAATTTAACATTAGTGAAATAGACGTATTATTTCATAAATTTATTAGGATTTTTATTAAAAAATTAATTTCAATCAAACAAATAATATAACAAAAAAAAACTGGTTAAACAAATATTCTCTTTATCATTCCACACTATAATTTTTTTAGTTAATTTTTCTTATGTTTAATCCTTTCAATTTATAATCTTTTATTTATATTTCTCAATTAGATTTTAAAAAGTCATTTAATTTAATCTTTACAGTTATTAATTATTAAAAATAAATAAGGTTGATGACGATTTAGAAAATACTAAACTAGGGTGCTTCAACTCATAAAAAAAAGGAACAATTGAATATGGTAAAAATAAAACCACATTTTACTCCAAAACTCATCAACGATGAGAAGATCAAGCAAATAAAATTTCACACCAAAGCATATTGATCATTTCCCAACTAAATAAAAGTCACATAGTATTTTTCTATATCATATTTATATTTATTTATTTTAGTGTCGGCTAAGTCGACGCTAACTTAAATCTGTATGCCTTCGTGACAACGAATAGGAAATATAGATTATTTTTAATTTAAAGGTCCACAATTTTCTTCTCTCACTTTTTTACCTAAGTCTCCTCACACTCATCTTCTTCTTTCACATTCAAATCTCCTCACACTCATTTTCTTCATTCACAATCATCACCTTCACTCGCACTCATCTCCTTCACCCACACTCATATCTCTCATCCACACATATCTCTTTCATTCACACTCATTTACTTCATCCACATTCACTCATATATCAACATTCATCTCCTTCATTTACTAATTTTTTTTTCCATTTTATGTTATTATTTTATTTGTTTAAAGATGAAGCATTTTACGAGAAACTTTCTTTTAAATTAGTCTCATTATAATCCTTCTAAACGACGCAATTTAAATTAATATTAAAATAAATCTTATTTAGTGTCAACTAAGTTGATGCTAACTTAAATAAATTTTAAAATAAAGCCGATGCTAAATTAAATAAATTTTAAAAGGATTAAATATGTTTTTCGTCTCAGTACTTTCACACGTAATTGGTTTTTGTTTGTAATCCAAACTTTAGACCTCTTGGGAACTTGTAGTACAAAAAATATTAGAATGAGTCATTGCTAGTTATTTTTTTAACGTGACAAATAGATTTTAAGTGTGAACTAAGATGTTAAAATATTTTGTGTTGACTCAACACTAACATGGATGTTATAATACTATAATATAGTATACGTTGAAATTTTGTTCGTTACGAAAAAAACACTAGTAAGGATCCATTCCAATAGTTTTTTTACGACCTAGGAATCTAAAGTTTGGACTAAAGACAAAAACTAATTTCGTGTTATGATGCTAAATAAATAAATTTTAAAAGGATTAAATATGTTTTTCGTCCTAGTACTTTCACACGAAATTGGTTTTTGTTTCTAATTCAAACTTTAGACCTCTTGGGAACTTGTAGTACGAAAAATGTTAGAATGAGTCATTGCCAGTTATTTTTTTAACGTGGCAAATAGATTTTCAGTGTGAACTGAGATGTTAAAATATTTTGTGAGTATACGTTGAAAATTTGTTCGTTACGAAAAAAAAACTAGTAAAGATCCATTCCAATAGTTTTTTTACTACCTAGGAGTCTAAAATTTAGACTAAAGACAAAAACCAATTTCGTGTTATGATGCTAAATTAAATAAATTTTAAAAGGATTAAATATGTTTTTCGTCCCAGCACTTTCACACGAAATTGGTTTTTGTTTCTAATCCAAACTTTAGACCTCTTGGGAACTTGTAGTACGAAAAATATTAGAATGAGTCATTGCTGGTTATTTTTTTAACGTGGCAAATAGATTTTCAGTGTGAACTGAGATGTTAAAATATTTTGTGTTGACTCAACACTAACATGGATGTTATAATACTATAATATAGTATATGTTGAAAATTTGTTCGTTACAAAAAAAACACTAGTAAGGATCCATTCCAATAGTTTTTTTACTACCTAGGGATCTAAAGTTTGGACTAAAGACAAAAACCAATTTCGTGTTATAGTATAAGGGTGAAAAATATATTTAACCCATTTTAAAATAAAAAAAACATTAGTGTTGGTCAAGCTTACACTAAATTACTTTAATTAACAAATCAATTTTAAAATAAATGCTAATAAATTAGTATTAATGGTTTTAGAGTCGTATGCACATGCGATGCAAATCTGACGCTATTGACTAATTAGTGTTGCCTTTTGCTTGTTAGTGTTACCTAAGCCGACACTAAACAACTATTTTCTTGACACTAAACAACTATTTTCTTGTTGTGTGCACTAACTACAATTGAACCATAGAAGATGGGACATATGATTAGTCTAATATGTTATAACACATATGATATGTTGTAGGTGTAAGGACCTGTAAAATTTAATTGGAATAAAAGAGATATATTTTAAATGAATTCTAAGTATGTCTTTATTTAAAATGAAAAGGAAGGAAAGTGTAGTTTGGAAGACTATGAGATCGCCTAGTAGTACATGATCGCCGGTCGCCTGCTACACATGAGCGCCAGGGCGCGAGGCATGCAGGCATCGCGCGGGCGCGAGGCATGTGGACGTCGCCAGGGCGCGAGGCATGCAGGCATCGCGCGGGCGAGAGGCATGCGGGCATTGCCAGGGCGCGAGAGGCATGCGGGCATCGCCAGGGCGCGAGGCATGCGGGCATTGCCAGGGCGCGAGAGGCATGCGGGCTTTGCCAGGGGGAGACATCGGTCGTTCGCCAGCGAGAGGTCATCGGTGGATAGCCTTCGCACGAGAGGTCATCGGTGGATGGCCCTCGCACGAGAGGTCATCGGTGGATAGCCTTCGCGAGAGAGGTCATCGGTGGATAGACTTCGCGCCTGTGGTCATCGGTGAAAGGTCATCGCGCGACGTCGAGTTATACACAGAGAAGGTGGGACCCAGACTTCCAGCATGGAACGTCCTGCACGCGTGCCACGTAGACAAAAAGAGTGGTTCAGAATAGTGACCTCAGAGTGTTAGCCTGCGCAGAGGCACGCTCAGTAGTACTGTTCAGGGAGTGGTTGGCCTGCGCAAGAGACAACTGTAGTCGTACTGTTCAGGGAAACGTACACTCAGACTTCTCTGCAGAGTGGGTGTGGCAGCTGCTTTTGGTGGATAAGTTGGTTTAAGATGCAGAGACCCACTGCTGAGAGAAAAAAACGTTGCAGCATTCAAAGAGAGAAAGAGTGAGTTACCTCCCTTCTCCTCCAGATATCTCCTTCGCGCTGCGATTCTGGCATCTTCACACAAGAGTACGACGAGAGGCAGCACCATTAGAGCACCTGGGAGGTTCTCTGCAAGTCCTTCAACCAGACGCAAAAACAGAGCCAAGGCGTTGTTCAAGCTTCGTTGGGTTTCAGAGCTCCTGGTGTTTTGCGCAAGTCCAGGTAAGGGAAGCTAGACTTCATTTTCAATACAAGCCATAGTTTAGCTATTTCTGAAGTGAGGGCGACGTGGTCGTCGGTTTTCGTTTTCATCTTTGTAAAATGCTCTGTGCTATGTGTTTGGGCGACGTGGTCGCCGGTTTTAAATGCAGACTTCGAAATACCCTGTTTTTGAACTAGATCGCCGGTTTTGGCGTTGTTTACGAACTCCCTGTTTTTGATGTTGCTTTGAAACGGTATGAGATTTAAATGAGATATTCGAAAATAAGAACCTTGGAGTGAGTTTTGCTGTGATTGAAATCTTTCCTTTGAGTGTTATGAGATGTGTTGCATGATGTGAATGTGGGATCAAGGCATAGTATTTTCAGGAAAGAAAATACCGTGTAAGATCGTGTAGGACGTGCATTGATCGGTGATGTCTATAATGAGATTATCCTGACTCTCCTGAGATAATGAATTCACATAGATGAAGTTATTCAGGCGTTGAGAGTCGAAGGAGGTCCATATGTATGGGTGAGTCGTGTGAAAAAGAACGAGCTCGGCCTGTTATATGGATTAACCCTGTCATACTGTGAGAATGATGAACTTGAGATTGAGATTGTGTTGATGCGCATAGCTGGTAAACATTACAGCTGTTTAGTATGACAGGTGCGGAATCTCTGAGTCTAGTCAATGCACGAGTCTTCCGGAAGTAGTGTCAAGTGTCTTGTGTGCTGAGTCAGTGGTGGTCTGACATGTGAAATGAGGAACTTGAAATTTATAGACACTTGATGCAGTTTTGTGAAATAGAATGACTCTCGAGAATATTGTGAAATGTGTGATTTCTGGGCGATCAGGTGAAGGGTATTGAGAAAATCTATAGCTTTACGTGAATATCTTGAAAATTGCTTACCCTGATTTTAATGTTCTTATTTAAACTCTCTTTAAAATATCTAGCTTACCCTGCGTGTTTTGCTCGTTGGCTGTTTTTCTCTTTAAACTGTGATGATCGTGTATAACTTACACGGGAGCAGATGATCTTCCAGGATGTAGAGCTCCTTAGTGAGTGGTCGCCGAGGAAGAGATCGCCGGTTTTCTATCTCTTGGTGGTGATCGCCGGATTTATGTCCTGCTAGCAGATCGCCTGTTTGGGCCTTCTGTTACCAGATCGCCGGTTCATGTATGGAGACTGCCGGTCTTGTTGTATTTGGTTGAATTTCGTTTAAATTTTGAAAACATTTGACCTGGTTATGTATTTAACTCCCTAAGAGGAGCAACTTCATTACTTATATATATATTATCATGTACTCTTCAATATTATTTGTTTACCTTTATTTTCATTATACATGTATGTATGGTTTTATTTTGGCGGGGTGTTACAGTAGGTGACATCAATTGTTCCATGACGAATGTCAGATATGCCAAGTCACTGTCAAATCATGACACTTGGACTATTATGCTCTTAAGTAAAAGGAGTTGCATCTTAACTATAAATTATAACTTTTAGCCTTATAAAAAGCACCCGATGCAATAATTGATATCAGAACCAAGGTCACGACTTCAATTTGTACATTGACAATTGACAAATAGGAGTTCATTATGTTTTAAGATAAGCTAAATCAGAAAGTTGAGGCCCCTCTTTTACTTTTTATGGATGGAGTTCACACTTGAGAGATGTCTTAGTTTCAATATGGCGTTGGTTATAAAAACCATTAAATACAGTCTTACCAGTGTACAAAACCGAAAAAGATAAATCTATGTGCACAAATTTTCAACTAGACATAATAACAAGAATAAAATGAATTGATACCTCAATCTTTTTCCTTAAATCATCGTTTCCTTTTAGGAGGCAGTGCACTCGAATAAAGGATGAAAGAAATATAATCCATCCTAATGTCAACACTAGAATTCTGCAGAGTCAAACAGGACACATCACATAGCCAGAAAAAGATTATAGAGAACTGAGGCATTATTATACTTTGAGAGAGAAATCATATAATTTCATGAGACATGGGAATCAATTTTTAAATCAAATTGGTTTTTTTTTTTTTTTTGGTAATTCCAAAGGCAGGGAAATAAAAATTTAATTTAATTAAATCTTAAGTTCGAATCGTATCCTAATAGACTTTTCCTAAAATGCGTCCAGTCTCGATGCATCTCTACAAGCAAATGTAGCATTGAAAATTAGCTTGGAAAATCCTAGGATTGAACGATTTCCAAAGTACTATTGTGAATGAATCCTATCCAACATAAAATTCAGTGAGTAACCAAAATGTGAGTGATATTTCAAGAAAAGATGACATGTCTGATGGCTTCGGGCTTGGACATAGAATCTGAGAATTACACGGAAATATAAATATAAAAGGCAAGACATTACAGTTCCTCTCTGCTGGAAATGGGAATTTTGGGATCAGTATGAAATTGCAGATCATACTAGTTGGTCTGTAGGATCTGTGGTTTTGGGTGTTCCAAATATGTTTGATGCAGTTGGTTTCTCTGGTCCGGTTTTGTGACCCAGGATGAAAAACAAAACCTGTCTTATTCCCTCAGTCGTGGACTCCTAACCTATCCAGCTCCCTCACTTTTCGCTCTGGCCTCTGCCTTGTGTTTATGCACTTAGAATTTTCATTGACTATATTGTGCTGCATACTCTGTGTTGGTAGTGGGCAGTTCTCTTTCAATTTTATTTGTGTTTTTGTCCTTTCAGTTATGCTGTCAAAAAAATCATGTTATGATATATTATGGGTTGGCTATATGTTAAGAATTTTGAATTATAGTTAAATTTGGTGATTTAGATGTAATTTTTGTTATCTAAGTCATTTTCTATGCATATGTATCTATTCACAGTATAGTTTTATGTTGTAGCTAGGAACTTATTACACATGTTATGATCCTGCAACTTACTATCATCCATCCCCATCCTGATTCTCGGTAGGATCTCAATTTTGACAACATTGGGAGACGGTCTATTGCAGCAGGTCTAAGATTTAGTTTTAGAAAATGTTGAACACATCATGTTGGCCGTTAAATTCTCTCCATAACTATTCCATCATCAACAATTTTTCAAAAGATAATAATTGACATACCAAAGCCAAAAAGCAGAAGAACCGCATATGAAGACAAGGTCAAAACCTCACATCTACAATGGCACCTGCTGCCTCAGACAGACTAGGTGAAATATCGAGCAAATCACACCTGAAATGACAACTTTAATTCAGAACTTAATCATCATGCAAACAGAAAACTACTCCATTTTTATTGCCCCTTATCTTGGAGCATCTAAACAACAGTAAAAGCAAGACATGAAAATGAAAAAAAAAACAAAACAGCGGAGACACATACATGCGAGCTTCCCTTGCCGTTCATGTTGAACACTGGATCCAGAGGATAGATAATCCTCAATGTTGGGCCGATCAAGGTCCAATTCAGAACTCGACGATTTGAGTTTCCCGGTCCTATTCATCTTTGTTACGCTTAAACAACAACCAAAATGGCGTGACTAAACTAGACCTTTAGATCCTGAAACAGGCATGGTGAAAAAATAACTGATTCAATAAAATGTTGAAAGAGTTAGTGAACAAATTTCACCATCATTCTATAATTGAATTTCATCAAACAGCTTCCACGTAATGAAGAAAAAAAGAAGAAAACCTTAATGTAGGAGATGACATTGGGACGAAATCCCGAGAAAGAGAGAAAAAAAGTGATGAAAGAGAAAGAGCTCACAATCTAGGGAATAGAAAAGGGATGAGAAATTGCAGAAACCAACATTAATCAGATGATGGAACCAAGAGTGTCATGTCATCGGCATGGCTGGCTGTAATTTCCGGGATGAATCAAGGGTTATTTTGTCCTATCAACACAGAAGGTCATTCGAAGTTGTTGGGCGAACATCCCTACCGCGCGCGTAACTAATTTTTCAAGTTTTTATACTATTAAATTACAGCAGGTAAGTTGTTTGTTTTATTTTTAATTATAACTGTAAATCAAACTAAAACGAATCGTATTGTCTCATCTGCTTATTTTTAGGTAATGTAAAATAAATAAGTTTTCATTATATTGATTTATTCCATTACAACATAAATGTTACTGTATTCATAAGAAAATGTTAAGCATTTCAATATTGTTTTTGTTATATTATTTGTTTTATTGAAATTAATTTTTTAATAAAAATCCTAATAAATTTATGGAATAAATCTTTATTTTACCAATGTTAAATTTTTTTATTTTGTTAATTATTATATAAAATCAAAACAAAATAAAAAATACTAAACAAAAGGATAGTACAATGAGGAAGACATCTAATTTTTATAAAATTTTTATCTTCGACATCAAAATTAAATAATTATTAAGACATCTAATTTTCGACTATTAGTATTATGAAAAAAGAAACATAAGTGTGAAAAAAGAAGAAAGGTAGGATCAAATGAAGTGATATATTATTGTAAAATTGAGAAATTGTATGTACCGAAAAGAGAAGATAAGATAAGTAAAAAGATGGTAAAAAAGAAAAATTAAAGCATCTCTAAGCCATAGAGAATACTTGCATGTTTTGACAAGTCAGACTCTCTATGAAAATAGAGAGTTTTAATTTTATTAAAAACATGGAGAGTGACTAAGCTATCGGAGCCTACATTATGACTTCTTCTACCATTATTATCCAAACCTATGGTCTCAAAAACTTTGTCTAAACTGCCATGAAGGTTGGGACAAAATCTGATGAGATGTTTAACGTCGTATACTCTGTATCCAAAGAAGAATTTAACGAGTTCAAGAAAGTCACACAAGTTGGAAGGTAGAAATTGTTGTCTATAAAAAAAACGCTGGCTCAGTATCTTCACCATGTACCCAAAATCATAGGCACTATGGAAAGCAATCCACTGAATATTATTGTTGCAGAGGAGTCTTGAAAACATCATCAGCTCAGCGAATCACAAAATGCTCACTCCAAACTTTCGATTCTTATCAAAATCCATGCCTTGACATCGGAGGAGGGCGATGGAGTGAGGAGCATGAGGATGGTGGGTCACATCAAACTTACAAAAGTTGAATTCCCAAATGAAGCGGTTGGAAGGTTGTGGTGGCCGTTTGAAAGGGTGAGGCCTACTTGAATGAGGTGCATACCATCCACGTTAGCTTTCATCACCGCATAATTATTTTGTGGTTGCCGGAATGTTGGATGCGACGAAAAGACGACGCTAGAAAACTCCGTGTCCATAGAGAGGAAAGGTATAAGGCAATGACAGAACGAATCAACTCGAATTTTTATTCAAGATTGTAAGACCACACTAATCTCGTTATGACAGAACTGCAAGAGAGAGTCATATTGTTGTTTCTTTCTCTTCTTATATCTCTTTCTCTTTCAATCTCTCTTTCTTTTCCCTTTAAGAACAAAGAAACAACTATATCAATCCTCCTCACAACACTACTTTTATAGTCCAATCACACACAACTTACAAAAGATAATAAGATATAATTAGTATATGTAATCTAATCTTATAATCACACTTATTATTTCAACTTACAAAAGATAATAAGATATAATTAGTATATGTAATCTAATCTTATAATCACACTTATTATTTGTTTATGGTATGATTTAAGATATTGATTAAATATATCAAGATTGATTGTATTTTCCTTTTTTAAAATTTCTTAAATTTAAAAAAATATAAGATTACAACCTGAAATCTTATCTTACTTCATGCAGTGTACTCTTACTTGACATTTATTTACAGAATTTTAATACATATTTTAGGAGTTGATAACTTTAGAATCATAGATCATTTATCTTTTCTATCTCAATCCACAATTAGATCTAATTATCTTATTTATTTTTGAGCCGGATATATTTAAAATCTAAATATTTATTTTCTCTTTTTTGAGGATATGATTATATACGCAAATTATAATTAACTTGTCTATTTTAGGAGATTGATATATTTAAGTTGCGTATCATTATATTTATCTATTTTATGTTCCAATTTTTTAGTTGATTTATAAAACTACTCAAAAAATAATCTATTAAGAAAAATAATAATCAATTGTCTCAATTTTGATAATGTATATTTAATTAATTATATGATATAATAATAAATTTAATTTTACGATTGTGTTTCTAAATATAATAAATAACAATATAATTAATTACAAAATTATAATTATTTATTTATTTTCAAATTTTTTTAATAAATTATTTACAGTATGATCTTGATAATCAATACTTACTTTTGATATTACTCTTCTATCACCTATAACAACTAGGCGATTTTATTTTTATATATTTATAATATAGAAATTCATTAACAATGTGATTAAATTTTTTAATAAAACCATTCATCAATTATAATTGTATTACTTAGTTTAACTTGTAATTTAAATATAAAGTTTAACGATAAAATTAAAATTTAAAGGCGTAAAATTTACCTTTCAATCATGGACTATATTAGCTGGATTAAACAGATATTAATTCTGAATATTGGAGAGATTATACGTAAGTAGTTCATCAACCTTCTTTCTTTAACTTTCCAATCCATCCTTTTGTTTCCTTCTCCCACAAACAACATAAAGTTTACAATAAACAAAAAAACACATTTTTTAAGTTAAAACTAAAAATCACAGACAATTACAGCCTAAATTTAAATTTATTTAAAACTATTTATTTTTTCTAACACAAACTATATTTATAAAATGAAAATACTGTACAAAATTAATTTAATCCACATAAATTGGTTATCCGATATTTATTTTATATTTATTATTAAAAAAAATACATTGATTATTATGTATAGTTTATACGTTTTACTTTTATCTGATAATTAAGTGGTAAAATGAGCAATTAAATATTTTTATTTGAAATTATTATTTTGTTTAATCTTTATATCTATAGATTTATTTCTTTTATCAAAAATATCTTTATATCATTCTCACTTTTTCAGTTAATAACTTACTTAAATTATATACTTTAATTATTTTCATATATTAATTTTTGTTTTATAATTTTGAATGATGGAAATATAATTTATTTTCTACTACATCAAAATGCATTTCTAGATTTTGTTTCCTGAATCTAAATATTTATTTCCTCTTTTTTGAAGATATGATTAACGCAAATCATAACTGACTTGTCTATTTTAGATTATTGATATATTTAAATTTTAGATAATTATTTTATTTATTTAATGTTACCTTTTTTTCTCAATTTTTAAAATATGAAAATCTAAAATCAACTTTATATTTAAAATATTATGTACATTATCGATCTTTAACGAAATAAAGAAAATTTTTATATTAAAATATAACTGAATAATATTAAAGTGTTTAAAATAAACAAATCCATGTACACTGTAGACGTATAAATCAGATAGATAGTTTGTTATCACATATGAGAGTTTGTTTGTACTAAACAATCATATAATTATACCCCTATCACTTAATTTTTACTATATATTTTTAAGGTATAATTATCTTATTGATCCTTATATTTAGGGTCAATATGCAATTTAATACAGTGGTTTTTAAAAAAAATTAATTTGATCCCTATGTTTTTTAAAAAGTATCTAAATTGATCATTTCTGTTAACTTTCCCCCAATGACGTCAAGTGTTGCTGATGTGGCAGAGAGAATAGAGACACATTGGATTGTTTCTCTCTTTGGCTAAAACTTTCCAACTTCTTCACTGCTACCACACTAGAATCATCCAACGTTCCTTTAAAAACAGAACCAAATCCTCCTCCTCCCAATTTCTCAGAGAAATTCCTAGTTGCATCTTGTAAATCTTTGTATCCATATGCCACCACCACCTTCATCACACCCAATTCTGCTCAACATCCCTTAACCTTCTCCTTCCTCACTTCCTCTCTTATTTTTCAAGCGCAACTAATTTTTGGGGTTCCGACATGGAACCCGGTGGAGAGATTAAGAAGGGCGTCGAAGGAAGAAAGGGCAATGGCCCAAAGAAGAAGCTGGTCACAAGGTCTGTTAGGGCTGAACTCCAATTTCCTATCGGAAAAGTAGGGCGTTACTTGAAGAAAGGAAGGTACACGAAGCGTGTGGGTACCAATGATCCTATTTACTTGGCTGCAGTTGACGAAGGTGCATATGAGAGGACTCCCTTTGAAGCATCTCTTAAATGGAAGAAACCCTAAGCCCCCAATGTTAAACTTTATTAATCTATGCAAAACCCTTCAACTTGCCACCTAAAACAACACCTGATCCAATGTGTCTCTGTTCTCTCTGCCACATCAGCAACACTTGACGTCATTGGGAAAAAGTTAACGGAAATGACTAATTTGGATACTTTACTGAACAGGATGATCAGTTCTCGGTGTAATTAGCAGATAGATCAGCTCGATTTTTGGGTCGTTGAGGTGGGTCATGAGTTTGGGCCAAGTTATGTTAGTAAGCCTGATGGAGCGTAATTAAAGTCAAATGTTTGTCGCATGTTAATATAAGATTTATTAACAGAATGCATTCCAACCCTAAGGATACCTTTTAACCTAAGCGTGCGTTTTAGGGCACGAGGTGGTTAAGTTACATGTTGAAAAGATAAGTTAGCGCCATGAGAAAAGGTGCTCACATAAACAAAAAGTTACCCTGCAGTTAGCACTTATGAGTGGTGCCTTATTGGCAGGTGGTTTTCTGTTATTATTTTATGCTTTCATTAGAGATAAGATTCTCATGAGGGAAAGCTGTTACAAGAGTAATTATAAAAGGGGAATAAAACCCCAAGTAAAGGTATGCTATTTCTACGCTTGAAACTAGACACTTATTATACACTCTTAAAGCTCTCATTGACTTGATCGTCGGAATCTTGTCAACAGGTAGAGCCCCCCTCTATTTTAGCGGAGCCGAGTTCCAAAGTGATGAAGAGAGTAAAGACCAGAAGACAAAGGAGATCAACTTGAAGTGGAGCTCTCCAAGCTAGTCAACCGATGAGAACATTTTGCGCCCACCATGGGGTCTGATAAAACCTGATCTCATCCATAATTGCGTGTGAGTTTTAGATGAGATGAGAAACACCAGGAAAGGACCTACGGGATCGGAAGGGAGTGAGGTCCCCACCTTACAACAGCTTATGGAGACCGTGAGGGCTCTCCAAGAGACCAATGAGCGATATTGACTAGAACAAGAGCAGATCTGTTTGGAAGCCAGGGCCGAATAGGAAAGGTTGATGGCAGAAGCTAGAGTCGAGCATGAGAGGATCATCGCCGAAGCACGGGCTAAGCAAGTGCTTAGGCAAGATCAGCTGATGGCGAAAATAGATGCGTCACGAGCGACCAGTGAAGAATTGTGCAAAGCCACTGAGGACTTACGCAAGGGCCTACAACAACGTGATCAATGCTCTGATAGGGAGTGAGGCCTACACCCTCCCTTGAGGGCTCATCCCAAGCCATTCTCACAAGCGATTATGGACGAACCTGTGCCGCCACATTACATCATACCCAAGATCATATTCATGGGCAGTGAGGACCTCGAGAACCACCTCGCAACATTCAACGCCCAGATAATTATTTCTGGAGGAACAGATGTTGTCCATTGCAAGATGTCCATGCATACACTAACCGGTACGACTTTACAGTGGTTCAGCAGGCTCCTTGATGGCCACATCACTTTCTTTAACCAGTTTTCTGAGCTGTTCAGGGACCAATTCTCTGTGAATCAGGCCAGACCACTAATTTTGTATGACCTTTTCAACGTAAGACAAAGGGAAGGGGAGTTGTTGAAGAGTTACCTAAATAGATTATGGGCGTTTATAGTAAAGCTCCAGGCCCGGGATGAAGTCATCATGGTCTACGCCTATGAGCAAGGGATCATGGCGGGACCATTTAGCGACTCAGTGATCAAGTGTCCGGCGGAGACGTTCACCGAAATACGATGACAAGTCGTTGGTCACATTAACGCTAAAGAGGTCGTTGCCACAAAGCGTAGCAGTTTTCATGAGTGGTAATCAAAGCCTAAGGAGAGCAACCGCTCTCAACCCATGAGGGTTAATGAGACCTCGACGAGTAAGAAGACGAAATCAAGGTATGCACCATACCCTACCAAGAAAAGTGGGCCCAAGGGGAAGACTAGAGGAGGACCATCGTTCTGACCCTAGTTCCACGTGTCTTACAAGGAATTGTTAGGAGTGCTAGTAGTTGTAGAGAAGCTGAATTTCCCTTAGGAGACAAACAGAAATCTGGGACCTCAAAAGGAGGCCTGGTGTGAGTTCCACAAGGGTTGCGTTTCAGGCACGACGTGGAGAAATGTATAGCCTTGGGTAACCAGCTGGGGGGTTTGGTGAAAGATAGATTCTTTAAGGAATATCTTGAATCCGACCAGGAAGAGTTGGAAGAAGAGACTGTTGTTAGGGACCAAGTGCATGAGATACCAGTCCATAGTGAGGTGAACACCATTTCAGGGGGGCTCTCGGGAGGAGGGAACTTTACTTCCAAGCGAAAGCGATACGTAAGGGCGATCATGACCATGGAACCAAGGAGGCCTGACTCATCTAAGCTCGACCTCTATTTCACAAAATCCAACCTAGAGGACGTATTCCTTCACGAAGATGATCTAGTAGTTATATCCATGGTCACCGTGGGAAGGAAGGTACATCGGGTTCTCATTGACCCAGGGAGCTCAGCCGACGTGATGTTCTGGTCAACCTTTAATATTTTGTAGTTGTCTCCCAACTAAATACAACCATATGATGGTTATTTGTTTGGCTTTGCGGGAGATCAGGCAGAAGTGTAGAGGTATATTGAGCTGAGGATGACCTTTTTTTATGGCACCTTAGCTCGGACCATCAATGTCAGGTACATCGTGGTAAATGCTTCCTCAGCTTATAATTTGCTTTTGGGGAGAAGCGCCTTGAGCAAATTGGGTGCGGTGGCCTCAACGAAGCATAAGAAAATAGCGAGAAAGTGCTACAAGAGTAGCCTAAAGCACAGGAGAGGAACGTATTCCATCATTGTCCAGATAGGAATGCCCGAGGAGATTGTGGAAGTCGAAGTCGTCAGTGAAAGACGACCTGGATCTGCTAGTGAGGTTCAGGAAAGAGAGAAAGGAAGAAAGAAGTTCAAACTCGGTTCATCAATATGCCAAGAATTGCAGGACAAGATAGCTGAGGTGATAGAAAAACATCTTGATGCTTCTTTCGCTTGGTCATCTGCGGATATGCCCGGAATAGACCCAGATTTCTTATGCCATAGACTCATTATGGATGAGAGGGTCAGGCCAGTAGTCCAAAGAAGGCGGAAGTTCAACGAAGAAAGGTGCGAGATCATTAAAGAAGAAACCTAGAAGTTGCTGAGTGTTGCCATATAAAGGAGATACAATACCCTGAATGGCTGGCGAATGTGGTACTAGTACACAAAGCCAATATGAAGTGGAGGATGTGCGTCAATTTCACTAATTTGAATAAAGCCTGTCTTAAAGATTCATATCCACTCCCAAGTATAGACTATTTGGTGGACAGTGCCTCAGGGTGGCGACTTCTAAGCTTCCTGGACGCGTTCTCGGGATACAATCAGATTCGCATGCACCCGAGAGACGAAAGCAAAAGTGCTTTCATGGTCGAGCTCGCCATTTACTATTATAAGGTCATGCCTTTAGGCCTCAAAAATGTTGGTGCCACCTATTAGAGGTTGATGGACAGGATTCTCACCATAATGATAGGGCGAAACATGCAGGCATATGTAGACGACATGGTCGTCACGTCAGAAGAGAAAAATCGGCACATTGTCGACATAGAGGAGCTATTCACAACGATAGCCAAATACAATTTGAAGCTAAACCCCAAGAAGTGCATGTTTGGGGTAGAAGTAGGGAAGTTCCTTGGTTTCTTGCTTACCGAGAGAGGTATAGAGGCCAACCTTGACAAATGCATCACAATCATAGGGATGAGGAGCCCTATCAGTGTGAAGGAGGTCCAGCAATTGACTGGACGGATGGTTGCCCTATCTCGGTTCTTATCGGCTAGTGGAGATAAAGGTTACCCCTATTTTCAGTGCCTAAAGAAGAATAATCGGTTCGTATGGACCCAGTAGTGTGAAGAGGCTTTCCTTAAGCTAAAGGAATATTTAGCCAATCCTCCCATCCTATGTCAGCCGCTGCCAGGTACTCCCCTTTGTCTTTATTTTGCAGTCACAGATAGGACAATTAGCTTGATCATTGTGCAAGATCAGGACCAAGCACAGAGGCCTATCTACTTTGTGAGCAAGGTATTGAAGGGGCCAGAAACGCGATACCAGGCCATCGAGAAGGCCGCTTTGGAAGTAGTATTCACAGCTCGGCGGCTCCATCATTATTTCCAGAGTTTCACTATCATTGTGATGACTGATCTAACCATTCGTAAGGTCCTTCAAAAGCCTATTGGGCGGTAGAGTTGTCCGAGTTTCATGTGCAGTATGAACCCCGCGAGCCGATCAAAGGCTCGGTATACATGAATTTCATTGTCAAGCTTTCATCTGAAGGTTTCCAGCCCGATCCCAATGACTTCCAATGGGTCCCCTTTGTTGATGGATCCTCTAACCAACAAGGGAGTGGAGCTGATGTCATTCTGGAAGGACCCAGTGGGTTATTGATCGAGCAAGCTTTGAGGTTTGCCTTCAAAGCCAGTAACAACCAAGCTAAGTATGAAACCCTGATAGTCGGGATGCTGCTAGCCAAGGAGTTGGGTGCACAAAATCTAGTAGTGAAGAGTGACTCATTACTTGTTACAGGACAGGTCATAGGTGAGTACTAGGCTAAAGACCCACAACTAGCCTCTTACCTCACCTATGTCATGCTGTTGAAAGAGGCTTTCGCAACGTTCAAGCTGGTTCACGTCCCCAGAGCTTGAAGGAAAAGGAAAAGGAGGTTAGCAAAGGTCAGTCATGCAGGAGACCTTGAAGTTGCCTAACACTACATCAGGGGGGCTATTTGGAAACAGTCGAGCGAAGGTGTAAGGAGTAAACTCATAACATAGGGGTAAGCACAAATCGTTAACTCAGGAAACCCTAAACGTTCCCAGAATAACCACTTATGGGTTGTTGGGGAATGAGCCCTTGGAAGTCCTGCAGATTAACATTGTGGAAACCTGGATGACTCCGTACCAACGCTACTTGGCTGATGGTTTGCTCCTTGAAGAGCCCATGGAAGCCAAGACAATCAAGAGGAATGCTAGGAAGTATACCCTAATAGATGGCAAGCTGTTCCGTCACGGGTATATCCATCCAATCCTCACTTGTGTAAGCGAGGACCAGTGCACCCGTATCATGGGAGAGTTTCATGAAAGAATTTGTGGAAGCCACATTGGAGGAGGAGCTCTCTCGTTAAAGGTAATCCGAGCAGGGTATTACTGGCCAACAGTGAAGGAAGATTGTGTGAAATATGCGCAGCGATCTGAAAGTGTTAGAAGCACACGGATTGGCATCACGCACCAGTCGAGGAGTTGCGGTCGATCTATAGCTCATGGCCCTTCCATACCTAGGGAATAAACATCTTAAGCCCTTTTCCTTCTAGCAATACGTAAAATGAAGTATCTCATAGTAGCTATTGAATACTTCATTAAGTTGATAGAAGCAGAGCTGATCGCACAAATAACTGTTCACAAGGTGCAACATTTCGTGTGGAAGAACATTGTATGCCGCTTTGGGATCCCAAGACACCTAGTATCCGACAACAAAACCCAATTGGCAAGCCAGCAGTTGCACAAGTTGTGCTCAGAGCTTAGTATAAAACAGGTATTTTTCTCAGTTGAACATCCTCAGACAAATGGTCAGTTTGAGTCTGCCAACAGAGTCCTACTCAGAGGATTGAAGAGGAGGTTGGAGAAATCTAAAGGGACCTGGTCAGAAGAAGTTCCTTGGATCCTATGGGCTTACCACACCACTCCTCAGACAATAACTAAGGAGACACCTTTCAGCTTGGTGTGTGGATCAAATGCCATGATACATGTGGAGATTCAAGAGAGCTCTCCTCGTTTCCAGAACTTTGTTAGCGAAGAATCTTAACAAAGGAAGGAAAATAAACCAGGATCTGTTGGACGAAGTATGCGAGCAAGCTCGCATTAATTTTAAAAATCTGAAGAGAAAGGTGGAGATGAGGAAGAAATCCAAGTTGAAACCCCGACATTTCAGGGTTGCCGACTTGGTGATGAGAAAAGCTCAAAGAATAAGCTATCTCCAAAGTAGACCGGCTCATTCCACGTAGCTGAGACACTTGGGAACGGAGCTTATAGGCTGGAAACCCTTGAAAGGGGACCAATACCTCGAACGTGGAACATGGCGAATCTTAAATTTTATTTTAGTTAAGACATTTTGTTGATATTTTCTTTTGAATAGTGTAAGAATCAAGGAAATACTCTTTTTCCCTTCAGATGGTTTTTTAACTAGGTTACCCAATGAAAAGAAACTATTGCCAAAAGATGATGCATTAGATTTGCTTTTTAACGTATGGTAAGGCAACCTTTCTCGGTAAGTGTCCGAGTAGGCACCCCACTCACAAATTAGTAATTTAAATTCAGGTGATATGACCTCTTCTCGGTAAGATTATCTGAGATCAGGCACCCTGAAATCCAGTTGGTCATAACTAAAATTGTTTGGCTTAAGGTAAGATAAGACAACCTTCTCTCAGTAAGACTATCAGAGATCAAGCCCTCTAAAATCCAGTTAGCCATAACTAAGATTGTTTGGCTCAAGTTCAGGTAAGACGACCTTTTTCTCGGTTAGATTATCCAAGTTTAGGCGCCCTAAAGTTTAAACCGGCCATAACTAAGACTCTTTGGCTTAAGATAAAGTAAGTCAACCTAGCTTGGTATCAATACGACTACTCGAGTAAGAGTACTCCGTAGTCTAATCGGTTATGAGAAAATTGATCACCCTTAGACAGATAAGACGACCTAGCCGGCCTGATCAACCGAGCTCAGGCGCCCTATAGCTGATCAACCATAACCAAGATTGTTTGGTCATAATCTGACAAAGACGCATTATGATTAAGTTGTGCATTATGTTAGAATACATGGCCTTCAACAAGAGGGGGGTGAATAGTTTATGAAAGATTTTCAAAAACTTTGAAGGTACAATAAAACTCAGTGCAGAATTACAAATAAAGAAATCAAGTTAGCCAAGAATATATTCTGTTTTAAGTGAAATACAGAAAAACAATCGGTTGTTTCTTAGAAACAATCGGTTGTTTATATCAGCAGATTTAAAACAACTTAAAACAGCAATTAAAAGAGTTAGGGATGAGAGAAAAACACACCAACAGTTTTATACTGGTTCACCCTACTCATAAGGGCTACATCCAGTTCCTAGAAAACCACTGGGTTCCACTATGCAATGAATCACAGATTACACACACCGCACACCAAAGTAATGACCTTGAACCCCTCAAGAAACACACTACCTTTGGCAAACCACACCACAGAATTCAGAACCCTTCTGAATCTGTAGTTACAACCTTTTACAGAAATACAATAATCAAGGAAGAGAGAACAGGATACACCTGGGAATTACAAAGCTTCAAGATCAGAAAATACAACCCAGTCCTATTCCACACACTTGAAAATCCAAAGTTTGAATGAATCTTGAAAACACTTAGTCAAATCTTACTTTGATTTCTCAAAATTGTTTCTTACATTTTAGAAACTTCTAACCAACTTTATATAGACCAACAGAATGGTCAAAAGCATTTAAAACAGGAGCGCATTCAGTTAGAAATCATTTAATAAAGATTCAATTCAAAAACACAAAGCTGTTAGGATTTTCACAACAGACAACCGATTGTTTTATTGAGACAATCGATTGTTTTGGCTTTGACAGCTTAGTCAACCAAGCCAAACACTTTTCAACCTTTTCAAAAACCTTCTAAGTATAAAACAATCAGTTGTTTCGAAAAAACAACAGGTTGTTTTTCACTTAGTTGAAAAACATTCCATTTTAAAAAGGCTTTCAATTCAAACTTGTTTTGGATTCAAACAAGGTGTGGATTACATAAAATCTACCCCTGTTCCAACCCATACGCAGCAGCGACTCCAGCCATCATCAAACACATTGGATTTGGATTCTTCAAAGCTCTTGATCATCCTTGATCAACACATTGTGGGTTCAGAAGTCACCCAAACTCAAGCACTACCTAGTCCAACAATATGCTACTGAAGGGTTGAGGTGCGAGCACCCTCAAAGACCAGCAAGTTGCCTTTTGATGTTGGTCGGACCTAGAAGGATGCAACTATCCAGCATGCGCTATACGAGGTAAGGAGTGGCAAGACCAGAGTAGGTCATCCGCCAAGTTGAGCCAAGAAGGAACATTGCCTCGTTGCGGCCACACGGCATAATATGTCAAGAGGTTAGTTTTGTTAAGAAAGAGCTTTACAATTTTATGCTTGGAGTAGTCTAACTTGTCATTTTAGTATTCTTTACTTCATGAGCGAACAAGTTAACTTCAACATTAAAGATTCGCATGTGTAGTCGTTGCTCATGAACACATGTGTAATGAAGTATTGTGCCTAAGCTAATCGAGGTCTATAGTGACATGCATACGTAAAGTTATGAGATGTTCATACATGATGAAGAAATCGAAGGTAGCCAAGGAAGACAACAATAATGCTATTAATTCAGAATAAGTCATTTATACATCAAGATAATCCCATGGATCAATCCTCTCTAAGCTGACCATCTACTACAGTCTTCCCTGGGCCTAAGTTTCAAAAATCTATTTCAGGATGAAAACCCAACACCTGTTTTAAACCCCACCAAGAAGGCCTGGGCTACCTCCGCCTTGTAGACTTCAACCTCCTTGGCGAGGTCTTCGTCCTTTTGGGTTAGCTCCCTCTTCAAGGCTGCCAGGTTGTTGTGCCTTTTGGTTAGGCAAGTAGCCTGCTCCGCAGCCTCTTGGGTCCTCTAGCGAGGAGCTGCCCGATTTTTTGGTGGAGTGTTTGTGACTGTTGAAGTTCCTTTTGAAGACGCTCCACCTCCATACAAATATTTTCCTTGGCCTTGAACTCCTCCATTGTCTTCCGGCCTCGTATCTTCTTGGCAAGCAGGCTGTTGGTGGCAAGTGCAAGCCCGAATTGCTTCATGGCCTCATGAATCATATGTTCTTCATCATGGGCCATGAATTTCTCTTCGTCCTCGGGGAGAGCACCAGTGCACCTTCGAGGTATGTGGGAATATCTACACTTGGGTCCCACAACCCCTTCCTTTTGGAGCTCTCCCTCTGCCTTCGAAGGTGGTCATCACGTTACAGGGTGGGGTTTTTTTCCTTGGTGGCGAGGCATGGGCATAAGGAGCTCGGCCGTCCAAGCGAGTGCTCCAAGGAGACAACAGGAGCCTTCCTCTTCTGGGCAAACACTAGCTCCGAAGTGGTGTCTTCTTCATCGTCGGCAGGGGCAGTGACAGGTGCCTTCAGCGGCAAAAGACTGGTCACCTTTATTTTCTTGGCCATATTCTCTAGATCTTGCTTGCTGAACCTGGCTAACATCCTTTATGTAAAACAAACAAAGAGATTATTAGAAGTCGCAAAGGATTTGGATTCGCTAAGGGTTAGGAAGGGGGAAGTACCAATATAGGCCTTAAGGTCGTTGGGGGTGAACTCTATGCTCAGGAGGAAAGCAGTGTCAAAGACGACCTGCAATCCCGACAAGAATTTGCAGACCTCCTAATCGAAAGGGTGCAGATCTTCCAAGCGTCGAACCATTTTGAAGCTAGTGTTTTAGGTACAATACAGTGGGAACCCGTCCAGAAGGGTCGGATGCCATTGATTAAGCCTAAATTTAAGAAAATAGCCTTTGAAATTTTTATAAGAGGATTGGAAGAGGGTGAGCAAACCTCTTCCAGAAGCTCCATTTAAAGACACTCACAATTGGCAGCCTTGGCATTTGGCCTCAAAGAAATAAAGGAAGACCTCCACAGACGGCAAAATTTTGACCTAGGAGCAAAGAATAGAGAAAGTTCGGACAAATGCCCAGCTATTTGGATGTAGCTGGGTTGGAGCTACATTCAACTCGGTTAGCAACTTTTTTTCAAATATGGTAAGAGGTAAACATAGAAGGACCTTTTTGAAAACGGTCGCGTAAAAGAAACAAAAGGGACCATCAAAGTCCGAGGATTCATCGCAACAGATGGGCTCATCCTCTTTACAGGGAACCATACGCACCCTATCATTCTTTCTGCCAAAATGGCAACTGCTTTTCCTAAGAGCTACTATTGATTGGGTCGAGGTAAAGGAAGAGGTTTCTTCTAAAAGCTTTTGGGAAGCCTAGGGATATAATTTTTTGTAATCCATAGCAGAGGTATATCTAAATATGCAAAACACAAACAGAGTACAAGAACAGATTCAGACTAGGCAAAGCAATCATCAACAAGTATCGGCAAGATGCAATAGAACGGTAAAAATGCATACTTTTAGTAGCATGGATAATAGTTCAGGCAATTTCATACAGTTGAATGAGCAATAAAGCGATAACGGTAAAGAAATTACCTGGTGCAACGAAAGCTTGGAACTAGTGGAATTTTTCGATGTGCGAACGAAGATGCAGAGGAGTTGCGAAGAGTGCAAGAGTTTTGATGAAACAGTGAAGTAGAAATGGGTTTCGAAGGTTGGCTTATACGAATATGGGAGTATAAAGTGGCAACGTTCCCCCCATTGATGAAGTGCCACGTGTGCGCTCGAGATTTAGTATGGTGAGACGTCACCTCAGAAACGCTTCGTGCACCGCAGCTCAGCTAACTGCTCAAAAACCGTCACCTCAGTCGCCATTACGCTTGGAAGCCTCTTCTTTAAGTCAAGCTCAGTTCGAGTCTGGGGGGCTTGTGTACTGAACAGAGTGCTTGGTTCTCGGTGTAATTAGCAGGTAGGTCAACTCGGTTTTTGAGTCGTTGAGGTGGGTCATGAGTTTGGCCCAAGTTATGTTAGTAAGCCCGGTGGAGCATAATCAAAGTCATATGTTCGCCGCTTGTTAACATAAGATTTATTAACAGAATGCATTATAACCCTAAGGATACATTTTAACCTAAGCGTGCGTTTTAAGGCACGAGGTGGTTAAGTTGCATGTTGAAAAGATAAGTTTGCGCCGTGAGAAGAGGTGCTCACATAAACAGAATGTTACCCTGCAGTTACCACTTATGAGTGGTGCCCTGTTGGCAGGTGGTTTTCTGTTATTATTTTATGCTTTCCTTAGAGATAAGATTCTCATGAGGAAAAGCTATTACAAGAGTAATTATAAAAGGGGAATAAGACCCCAGGTAAAGGTATGTTGTTTCTAAGCTTGAAACTAGACACTTATTATACACTCTTAAAGCTCTCATTGACTTGATCATCGAAGTCTTGTCAACAGGTAGAGCCCCCCTCTATTTTAGCGAAGCCGAGTTCCAGAGTGATGAAGAGAGTCAAGACCAGAAGACAGAGGAGATCAACCTGAAGTGGAGCTCTCCAAGTCAGTCAACCGATAAGGAGGTCAATCGGAGAGAACATAAACTTTTTAAAAAACATAGAGACGAAATTGATTTTTTTAAAAACCCACCACTATACTAAATTGAATATTGACCCTAAATATAAAGACCAATAAGGTAATTATACCTATTTTTAATCATATATTACCAAGTGATTGATGGTAATATACCAAGGAATTCCTCTTATTTTTCATGTTTAATTTACAAAGTTTGAAGAATTTTATATGATTTCTGATAAAACCAAGTTAGTCCCTAAGATGTAGAAACCTTAAAAAATGTAAAAACTTTGAACTTTGAATAATACGCGGCATGAACACCCTTCCCCTTTTTGCATTTGCATCTTTATTTCCCCTTAATTCATTCATTCACGTAAGAGACTCAGTCACCTATGTTAGTTAATAGACCCACTTCACAATATTATTACTCTAATCTCTTCACTTAGATATTATTATATTATTAATTATGGAAATCAATGAGTGAATTCAAACTCACTTAATACGCAAGCTTATATAATTTTTTTTTCAGCTTAAGATGTTTTTCTACTTTTTTTTTAATGCATATATAAAGGGATAAAATATAAGGTTAATTAATTACTCAATGTTGAGACCCATAAATGAATATTAATGTGTTATATTAACAATTAAAGATCATTTTATGGCTACATTATTCAACTATTGTGTTCAATTGTAATTGTGTAATTATCATTGTGAATTTCGAGAATAAGTAGGAGTAAGTGGTAATAATTTAGAAATGATAGCAAGAAAAGAATGAATTAAAAATAAACAATTGAGTAAAATTCATTATAGAATAAAGAGTACAAAGGAAAATTTTATAATTAATTTATCGATACGAATACGCGTCATAAGGTGATCTTCTTATTTGTTTCTGAGGTCTTCGTTGAGGGTGATCGTTGAACAGGGTGGAGATGGAAGTGGATCATCATCATTGGTATCGTCATCATCGTTATGTCCTTCATTAACAGGTCCTGGGGAGGACATTGTGGGGTGACAATATTGCATGCATGATGTGGGATTGTATGCAAATGGAGGGGTTAATGTTAATGTTGCAAACATAATTGGTGGAATGGGAAAAGTATCTGTTTGAGAAGGACAAATATTATAGTTGTATGGAACTTGTTGGTGTGGAGAATGAGATGAGAGGTGGCGGAGATGATCCATGTATGTGGATGAATGGATGTGAAGACCCGATTGAATCGACCAACCTAGAAACCATGAGCGTAAGGAGCAAACCTGAAAATACTGATAAGTTAGTTGCGATTGCGATTGGGGTTGCATGGGCTCTTGTGGCGTGTTGTACTGTTGTAAAACAATGTTAACTTTGACGTTAAAAAAATAACATGATTAAAATTAAGAGCTAAATATGAGTTTACTTACATCATTACCGAATGTGGGTTCCTAAGGTGTTATGTAGCAAATAGTATGGTTAATGTACCATTGCATGTATGATGTCGTATCGTGCAAAGTGTCATTATCGTTGAACTCAACACCTTTAATGAGACGATTAGTCCACATTACTAACCATCATTAATGGTATTTTAGCCAATCTATATCTAATCTACCCCGCATATCTTCTTTGTAGAGCTGATCAAAGTTGAGTGGGTCAGATGGGATAGGTTATAGAAATCCAAATTGCCACATAAACCGATCAACTTGACGAAAATCAATGGTTGCAAAATAGATGAGCGGAACTACGGTCCTACTAACAAGAGAAACTTCATCAGTGATAAATGAAGTGACGTTTAGCCTAGAGTAGGGAGTCCACAAGATTTGTATAATATTGGCATTAGTATGGAAAATTGTATACTTATGAAGATTACAATTGAAATAGTTATAATGTTAGTACCAACTTGTTTTGGCTATAAATCATCTAATGTCTTTCATATCAAAGTAATTGTAGTTGTAGGTGGGTGGTACCTCTGTGATGGTGCACGAGACCATCTTGTATAAGCAAATATTATATTACTAACTTGCTCATGAAAGTTCATTTATTTAGTAAATTTGAAGTGTGAAAATATACCTTGGCCGACAAAAATGTTCTCTGGCTCGATTGTTAGGGAAATGAAGCCCAAGATTGCAAGAGTATCATGCAACCTCCTATGTTGCATTGGTTAAAGTCAATACCGTGATCCAATTTTTTTATTAATTTCTTCATTTTTTTATCCATGTATTTATGCCTTCATTTTATTTTATTCAAGTGGAACATAAATTCACCAATAACAAATATTCCTCCATAAAATTCATAAGCTAATATGTATGTTAACCTTAATCATTATTCAAAACAATATTTTTAAACACATTTTTACTATCTTTACAATTTTATTAAAATTATCATTCCTCATCCTTTATACAATTATGAAAGTTATATTTTTCACATCAAAATTTTATATACTATTTACAATCAATAATATTTTACATATTAATATTATTATTTACATAAACTATAAAGTAATATTTTTTAAGACCCATCTACAAACATAAAATTTTTATTTATAAAATAACAATTAAATACAGAATTTTAATTAATTTTAAATTTAATTAAGTAATTAATAAATATATTAATATTTATTATTTTAGAAAATTAAAAAATTTAACTACATTGAAATTGTGTCAAGGTAATATAACTTTAGTTAAAAGAAAAATTAATCAAAATCCTACCACTTTAACACAATTTCACCTTAATTTATCACAAATCATGTCAATTTGACACGAGTTTTTAAAAAAAATTGTGCCAATTAATTTTCAAAAAATCACCTCATTTGCACCAATACAGTAAAAAAAACCTTATCTATCAAACCTAACAGTATTACACTCAATTTTTATGGGTTGAAAATATATTAAGTAATATTTATAAAAAAAAAAAAACCAAGAATGAAATAACGTTACCTATCCAATTTTTTTTTTCTTGTGACAAAGTAAACTTGATTTAGCCTTTTATGAAAATTTACTTCAATTTAATTATTATAAAAAGTCTGATTTTTTTAATACGTAAAAATGTCCCTAATGTTATATCTTAATAACAAAATAATTCATAATAATAAACACAATTTTCATTTTGAGAAAAAAAATATTCTCGTGGAACATATTTATAAGAGAGGAAGAGTGAAAGAAGTTGATATGATAACTAAATTGAAGTAATAAGTTTAGTTTAGTTAGATATTAATATTAATATTGTTATTATTATTTTTATAATAATTATTATAATTATAAATATCATTATTATTATTTGTATTATAAATATTATTATAATTATAAATATTATTAACAATAATATAAAGAGGATTTTTTTTTTAACACATTTTTTTTTCAATTTTATCTTGACAAATATAAATTTTAAAATTTGAATTTAAAAAGAAAACTAGAAAACACAATTTTTGAATTTGAAAAAAAAAATTATATAAAGAGGATTTCTCTCTTTTCTGTACACATTTCTTTTCCAATTTTATTTTTATGATTTTAGAGTATAACAAATTTAATTTAGAAAACTTCAATTTTAAAAAAAAACTAGAAAACACAGTTATTGAATTTTAAACTGAACGTTTAAATTTGAAAAACAAAACTAGACGATATTTGTGTCTGCTTGGCCCACACAATTTGCGTCATTTCTACCGACGCAAAATTGACTTTGTTTCCACACTTTTCTTGACGACTTAATGGCCAACGCAAATCCGATATTTTTTCGTCCGTTTTCAGTTGTTTACGTCTGTTTTTGGCCGACGAAAAAAAACAAATTTTCTTGTAGTGAATTAATATCTTGAATCATATATAAAGAAATTATAAGTGTGATTATAAGATTTATCTTTTGTAAGCAATGTCTTTGTGATTTGGGCTATAAAAGTAGTCTAGTGAGGAGGATTAGTGTGGTTGTTTTGTTGTTCTTGATGGGAAGAGAAAGAGAGATTGGAAGAGAAAGCAGTATGGCCCTCCCTTGCAATTCTGTGATGACAAGATGCCCTCCTTGCAATTCTGTGATGACAAAATCAGTATGGTCTTACAACCTTGAATCGAAGTTCAAGTTGATTTGTTCCGTAATTGTCTTATACCCTTTCATCTCTATGATCGCAGAGTTCCCCAACGTCATCTTTCAATCACATCCAACATTCTGCCAACCCCAAAATAACTATGCAGTGGTGAAAGCTAACGTGGACGGTATGCACCTCATCCAAGTGGGCTCACCCTTTCAGACGACCACGACAACCTTCCAACCTTTGGAACCTCCAACACTTCATTTGAGAATTCAATTTCTGTGAGTTCTATGTGACACATCATCCTCATGCTTCTCACTCCATCGCCCTCCTTCGACGTCAAGCCATGAATTTTGATAAGAATCGAAACTTTGGATTGAGCATTATGCAATTCGCTGAGCTAATGATGCTCTTAAGACTCCTCTACAACAATAATATTCAATGGATTGCTTAGTGCCTATGATTTAGGGTACATGGTGAAGATATTGAGTAAGATTTTTTTTTTATATGCAACCATTTCTTATTCTTATTTGGATACAGAGTATACGATGTTAAGCATCTATTCAAATTTTGTCCCAATCTTCATGGCGATTTAGGTAGAGTTTCTGAGCCTTTGGATTTAGATAACAGTGCTAGAAAAAAAAAACCATCATGTTCTGATTGTTGAAAATGAAGCTTTGATGACCCCAAATCTGTGAAGAAAGCTTAGAGCCTGTGCTGCTGCTGTTAGGGATTAGTTTTAGAATGTTTAGAATTTGTAAGAATCATTCTTAAACCAAAGCACAGTTGAATCAATCTGGTTTTGAAAAAGAAAAGTGATTTTCTAAGCTAAGTGATAAACAACTGATTGATTTATCGGTTTAATCCATTGTTTTACACATAGCCTGTTTGGAGGGTTTTCAAACTGATTTTGACTTGGTTGACTAAAAGTCATAACCAATTCAACCGGTTACATAGACTTTTCAACCAGTTGATTTTTGAATTTCTAACAGCTTTTCAAAAACTTGTTAAACCTGATTTCAGTTGTTTTTGAAATTGTTTTTGGCTCATGATTAACTGCCTAAAATGGTCAGTTCTGTAGAGCTATAAAAAGGGATCACCCTTCTCATTTCAAAATACAAAAAAAGAGATTTAGAAATGGTTTTGAGAGAGTTTTGATTCAAAGTTTTGCCAAGATTGCTTTAGGTTGTGCAATTGGTTGGAGAAGTGGATTAGGAACTCTGTGATTTCCTGTAATCAGGTGTTATCTGTTTCATACTCTTTTGTAATTTTATTTCTATACTTGTGTTGTCAAGAAGTGTTGTCTGTTCTTGAGGGGATCAAGATCGACATTCTTGGTGTGTTATAGCCAAAGGAAGTGTGTGTTCTTTAGGGGTTCAAGATCACTTCTTTGGTGGGTGTGTGGTTGTAATTTGTTGTTGGTTACATAGTGAAATACCCAGTAGTTTTTGGGGACTGGATGTAGCTCTTGGTGTAAGAGTGAACCAGTATAAATTGGTTGTGCAATCTTCTCTCTCTCTCTCTCTCATTACAAACTGTTTGAAATTGTTTTTGTCTCTACTGTTATAAACAACTGGTTAAAACGAAATTTCAACAGATTGTTTTTCTGCAAACAATTGTAACTGCTTTGTGTTTTTGGCTTCCCTGATTTCTCTTTCTATAATTCTTCAGAAATTTTCATTCTTAGCCAATACTTACGAAAATTTTTCCTTAAACAATTCATCCCTCTTGTTAAGGCCATTAATTCTTACAATTGGCATCAAGAGCTAGGTTCTTGAAATTTTCTCAAGTTTTGTTTTTCAAATCAATTTTAAATGGCTGACAAGTTTTCTTTTGGGGAAGGTGCTTCTTTAAATAGACCACCTCTATTCTGTGGTGTGAACTATCAACTGTGGTGTTTTAGAATGCAAATTTTTGTTGAATCTATGGATAGGAAAATCTGGGATGTCATCACAAATAGTTTTTTCATGCCTATGCTTGAAACTAATACTGTTTTTTCTGAAAATGAAAAAGATCATCTTGATTGTGTTGCTAAAAATGTTATTGTATCTGCTTTTGATTCTAATGAGCTTCTTAGAATTTTAAAGTGTGTTTCAGCTAAAGATATGTGGGACACTCTTGAAAGAATTCATAAAGATTCAAAGAATGCTTGGCTGGACAATGACATGTCCTCTTCTGGATTATCCTCTATAGTTTCAAAAACCAACATATGTCTAATGGCAAAAGGAGATTCTGCATCAAACAGTATAAGTTCAAACTCTTCCATAAATACTGAAAATTATATTAACTTCTTGAGGCTTTTAAAGAGACTCATGAAGAAGTTTCTAGATTGACCCTTTTGAATAATCAGTTGAAAATTAAGAACTAGTGGTTGGAAAATAGAATCAAAGTCTAGGAAGAAGAATTGGACAATTCGAAAACTGATTTTGAAAATTTAGAGATGATTTATCAAAATTCTTCTTGCAAGTGTGATTCTAGTGTTTGTGAAAATTGTGAGTCTCTTCAAAAGAAGATTCACTATCTTATAAAAACTGTGGATAAGCTTTTTAAAGGGAAGTCCAATTCTGAAACTGTGCTTGCATCTCAGAACTATGTTTTTGGAAAATCTGGACTTGGCTTTTATCCATAGAGCAAGAAAAATGGGATTTCAAAACCTTTTTCAACTCTTGCAGAAAAACAACCGACTAAAAATTCTAAACAACCAGTTGTTTCTTGTGTCTACTATATGAGAAAGGGTCATTTTGTGAGATTCTGCAAAGTTCGTAAGATTCTTGTTCCCAAAGGTATTTTGAAATGGGTTCCTAAGGTTTCTAAGGTTCCTAAGGCTCCTACTAACATCATTGGACCCAAATTCATAAGGAGACCAAATCTTGCTTCTCAATCTTTTCTTGTAGGTATCCTTGGCAGCCAAGAATCACTTTTAGGCTTGAAGAATGACTACTAAAGGGAAAAACATCAAGAGTAAAGTCTGTCTTTGTGCCTGTACTTTCAATTGTATATGTCTTGCAAGGTTCTTTGAAAGTCAAAAGACACTTGGCACATGCATAGTGGTTGGTCAAAAGAGAAACTTCAAGAAAAAAGTGAGTATGTGTGTTTTCATTTCTCAATGTATGTAAGTGAGCCTTGTGACCATATGAACATCTCAAAGTCTTCTTTTTCGGTGAATCTATTGGGGTTCTCTGTGCAAAGGTATGAACAAATTACATATTGCATTTTTCATCAATTTAAAAGGTAATTTTTTGGCTCTGAAAAATGTTCTCTTTGATGTCACAGTAAAACAACCAATTGTTTTTATGAAACAACCGATTGTTTTGCCGCTGGCACCTCTGCATAAAGCAACCAAATTTGCTTAGGCATGATTAAACCTTTTTTTTTTAAAAAAAATATTTCCTTTGGTCAAATATACATTGAGTATGCCTCAGAATCGAATCATAGAAGAATATTTCCAGTTGTTTCTTTGAAAGCTCTATATCATTTTCTATTCTTGAAATGCCTTACATTGTCTGTACTACTGGACTATTGTATTATCCTTCTGGTTTCTGCTTTGTACAATCCTTCTCATTGTCTATTTGTGAGGATAAATAGAGGGAGAAGTTTATGTGTGTTTTGGTTGTATTGATAGCTTTAATATGATGCATTATGTTGATTGCTGCTCTGCACTTGAAAGCACTTGAACACTTCACTTTTTCTGCTAATGTTGTACATGCAGAACTATGGTACTTTATTCTTATTTATTTGCTTTATTATCATACAAATAATATCTGCCTTAATCTGTATATCTGTTTTTCGGTTTCTGTTGAAGGATTTGGTTTTATCAGTTTCAAATCTCTATCACAAAAAATCAACCGGTTGATTCTGCAAAACAACCGATTGCTTTAGCCCTGACAATATTGTGGTTATTTCTGCCTTATTTCTCTAAGCTTTGATTTGAATCCTTGATCTTTCTCTGTACCATTAGTGGTCAATGATGCATTTATTACTGCGTTGAACATGTGTTCTCTGTGCAATTACTGCTCTTTAAATAATATATTCCTCTTTGTGTTGGAAATTAAAACCTTTTAAAGCTTGGTCAAATCACCATGTGATTTTTCTGTGCTTTCTGTTAGGGTCTGACAGATTGCTTTATTGACTCTGGTTTGATTCTTTTTTGTTTGAATTTTAACCCACTAAATGCCAAAGTCTTGACTGCCTTTTCTGGTCATATATAAGTGTGGTAATGGGTTGTTCTTCTTCACAAGAAACAACCAACTATTTTTCTCTGTTCTAATTTGTTTATGCAGCGTGCCTTCTCTGTTCTTCTCTCACTAAACAATGGAATCAACTCCTCCATCTTCCAAAAGGATAAAGACAAGAGCTGTGAGAAGCGGGGGCAAACTTGAAAGCTGGTTTGCGAGTGAAACTGAATCAATTGAAAAATACCTACATGAGACAAGTAGGAAGGTGATCAATACTCCAAAAGATATCTCCTTCAGCTGGATGAAGCAGCAAAAGCTCATGGAAGAGAGAAGCCTGTTGAAAGAACAAATGCTGAAGCGTTTTCTGGAAATGTCTGGAACTATATATCCAGATTTGGTAAGAGCTTTCTATACAAACCTTCAATTTAATGGTAATCTTTGTTCTCATGTGAAAGGGGTAGACTTGGAGATAACCCATGAGGTGTGGACTGCTATAACTGGACTGAAGTACATCGGGCTGAGGATCAACAAAGGGAATATAGGAGTGGTGGATGAATTCAACAAGAGCTACCTTAAAAATCCACTCTCAAGAGTGAGGAAATTTTCTGTTGGAGGCTTAAAACTGAATGAAAGGCTTGTTGCCTTCATCATCTCCTGGGTTCTCACACCAAGGGGCAGCAACCACTCAACTCTGTCAGAGAAAGACTTGGTTTTCATCTACTATATCATGAACAAGGTGAAGCTGAATTGGATTCACATCATTAAGGACCACATGCAAAAGGCTACAAGGTTAAGTGATTTCCACTATCCCTATGCCATCTTAGTTTCTAAATTTCTTCACTATTTTGAAGTGGATTTAGAGGAAGAACTGTCTGAGGTTGTGAAGTCCTCAAGTGAAATCAATAATGGGTCCCTAAGCAAAATGGGATTCACCAAAATCGATGGCAAGTGGGTAAGCAAAGGAGGAGATCCAGCTGGATCATCCATTAGAGCCCAAGCCAAGAAGGAACATGAAGCTGCTGCTGGAGAGGAACCTGCTGCATTTGAAGCTGGACCAAGTGCAGCTGCTGGAGAAGAAAGGATTACATCAATGACTCCATTTGAAAGGATCATGATAAATCGAATGGATGGCTTTGCTGAAAGTCAACGAAATCTCTATGAGTTGTGTGATACAAGGTTCCATAGCATGAATACAAGGTTTCAAACCTTGGATGAACAAATTGAGGTTGTGCATAACCAACTCTTTGAGCTACAGTACAACAAGGATGAATGAAGCAAGCTTAATTTCTTTCTTTCCATTTATGGTTATTGATTCTGAACAATTTTCTTCTTTTATGTTGTTTTTAATCCCTTCTTTAACTCTATTTGTGAAGACAAATAGGGGGAGAAGTGGCTTTGGGGTTGTAATCGTCTAAATCCTGCACTTATTCTACTTTAGGTAGATGATAAACTGTTTACTCTGATATTTTTAACCGGTTATTCCTACGATTTAATCGTCAGTTTTTTTTGTTGCTGCACCTACGCTTGTGTTTCTGGTTTTCACATTGATTTGGTTGATCTTCCTATTTGGAAATCACCTAGTGGACTCTGGTTTTGGGGTGCTTGAGATATCTGGAATGGATTATCCTGTGTTTCTGCATCTGTTTGTGATTGCTGGTTGTGCCAAATTCCAAACAAAACATCCCAAAGCAACCCAGGGATTTGTCTTCATCAAATAGGGGGAGAATGTTGAAAATGAAGCTTTGATGACCCCAAATCTTTGAAGAAAGTTTGGAGCCTGTGCTTCTGCTATTAAGGATTAGTTTTAGAATGTTTATAATTAGTAAGAATCATTCTTAAACCAAAGCACAGCTGAATCAATCTGGTTTTGAAAAAGAAAAGTGTTTTCTAAGCTAAGTGATAAACAACTGATTGATTTATCGGTTTAATCCGTTGTTTTATAGATAGTCTGTTTGGAGGGTTTTCAAACTAATTTTGACTTGGTTGACTAACAGTCATAACCCATTCAATCGGTTAAATCGACTTTTCAATCGGTTGATTTTTGAATTTCTAACAACTTTTCAAAAACTTGTTAAACCTAATTTCAGTTGTTTTTTAAACTATTTTTGGCTCGTGATTAACTGCCTAAAGTGGTCAGTTCTGTAGAGCTATAAAAAGGGATCACCCTCCTCATTTCAAAATACAGAAAGAGAGATTTATAAATTATTTTGAGAGAGTTTTGATTCAAAGTTTTTCCAAGATTTCTTTAGGCTGTGCAATTAGTTTGAGAAGTGGATTAGGAGCTCAGTGATTTCCTATAATCAGGTGTTATTTGTTCCATACTCTTTTGTAATTGTATTTCTGTACTTGTGTTGTCAAGAAGTGTTGTGTGTTCTTGAGGGGATCAAGATCAACATTCTTGGTGTGTTATAGCCAAAGGAAGTGTGTGTTCTTGAGGAGTTCAAGATCACTTCTTCGGTAGGTGTGTGGTTGTAATCTGTTGTTGGTTACATAGTAAAATACCTAGTAGTTTCTGGGGATTGGATGTAGCTCTTGGTGTAAGAGTGAACCAGTATAAATTGGTTGTGCAATCTTCTCTCTCTCTCACCCATTACAAACTGTTTGAAATTGTTTTTGTCTCTGCTGCTATAAACAACCGGTTAAAACGAAATTTCAACCAATTGTTTTTTTACAAACAATTTTACCTACTTTGTGTTTTTGGCTTTCCTGATTGCTTTTTCTATAATTCTTCAGAAATCTTCATTCTTATTCAATACTTACGAAAATATTTTCTTAAACAATTCACCCCCTCTTATTAAAGTCATTAATTCTTACACTGATAACTTAGTCATTCTCCATATTTTTAATAAAATTAAGATTCTGTATTTTCATACACAGTTTGACTACCAAAAACATGCGGTTGTTCCGTATGGCTTATAAATGTCTGATTTTCCTTTTTTACGATCTTTCTAGTTCTATTATCTTTTCAGTATAATACAATTTTTAGATTCTACAATAATATATATCAATGCATTTTATAACTTTCTTTAATTATATCGCACCTATCTCTCTTCGTTTTTCCACCCTTATATATGTTTCTTCTTTAATTCTTTAATAATACATTTATGTTGTGATGGAATAAATCAAAAAATGTATTCGCTTTTGGAAACTCATTGTACAGTGGCTAAGTAATTCAAATCAGTGATGGTTCTGTCCCTCTCTTCTAAATACACTCAACCAACCAATGTAATTGATTGCTTTTAGGTACATGACCATTTAATATATCATCTTTTATTTCTATTTCTCAATTAAATTTTAGTTTTTGTATTGATTTGAAAACAGTTATACTATAATTTAATTTGATTATGAAATACTATAGTATATTTAATATTTAATTTAATTACTATACATTTTAATAACTTAGTTATATATAGAAAATTGTAATAATTTAAGTAAACAAAGACAGACTCGATGTATAATATGAATTATGTCAATCCTAAAAGATTAAACACACAGTAAATTTCTAATTTTTTTAATCCTTAATAGTAGATTTAGTATTAAGAAATATAAAATATAAATTAAAATTATATACTTTAAAAAGTCAATAATCAAATTAACAAATGTATTCATTATTGTGTATAAACAAGATAATTTACCCATAATTTATTTTTTATTTTGTTATGAACAATTAATTTTTTATAAATTATTATATTTTTAGTCAAAAAAAAGTGTGATGAATATAAGAGGACACTTGGGTGCATTAACCCTTGTACAACTTCATTATAGGTTATATATTCATTAATAAAAATTTTATTTTTTATAAATTATAGGTAAACTCGAATAGATAAGTGAACTTTAATTTTTGTTTGGTCTCTTATTTAAAAAAAAAAAATGTATTGTTACAAAATTATAAGATTATAACACTCTAAACTATCGTATTTACTTTTTTAGAACATGTGTGAATAGAAATATATAGTAAAATTCATAATGATATTGTAAATTTACATTATATATTAATTCAATAAAATTATAATTATTATAAATTTATAATGTAATATTTATAATAAAGATAACACAACAAACTTTTAAATATATTTAAAAGCAATCTCATATCTCTTTGATAGAATTGAAATTATAGTTTATGTAAAAATAACTTTTGACATAGAAGAAAAAAGACAATATTTTGTCTTTGCCTTTCTTTTTTCTTCCTCTCTTTATGATAATTATTTTTTGAGTCATAATTGGATTTTAAGGCAACTCAGAAAATCATAATTTTCTTAGTGCCTTCCAATGATCCAATGCTTCATAAACCCTAAATCATCCATGCAGCCCATAACTTCACTTATATTCATCATTATAAAAAACGAGTGGTGAACTTAAAGATAAAAGCTTTTGATACTAATTTGTTATTGAAATAACACTCAATAAAAGAAATAAAAAATATGTAAATATAACTAACTACATAAACCACATATCATATATAATATCCTAGATGATATCCTATATTTCTAGACATAAATATTGATAAATTATGATCATATATTAACAATTAAAAAAATACAAACAATTGAATAAACTGAATAAAAACTATATATGCGATAGTGATTCTAGTCATAATTTCAACAACAACTAACAAATTGATTCCTTGGACCTTCAAAAGAGCTTCTAATTCAACCTTGATCATACAATAATAATCTGTCTCGTAATGTAACAAAATGGTATGAAATCATTTTGTTCTTCTAGCGAAAACCTGTTGGATAGTGGGCAACTTAGTCCCAGTGGTTGGAGGTTGGGATTTAGGAGATGGCCTTGTTGTAGGAGCAAGAACATTCTGAATGCTTTTCTTCTGTGAACTCATTCTGCCAAACACACCTTCAACTTGGTTTTGGTTTTGGTTTTAATTTGTATATGGACTATGAAACATGGGAATGTGGGTGCTATGCATTTATAGGCATTATATTATATAGGAGAAGCTTTGTCGAACTAATGCATTGAACTTTCCAAGTGATTGATGGTAATATACTAAGGAATTCCTCTTATTTTTCATGTTAATTTACAAACTTTAAAATATATATATAATTAAGGGTTTGTGTGATGATATGTATATGAAAGTAGCTTGCTGCGGAAGGATGCGAAAGTAGTTAAGTAATTAATAATAGGTATAGATGTTTATTTGACTTCAAATAAGCAGTAGAAACGGTGACGAAAATTCTCATTGTGAAATGTTCAAAGTGTTAGACTTTGAATACGCGCCATGCATGGACACACCAGCAACCTACAATTTTCTGCCCTTTCCTCTTATATCTCTCTGCATTTACATCTTCATTTCCCATTATTTTCACTTTCACAATAATTAACTCTTTCACGTAAGAGACTAACTCACCTACGTTAATACATCATAATATTAGTGTCTTCTTTTTCTATCACCTTTTCTTACTTATAACCATAAAATTACAATTTAAAAACACTCTAATACATCATTCATCAAATTCATGCGGTTGGAGATATTAAATTTTCATGGGTTAATCTTTGTTTAACACTTCATATATCTGTCACATACAATACATAATTACAAATATTTATCACATGCCACTACAATAAAATATTAAATTAATTTTTAAATATTAGTATCGGTCAAATTACAACATTATTTGCATTAATTAAGTTAACTATACTGCAATGTAAAAAATTATTTTTTTTAAAAGAAATTGAAAACTGTAAAATTATTTATATTTTTTAATTAAATAAATATTTATTTTAGCATCGGTTTAGTCAGTGTTAATAAAATCTGTCTAATGTATTGATTTTTTTCCAAAATATACAAGTCCCAAAATATATGCCTGGTTATGAATCTATGTATCCTTGTGACAATGAATAGAAATCATAAATTATTTTTAATTTAAAGGTCCAAATTTAAAGATGATAAATTTCTTCAACCACAATTTTTTCGTTTATATTTTATTTATTTAAAGATGAGGCCTTTTACGATTTTTTTTTTAAATTACTCTCATTAGCATTGATCAAAACAATACAATTTAAATTAATATTAAAAATAGATCTTATTTAACATTGACTAATTCAACACTAAATTAAATAAATTATAAAATAAGATTGATGCAAAATTAAATAAATTTTTAAATAAAAACATTAGTGTCAATCAAATTCACGTTAAATTATTTTAATTAAAAAATCAGTGACAAAACAGTGTTGGCTAAGTCGATGCTAATGAATTAGCGTCAATGGTTTTAGAGTCGCACACACATGTGATTCAAATCTAGTACTATTGACTAATTAATGTCGACTTTTGTTTGTTAACATCAGTTAAGTCGATGTTAAACAACTATTTTCTTGTAGTGTGTACTATAACAACAATTGGACCATAGATTATGGAAAACATATGATTATTCTAAGATGTTATAAGACTTATAACACACATGATCATGTTGCATGTGACATCAAATATTCCGTGCGGAGATCAGGTAGGCCAACTCATTGTCAAATCATGACGTTTTGACTGTTATGCTCTTAAGTAAAATAAATTATGTTCTGACTATCAATTATAATTTTTGACTTAATAATAAACACTCAATCCAATAGTTGGTTGAAGATTATGTAAGTCCTATTCGTGAATATGGAAAATTTTGTCATACATATCCTTGTAATATAATTGGTTAAAACGAAAATTGTAATCTCCTTTTATTTAGTATTTTTTTATTTTATTTTATATAATAATAAATAAAATAAAAAAGTTTTACATTGATGAAAGAGATGTATGATTCCACATATTTATTAGTATTTTTATTTAAAAATAAATATCAATCAAACAAATAATGTAACAAAGACAATATTGTAATGCTTAACATTTTCTTATGAATACAATAACATTTATGTTGTGATGGAAAAAATCAAACAAATGCAAATAAACAAATACGCTAGTTGAGTTGATGTATTCTCCAATACCTAAATGCCAGTACTTGCTTCTTTTCACCTTCAATAAAACTTGTAATTCTTACTTAACCATAAACCAGTATGCAACATTGGGTTATATATAATGAAAGGGTTTTGAGATCATTTGGGCCTAGTGGTTGAAGGTTTGGTGCTCTAAGGAGGTGGTCTTGTTGTATGGATAAGACCATTCTGAATGGTTATGGTCGCAGTGGTTGAAGTGTTGATGCTACTCTGAGAGGATGGCCTTGTTGTGGGAGCTAGAGCTTCCTGGATGGTTGGCTTTTGGAAATCCATTGTAGTGTTGATGCTACTCTGAGAGGATGGCCTTGTTGTGGGAGCTAGAGCTTCCTGGATGGTTGGCTTTTGGAAATCCATTGTACAGTTTTTTTGTATGAACTCTAGAAACACTGGTTAATGTCGATAAAACAGAGCAATGAAGCTTTATTTATAAGGAAGCATGCCTTCATATACAGTATTTATTTAATGCATGGAAATTACGTACTAAGTAATGGAAATGGTAATGTACATAGAAAATTCTGCTATTTCTCTGGTTTCATACTTAGCGTTTCCTAGGGTTTGTGTTAGAGATATACGTAGTTTGTGGCAGAAGCTGAAATCTGCATGAATTGGTACCAAGAAGTGTTCCAACCATGCCATGGTCGTCATTTTTCTTGTAACTGCCATCATAAACACGTTACAGTTTCTAATGTAACGATGACGAAACTCTTATTGTCAAATATCTGAAGTTTGAAAACGCGCCAAGGACATGGCAAAATACCACTTTTGGCCATTTATCCTTCTCGCTATTTGCATTTTCATTTCTCTTATTTTCACTATTCACATTAACTTTTTCCATGCTTAGAAAAAAGTTATTGTCATACGAAGAACCAACATAAAATGAGATTGTCTTCCCAACTTTTGTGTAAATTATGTCGAAATTATTTTAAAAATTACACATAATTTCTTTCTTGTGTTTTAACGTGTCTTCACTTTCACATCATTCCTTTTAACAACTAACTAATGTGTTATTCTGCGTATAAAATGGAATAAATAAGCCTTAAGTATATTCTAAGTGGATATTAACTTTTTAATATTATTTTAACTAATGTTATGAAGAATTTTATTATTTTTTATGAAATTTTCGAACTAATAGAAAATCACTAGACAGAAACCAATTTTATGGATAAAAAATTATTATTTCTGATCCTGTCGTGGACTTGAACGTGGAGGATGTGCCTCGTCACTCCTTCTGCAACTCGTGTTCTGCAAGAACGCTCCAAGAACCTTCGCCGGAACTCCAAACGATGCCTGCGAAACAACACAGACGGCGCCTCTAGCGGCCGTTGTAGCTCCGACGCTCAAGTCAGGCAACAAGAACACCAAAAACTCTCACTGAATCTCTCTGTGAGACTCGTGTGTGCTCAGATCCACTCCCTTTCTCTGTGTAACTCAATTCTGTTATCACTATGCAACGTGTATAAACGTCCCCACAATGACTCAGAAACTGTGTGTAGTGTAAAAACTGTAAGAAGTGTAATTCTGTGTAAGAATGTCTAAGAATCCCCCTTACCTTACATGAGGTGGAGTACCTTTATACTGGGCCGCGCCTCTCTCTCAGATGGTGACACGTGGAGGCCTGCAGCTGACATCTAACCGTACACCTGTCACATCTGAAGGGCTTCTGCGCTTTTCTCTGTGCGGCTAAGTTATCCTCTTGCGGAGTAACTTAGCGTGTTTCTTCTCTCTGAGTGAGCCGCATGCTCCCAGGAGAGCGCCAGGTGTGGCTGGTCTGAGCACACTCACCAGGCGCATCCTGCCTGCATGGCCTTGCCGCACGTCCTTTGTGTGAGTGCATGCTCCCAGGAGAGCACCAAGTGGGGCAGTTCTAAGCACACTCACCAGACGCATCCTGCCCGCATGGTCTCACCGCACGTCCTCTGAGTGGACATTATGCGAGGTGCATGCGTAACGCTCTCGCTGGGAACCTGGGTCCCAGCTTAACACGTGTTGGCAAGAACACCGATGACCGATCTAGCTCTGCGTGCACTAATGACCGAGCGGCGCCCCATTACTATCCACCGATGACCGTACGGTGCCTCATGACCTTCCACCGATGACCATGCGGTGCCTCATGACCTTCCACCGACGACCGTGCGGTGCCTCATAACCTTCCACCTACGACCGTGCGGTGCCTCATGACCTTCCACCGACGACCGTGCGGTACCTCAAGACTTTCCACCGACGACCGTACGGTGCCTCATTACTTTCCGCGCTCTGCCTCCAAGCGCTTATCTAGGCACCGCTCTGGGGGTGGTGGCCACTTGGTAACTGACCACCGATCACCATTCTTAGTGGTCTCCTCCCTGATTCGCCTGCCATCTCATGCCACGTGTCACCCTGTGACTGGTCCACGTGGTCATCTGCTGCTGATGTCACTGACTACCAATGACCGACCGGATCAGTTTGTATAGTGACTAAATTAGATCTTATTTTAGAGACTAAAAAAATTATTGATATCTAAATTAGTTTCTATTATTAATAAAAAAAAATTATAAATTAGTCTCTAATTAGCTACCTAAGTCTTAGCAACCAATTATTTAGATTTTAAAGTTGGTATCTAAAACCTTGGTATTTAATTGGATACCAATTTAAAAATTATTTATCAATAATAAAAACTAATTTACATATCAATAATTTTTTAGTCTCTAAAATAATATCTAATTTTGTCAATATAACAACTAATTATTTTTTGTCTCTAAAATTAGTTTTTATTCAATAATTTTCTTGTAGTGTTGATGCTTTCTATATCACTAGATATATTTTAAGAAAGGTAATTACACATACTTTTATCTTATAAGTGTTATATATATATATATATATATATAATATATATATATATATATATATATATATATATATATATATATATATATATATATATATATATATATATATATATACACACTTATCATTTTATACGTAAACAATAACACATACTTTTATCTTATAAGTGTTATATATATATATATATATATATATATATATAGTATATATATATATATATGTATATATATATATATATGTATATATATATATATATGTATATATATATATATATATATATATATATATATATGTATTATATATATATATATATACATATATATATATATATACATATATATATATATATACATATATATATATATATATATATATATATATATATATACACACACTTATCATTTTATATGTAAACAATAGGGATGGTAAAGTGGGTCAGCCCGTCCCGTATAGGCCCGCTACGCACTTGGTATGAAAAATGCGAGTTAGGTTTGCCCGCCCTGCATAATGAACGTGGGCTGAATTTTCTGTCCCGCCCCGCATAAGGACCAGCCCGCGAGTTTGTGGGCCAACTTACAGGTTTGCATGCCAGCCCGCATTCTTCTTTTTTTTAAGTAGCGATAAAGTGACGCGACAACGAAGCGGCAGAGTAGGCTTGTCTCGTGGTCGTGCGCGTGTGTGCCTCCGTTGCAGCGATGCAAGCAGTGCGACAACGGCGGAGGAAGCTCGTCTCGTGGTCGTGCGCATGTGTGCCTCCATTGCAGTGTTGCAGGCGGCGCGGCAACGGCACCGGCAACGGCAACCATGAGTGTGTGTGACGTTGCAGTGGCAAAATGAAGGAAGAAAACCTAGATGTGGAGCAGCAGCGTAGAAAAGAAATGAAATGAATGAAAGAAGCAGAATATGAAATGAAAAAGCAAAATCACCAACTTGACCCTTACCACATTAGCACACAATTTTTTTTTCCCGAGCTAACGGACCAGCTCGTCGAGTCCTTTCGTTGGCCTGCACGAGTTGTGGATTATGCAGGATGGGCTAGAACGGGTCAGCAAGTTGAAAAACTAAGTCCGTCCCGCATTTTTAACTAGCGGCCGGCCCGCGGATTAGTTTTGAATTATGCAATACAAAAGTAATAGATAAAATATTATTTGTTATATTATATATAATTTTCATATATTTTAATCAATAATTCCATAAATAAAAAAATCTTATTTTATTAATTTTGATGTTGAAAACAAAATAAAATTTTGATATAATAGAAAATGAATTATATTACCATTATTCAAAATTATAAAATAAAAAATAATATATGAAAATGAAGTATATAATTTAAGTAAGTTATTAAATGAAAAAAGTGATAATGTCTCCAATATTCAGAATTAATATTTGTTTAATCCAGCTAATATATAGTTGTTGATTGAAAGGTGAATTTTATGCCTTTAAGTTTTAATTTTATCGTTGAACATTATATTTACATTACAAGTTAAACTATGTAATACAATTATAATTGATGAATAATTTTATAAAAAAAGTTAATAACATTGTTAATGAATTTCTATATTATAAATATATAAAAATATATTCGCCTAGTTGTTATAGGTGATGCAAGAGTAATATCAAAAGTAAGTATTCTTTATCAAGATAAACTGTAATTAATTTATGAAAAACAATTTTGAAATAAATTAATTAATTATAAATCGTTTTAATTAATTATCTTGTTATTTTATTATATTTAGATACACAATTGGAAAAATTAAATTTATTATTAATATCATATAATTAATTAAATATGAATTATCAAAATTGAGATAATTGATTATTGTTTCTCTTAATAGATTATTATTTTAGTCGTTTTAGAAATAAACTAAAAATAATTTAATATCGAATATTTCATCTTATAATCCATTAATTGTATGTATATCTTTTCAAAATAATTTAAAAATAATTGATTATTTTAATAATAATTGATTGGCACGAGATGGCAACAAGTAATCTTTATGCCATGTAGGAGGATGTTTGAGACGTATAGAATGTCAAAGTGATTGTGTAGAAATATCAGGGGATGAATTATGCGCGGGATATTTAGTGGTCATAGGTTTAGGAATAGGCTCAATGGGTATCGGTTCGGTAATAGATTCACTGGACAAAGTTGGTGAAGCCAATTGTGAGATCGATAATATGGTAGGAAATGTAGAATTTTGATGGTCTGAGTCAATGAACAAATTTGGTAGGACAAAAGAGTGTGAGGGTGATTTTGTTTCATGAAAAGGAAAAATGATTTTGTGAAAAACCACATCCCTACTGACAAAAATAGTGTTGTCTTCAAGATCATATAATGTGTAGCCTTTATGATTAGGTGGATATCCAATAAAGACGCATCGTGGAGCACGAAGATCAAATTTGTGCTTGGGATGATTCACTGTTGTATAACATAGGCTGCCAAAAATACGTAAATGTGTAACAAATGGAACTTGGTTGTATAAAAGTTGAAAGAGTGTTTTATCTGAAAAAATGGGGGAAGGTAAGCGGTTAATGAGGTAAACTGGAAACAAAATCTCCCCAAAAACGAATAGGTAAATTAGACTGATAAAAACGACATCGCGCAACTGCGAGGATATGACGGTGTTCGCGCTCAACCACCCTATTTGTTGGGGGTATAGACACGTGTATGTTGGAATTCAATGTCATGATCAAGGTTATCAAACCTTAGGGTTAACTCGTAAACCCTTACGAGTTTAAGAGTTTACTAAAGGGTCACGAGTTGACTCATGAGTAAACTCATTTTTGAGTAAACTCGCAATAGACTCGGTCAAACTCGGTGAACTCTATGCAAACTCACGAGTTCAAGGCTGAGTCACCGAGTTACCTAATTCGCATTGATCACATCACGTTCTCATCTTCATCACCGCAAGTCGTCGACGTCCTCACCTCGTTGTGTCGTGCACCGCCTCGCCTCGATGCACGCCTTGCCGCTAGTGCTGCACCCCTCGCTACGTCACATGCCTCACAGCGCCGCAACCCTCGCTGCGTCGCACGCCTTGCAGTGCCGCATGCCTTGCCATGCTGTCTCACAGCGTTGCACGCCTCCAAGTTTCGTGGGGCTCTTTTTTAGGGTTGGGAAACATATTGGGTTTAGGGTTAGGGATTTTTAAATTGGGTTGTGTATTTTTAAATTGGGTTAGGGCTTTTTAGTTGATTGGGTTTAGGGTTATTTTTAGGTTTGATTTGGGGATTTTTGGGCAGATTGGGGATTTTTGGCAGATTGGGAATTTTTGGCAGATTGAAGATTTTTAGGCATATTGGGTTTTTTAAAGATTTTTAAACTTGATAACATTTGTGTTGCTTTAGTTATTTAATTATCTTATCAGTTTGACGTTTAATATTTTATTGGTGTATGAACTTGTTTATTTCAATATTATGGAATTGGTATCATAAAATATTTTTTTATTAAAATATTTGTATGAAGTAGACTTTTACGAGTCTACAAGTCGGGTTTGCGAGTCGGGTTTATAGACCTCTCATGAGTCTGAGTAGATTCTCAAGTCTGAGTAGACTCTCAAGTCTAATAACCTTTGGTCATGATCAAGAAAAAATTGACGCATGGAAAAAACTTTTATACCATTATTTGTTCTGACGACTTTAACACTATTGTGAAATTGTGTATATGCAAATGTTATGAAAGATTGCAGTAGACGTTGAGTATCTTATTTGTGTTGCACAAAAAAAATCCAATTGCCTCTAGTGAAATCATCGACGATGGTTAAAAAAATTGCGCATTTGAATAAGTAGGTGATTTATGAGGACCCCAAATGTCACAATGTAACAAATCAATTTGACATTGTGTATTTATTGCACTGGAAGTAAAAGACAATATTGTTTGTTTAACAATGAGACAAATATTGCAATTATTATGAGTAGACATATTGAAAGAAAATAATAAAGATGTTAGTTTTAAACGGGGATGAAGACGGATGGAGAAATCTCATATGTCAGATATCTGTGTTGCTGGAAACATGAAAAGAGTCGGACAATTTTTTTAAAGGTTTCATGTAATAAAGACCACCTCGTTGTTCACCCAAGCCACTTATCTTCCCTATAGCCAGATCCTGTAGGATACAACCATTTGAATGTAAGACAATACAACAATTTAGAGCTTTAGTGAGTTTACTTGCTAAAATAAGATTTAAATGAAAATAAGGGACGCATAAAGCATGCTCTAATTTGATATCCCAATTAAATTAAATGGTTCCTTTGGACGTGATTGGGGTTTTTGAGCCTGTAGGAAGGTTTACCAGAGAAACTGGTGATGAAGTTGTATTAATAAATAATTCTGGATTTGAAACAATATGATCAGTTACCCCACTATCCAAAATCCATGGTTTTGTGAAGATAAAATTTACTGAAGTATTAAAGTTCATGAGAAAACCTATTGTGTTTGCGTAAACATCATGGTTACCCAAATTAATCATCAACAATTGTTGTTGTGTCTCTTCCTGTATAGTTAATGAATATATGTCTGTCGAATGTTATGCAAGGGAAACATCATCAAAATATTAGATCAAACACCTTTATAGGTTTCATTGAGACCCATAAGAAATTGCATTAAACAGTCTTCTTCCTTTTTGTTATTGTGTGTTTTCATTTGATTACAAGAGGAGGATGAGCGATACGTGTCTAACTCATCCCAAAGACTCTTGATTTTTATGTAATATGACAAAACATACATCATACCTTGAGTAATTGTGGCAATGACTTTCTGTATCTGAAAAATTGCATGAGTCATTGATTTGCTCCACGTTGGGTAATTTGAGCCATTCAATTTCTCTGGGTTAAGTAGGTATCCAGGTGGATATGAATTATGTACATAGTATGGATTTGATGTATCCATAACTGTGTCTTTGGAGTTTTTGATAGACATGGTTGTCGAGAAAAAAAAAAGGCAAAAGAAAAATTTGTAGAGTTACTAGAAACGGTGCTCTGGTATCATATCAAATATTATGAAAAAGATATTTTTGTATATTCTTTCAACGCATATCTACTATTTATTTACAATCAGAATGGAGAGATATGCTTCATATAATTTGTTACTGCATATGTTATGTTTATCTATGAGCAATTATACCAAACTATTGTTTTATTTTTATCACGTATATTATATATTGATATACATCTATATGAAATATAATAATTCCAATAATTTATGTTGTGATGGAATAAATCAACAAATGCAATATACAAATACACTAGCTAAATTGATGTATTCTCCAATACCTAAATACAAATAAAACTGGTAATTCTTACTTGACCATAAACTAATGTGCAAGATTGGGTTATAAATAATTAAAGGGTTTTGAGATCATAGGGTTATATATAACTAAAGGGTTTTGATATCATTTGGGCCCAGTGGTTGAAGGTTTGGCTCTGTTAGGAGGTGGTCTTCTTGTATGGATAAGAACATTTTGAATGATTATGGTCGCACTGGTTGAAGTTTTGAACTTCCTGCTTTGAGAGGTGACCTTGTTGTGGGAGATAGAACCTAGTTATATAAAAAACTTAATAATATAAGAAATAAACATTTAGTTATATACAGAAAATAATATAATAATTTAACTAAAACGGAATCGGTGTATAAGATGATTTAAGCGGTCCACGGATTGTCTTCCCGTTTTCGCTTAAATTATATTGAAATTATTTTTAAAATTACACACAATTTTCTTTCTTGTATTTTAAGTTTCCTTCACTTTCACATTATTTCTTTACCAACTCACTAATGTTTTATTCTGCGTATGAAATGGAATAAATAAGGTTTAAATATATTCTAAGTTGATATTAACTTTTTAATATTATTTTAACTAATGTTATGAACAATTGTATTATTTTTTTTCAAATGTTCGTTACTTTGTATATCACTGATATATTTTAAGAAAGGTAGTTACACATACTTTTATCTTATAAGTCTATATACTTATCATTTTATCATGTTATACGTAAATAATGGTTAATAACAAAAAAATAGTTAATGTATTATAAAATAAGTTATTGTATATTAGTTTTGAATTATGTAATGCAAAAATAATAGACAAATTATTATTTATGTAAGGATCTAGAAATTTATTTGGAATAGAAGTGGTGTAATAGAAAATTCATAGTGGTCAGACCTCGGACGTGGTCCAAGGTCTGAGGGCGGCATGGTAGAGATCGGTCGGTTGGGTCATAGTGGGTTCCAGGAAATCACATGCACCAAGGTGTGATTTGAACCTTAGATACGCTATGCATGCGAAACTCTATGCTGGGGCATAAGAGATTGTCCTTAGTGTTACATACATTGGCGCGCGAGGAGTTGGTACCGACCTGTCCTTGGTCAGAAGAACTACCGACGTCACCGAGCCATGTAGGGGTGATGCCACAGGCGTGGAGTAGATAGTCGATGAACCCTCAGCAGGGTGTGACGATGTGACATCGGTGACCAGAGTGAGGTGATGTGTCCTCATCACACACAAGGGCGATGAGAGATCGCCAGGAGGAGAGACACATCGGTCATCGACCATGATGAGAGATCGCCAGGAGGAGAGACACATCGGTCGTCTTCCAGGATGAGACATCGGTCGTCTGCTAGGATGAGAGAAACATCAGTCATCGGTGGATAGTTGAGAAGCGATCAGTCATCGGTGGCTGTTCATCGGGGGGTCCTGTTACACGCAGATAAGCTGGGACCCAGGCTCCCAGCGAAGGCGTTCTGCATGCGCGACACGTAGACAGTGAGGGCGCCCAGAGTCGTTGGCGTTAGAGTTTTGGTAGGGCAAGTGGCCCAGAGTTAGTGCGCACGGAGACGCCACGTGGCCATTCTGTCAGATTTGCATTCAATTAGAGGAAACCCGCACGCAAAGTTCTCCCAGAGAGTGGGTGATGGCAGTGAAGATTTATGGACGGTCCTCTGAGGGATTAAGTTCATTTCGGTTTTCCTTCTACCCTTTCCTCCTTCACTCTACGACGCGGCCACCCTCCATTAGCAGTTGACGATCGGAGTATCAGTTTGAAGACCGGCGGCTGCCACTGGACTCCTGGGAGGTTACTCTGCAAGTTTTCTGATCAAAGCCCTAAAACAGAATAAGTCGTTTTGCTCTGTTCTTTGAGTCGAGTCTGAATTTGAGAGGGTCGTCTCTGCATAGGTTGTGCATACGACTCTTTTAGCTTCAGAAATCGTCTCTGTTGACGCAGAAAATGAGTAATCTCGTTAGATTTGTGATCGGGACTCTATGGTGCAGGTTAAGGCATCCTTGAGTTCTCGGTGGGTTTGGAGCTCTTAGTGAGATCGGCTCAAGTCCAGGTAAGGGAAGCTAGATTTATTTTCAATAAACCTTAAGCTAGAAGATTCTGATGTTGGGGTGACGTGGTCGCCGGTTTCAAACTTTCTTGCACGATGCTCTGTTTTATGTGTGGATCGGAATTTGTTTGAACTTGAAAATGTGATACTTTAAATATGGTAGATGCTGTGAAATGCATATGATCTTCTAAATCTTGAACTTTAGTATGATTTGGATTGTTTAGAAACGGTGTAAAAATATGTATGATTGACTGGTTCAAATTGTGTGTTGTATGATATATGGAGTAATGTGAAAAGTGGGATCAAGGCATAGTATTTTCAGGAAAGAAAATACCGTGTAAGATCGTGTAGAGTGTGCATTGACCGGTGATTTGTCTAGAAGGAGATATCCTGACTCTCCTGATATAATGGAATCATATAGATGAAGTTATTCAGGCGTTGAGAGTCGAAGGAGGTTCATATGTATGGGTAAGTTGTTTGAAAGATGACTAACTTGACCTGTTGTATAGATTAACCCTGTCATACTAGGAGAGTGATGATATTGAGATTGAGATTATTTTTATGCGTATAGCTGTGTGGATTTCACAGCGACCTTGTGTGGATTTCACAGCGACCCTGTGTGGATTTCACAGTGGTGTAGTATGACAGGTGCAGATCTCTGAGTCTAGTCAATGCACGAGTCTTCCGGAAGTAGAGTCAAGTGTCTACGTGTTGTTAGTCAGTGAAAATTCTGACGTGAGAAAGATGAATATTAAAATTATTGGTAGACACTTGATGAAATTGTGAAATGTGTGAAAAATGATGGTTTATGATGATATCAAGTTTCATATTTAAAGTTTTTAAAATAGTTAGCTTACCCTGTGTTTTGTTTTGTGGTTGTTTCCTTTAAAACTGTGATGATCGTGTATAATTTACATGGGAGCAAATGATGTTGCAGGTAGTAGAGCTCCTCAGTGAGCATTTTGGAGGAAGGGATCGTTTGTCTTGAATGCTGTATTTTGTTTTATTTTGAAAACTCCTGATGGAGATGTATTAAAATTCCCTAGAAAAGGGATGTTATTTTGAGATACAATGTATGGAATGGATGAATTATATTATATATACCTATGTAAATTTTTGATATTATTGTTTTACCTTTATTTTATTATATAAAAATGAATAAGATATTGAGGGGCGTTACATGTTATATTATATGTAATTTTAATATATTCTAATCAATACTTCTTGAAATAAATAAAAAATCTTATTTTATTAATTTTGATGTTGAAAATAAAATAAAATTGTGATATAGTAGAAAATGAATTATATTACAATCATTCAAAATTATAAAATAAAAAATATTTGAAAATGAAGTATACTGATGCACTCTAAGGAAGAGGCTGATCATCATGTTAAAGAGTATATTGATGGTGGATTTGACTTATACCAACGAGAAAGTATAGTCACATTGTTATTGCAACACCATGACAAGTCTTTCCTTGATCTACTTCATTTTGTCCTCCAAATATGCATACTTTTGACTATACATATTAATTTTTGCACGAAGTTGTTGATTTTCAACCAATAGATCATGTGGGAAACGCGGGAACCAAAGGAGGAGGGTTGAGTGAGGGAAGAGACTCCTTGGCAGAACTTACTAACCAAGTTTGTCGTACCATAAATTCGACCATTACTCTTCCCTCCAAGCATGAAGATTGGTTGCTGGATATACTTGCTGGACATCAGAGGTTGAGCCTTGAGAACTATTTGCTTGAAGGGTCCTCAAGCGCTCATGGTAGTTATTCTACACATTATTAGGAAATGGAAATGTTAGGAAATTACATTAAAAATATATATAAAAAAATTAAAAACTTAGAACAATAACTTACATAAGTTTCACGAGCACGAGTATCAATCCAATCGTCCTTTTTGTTTGTGTGAGTGGCCATAAAGAGTTCATCAGGTTCAGGGGCGACAATTTTTATGCTCCTAATAATGTTGTACCATTAGAAACCGTATATGTTGTAGAAGTAAAATAAATTACATGTAAGAAAGTGAGTACTTTTTAGGGTCATTGCAGTATCTGAATGTGATTTTTGACCTATGAAATGCAATGCTCCACCATGAGCTAAAGCCTTATTCATTTTATTTTGAGTTTATTTTTCTTTGAACTTTAGAGTATCCCAACCATTTAGAAGTTCAACTCGTGCCTGCTCGCATATCCAAGTTGTAAGGACCTAGAAAATTTTATTGGAATGAAAGTGATATATTTTAAGTGAATTCTAAGTATGTTTTTATTTAAAATATAAAGGAAGGAAAGTGTAGCTTAGAAGTCTACGAGATAGCCGTTGTTGAAGATGGAGGCGATCTCTGACTTCTCTGGTACATAATCGCCTGTCGCCTAGAGTACACATGATCGCCAATCGCCTATGGTGTACATGATCGCCGAAAGTGCACTTAGTATGTGGTCAAGATGCTGGATCAACCATAGTGGGTTCCAAAAACCACGCGTATCAAGGTGTAGGTTGAGCCTTAGATACGCTGTGCATGCGAAGCTCTATGCTTGAGCATAAGAAATCGTCCTTAGTGTTGCATGCATGGGCGCACGAGGAGTAGTGCTGATCTATTCTTGGAAATGTGAAGCTACCGACGTCACCAAGCCATGTGGAGGTGATACCTTGGACGTAACATAGTGGGATGAAGAACCTTCAGCAAGGTGTGGCGATGTGTCATCAGTCATCGCCGGGATGAGAGGCACATCAGTCATCGCCGGTATGAGAGGCATCGGTGGATGGTGGATGGTCATCGCGCGACCAGGCATCGGTGGATCTTGTTTCACACAGATAAGGTAGGACCCAGGCTCCCAGCATGAGCGTCTTGCATGCACGACACGTAGTTAGGGAGAGTGCTTCAGAACAGTGGCTCCAGAGAGTTGGTATGGAAAGTGACCCAGAGTTGGTGTACGCAGAGACCCACGTGGCATTACTGTTAGAGGAAATGTACACGCAAGCTTCCCTGCAGAGTGGGTGGTGGCAGCGGCATTCCTGGGAAGGGTGGCTTAAGTTCAAACTTCAGCCTGGATAGGCAAGGTTGGAACGCTGCTTGAGTAGAGAGAAATTGAGTGAGTTGGCTTTAGCTCCCTGTTTCTTCCCTCTCCTTCTCCATACGTTCAGACGTCCTAGCGCACCAGTTGGCTATCGGCGACTACCATAGAGCACCTGGGAGGTTCTCTGCAAGTTCTCCAAACCGGACGCAAAACAGAGTAAGTCGTTTCGCTCGATTCTTCGAGTCGATCCTGCACTTGAGAGGGTTGCCTCTGCATAGGAGTTGCATGCAGCTCTCTTGGCTTCAGGAATCGTCTCTGTTAACGTAGAAATGAGTGGTATAGCTAGTTTTGTGACTAAGGCTCCATGGTGCAGGTTAAGGCATCCTTGAATCTCGTTGGGTTGGAGCTCTTAGTGAAGTTTACGCTAGTCCAGGTAAGGGAAGCTAGCTTTATTTTCAAGAAAACCTTAAGGTAGAAGATTTTGATGTTGGGGCGACGTGGTCGCCGGTTTCAAATGTTATTGCATAATCCCCTGTTTTTGGACGTGATCGCCGGTTTTAATGTTGATTTCGAACTCCCCTGTTTTAGTGTCGTTGAAACTGTTTGAGATTGAAATGTGAAATGCATGTGATATTCGAAAATCTGAACCTTGGAATGATTGTTGCTGTGATTGGAATCATTCATTTAAGTGTTATATGATGTGTTGAATGTTGTGAATGTGGGATCAAGGCATAGTATTTTCAGGAAAGAAAATACCGTGTAAGATTGTGTAGAATGTGCATTGATCGGTGATTTCTATAATGAGATATCCTGACTCTCTTGATATAATGGAATCATATAGATGAAGTTATTCAGGCGTTGAGAGTCAATGGAGGTTCATACGTATGGGTAAGTGGTTTGAAAGATAACTACTTGACCTGTTGTATGGATTAACCCTGTCATACTAGGAGAGTGATGAGATTGAGATTGAGATTATGTTTATGCGCATAGCTGTGGGAACTTTACAGCAATGTAGTATGGCAGGTGCAGATCTCTGAGTCTAATCAATGCACGAGTCTTCCGGAAGTAGTGTCAAGTGTCTATGTGTGATGAGTCAGTGGAAGTCTGACGTGAGAAATGAGAAATATTGAAATTTGATAGACACTTGAGGAGATTGTAAACTGTGTGATTTCTTGAGGGATTTTATGTGGGTGTTTTAAATCTGTTTTTTTTGGTTTAAAATATCTAGCTTACCCTGTGTCTTTGTTCTGTGGCTGTTTTCTTAAACCTGTGATGATCGTGTATAATTTACACGGGAGCAGATGATATTGCAGGAAGTAGAGCTCCTCAGTGAGTGGCCGCCAGAAAGAGATCGCCTGTTTTTCTTTTTATGCTGTACTTAGGATTTATTTTGAAACACTTGATGGAGATGTATTAAAGCCCCTATAAGAGGGATGTTTCTCTTTGAAGATACAATGTATGGGATGATGTATTTTCATTATATATACATATGTTAATTTTATAAATTAATGTTTTACGCTTATTCTAGTATATCAATATGAAAAGGAATTGAGGGGCGTTACACAAGTAGGTCGAACGACCTTTACCCTGACTTTGGTCAGCAAATCACAAAGTCATTTTCTAACTTTGGACTTGTAGATCTTTTTAATCCGCCACTAATCCTAAGGGTTCCAAGTGACTCAGTTTGTAAAAATACAAAACATTGCAGTGAAATTATATATTTCCATTTTGGATGATTTGTATGAAATTGTAATATAGTAGAAATGAATTGTATTACAACCATTCAAAATTATAAAATAAAAAATAATATATGAAAGTGAAGTATATAATTTAAGTAAGTTATTAAATGAAAAAAAGTGATAATGTCTCCAATATTCAGAATTAATATTTGTTTAATCCAGCTAATATATAGTTGTTGATTAAAAGGTAAATTTTCTGCCTTTAAATTTTAATTTTATCGTTAAACATTATATTTAAATTACAAGTTAAACTATGCAATACAATTATAAATGATGAATGATTTTATAAAAAAAAGTTAATAACATTGTTAATGAATTTCTATATTATAAATATATAAAAATAAAATCGCCTAGTTGTTATAGGTGATGCAAGAGTAATATCAAAAGTAAGTATTCTTTATCAAGATAATACTGTAAATAATTTATTAAAAACAAATTTGAAATAAATTAATAAATTATAAATGAAGAATGCTGGTAATCAGTATATGATCCAAAATATCGCTACTAATAGGAGTAGGGTATAAGTGGTGTTGGATACTGATTAAAGTAGTCTAAATGGGAAAGGGTTTTATCATATTCACGGTGCCGACGTTGCATAATGTATAACCTATAGTGAAGTTACACAGTTAAGGATTTAGGGATTAATCAATGGATCATACTAATAATTATGTTTATAAGCAATGTCTGTTTGTACAAGGGTTAATGCACCCAAGTGTCTTATATTTTATCACACTTTTTTGTTGACTAAACAAATAATCATAATTATTTCTAGACATAAATAAGTAATTAAAATGTAAAGTATACTCTAGTATTTCATAACCAAATTAAATTATAGTATAACTGTTTTCAAATCAATACAAAAATTAAAATTTAATTGAGAAATAGAAATAAAAGATGATATATTAAATGGTCATGTACCTAAAAGCAATCAATTACATAGGTTGGTTTACTTAGCCACTGTACAATGAGTTTCCAAAAGCGAATACATTTCTTGATTTATTCCATCACAACATAAATGTATTAATAAAGAAGAAACATAAATAAGGGTGGAAAAAAGAAGAGAGATTGGAAATTGTATTGTATTGAAAAGAGTAGAAAGATGGTAAAAAAGGAAAATCAAATCATCTTTAAGCAATAGAGAACACCTACATGTTTTTTGGCAAGTCAAATTGTATATTAAAATAGAAAATTTTAATTTTATTAAAAACATGGAGAGTATTAAGTTATTAGAACATGATACTTTTTCTAACACTATTATACAGATCCAGGAATTGAAAAACTTTGTCTAAACCACCATGAAGGTTGGGACAAAATATGATGAGATGTTTAACGTAGTACACTTTGTGTCCAAAGAAGAATTTAACAAGTTGAAGACACAAGTTAAGAGGTAGAAATGGTTACATATAAAAAACAGTTAGTTTAATATCTTCACAATGTACCCAAAATGATAGGCATTATGAAAAGCAATTCATTGATTATTATTCTTGCAGAAGAGTCCTGAGAGAATTATTAGCTCACAAATCGCACAATGCTCATTTCAAACTTTCGATTCTTATAAAATCCATGCCTTGACATCGGAGGAGGGCGATGGAGTGAGGAGCATGAGGATGGCATGTCGCATCGAACTCACAGAAGTTGAATTCCCAAATGATGTGGTTGGAGGTTCCAAAGGTATCAAAATTAAATAATTATTAAGACATCTAATTTTTTACTATTAGTATTATGAAAAAAAGAAACATAACGGTGAAAAAAAGAAGAGAGAAAGGTAGGATAAAATGAAGTGAATATATTATTGTAGAATTGAGAAATTGTATTTTAATGAAAAGAGAATATAAGAGAAGTAAACAGATGGTAAAAAAGAAAAATTAAAGCATCTCTAAGCCATAGAGAATACTTGCTTTGACAAGTCAGACTCTCTTTTCATAGAGAGTTTTAATTTTATTAAAAACATGGAGAGTGACTAAGCTATCGGAGCCTGCATTATGACTTCTTCTGCTACTATTATCCAAACCTAGGGCCTCAGAAACTTTGTCTAAACCGCCATGAAGGTTGGGACAAAATCTAATGAGATGTTTAACGTCGTATACTCTGTATCCAAAGAATAATTTAATGAGTTCAAGAAAGTCACACAAGTTGGGAGGTAGAAATGGTTGTCTATAAAAAAAGCGTTGGCTCAGTATCTTCACCATGTACCCAAAATCATAGGTACTATGGAAAGCAATCCATTGAATATTATTGTTGCAGAGGAGTCCTGAAAGCATCATTAGCTCAGCGAATCACAAAATGCTCACTCCAAACTTTCAATTCTGATCAAAATCCATGCCTTGACGATGGAGTGAGGAGCATGAGGATGGTGTGTCACATCGAACTCACAAAAGTTGAATTCCCAAATGAAGCGGTTGGAGGTTCCAAAGGTTGGAAGGTTGCCATGGTCGTCTGAAAGGGTGAGACCCACTTGAATGAGGTGCAAACCGTCCACGTTAGCTTCGATCACTACGTAATTATTTTGTGGTTGCCGGAATGTTGGATGCGACAAAAAGACGACGTTGGGAAACTCCGTGTCCATAGAGATAAAAGGGTATAAGGCAGTGACAGAACGGGTCAACTCAAATTCTGATTCAAGATTGTAAGACCACACGGATCTCGTCATGACAGAACTGTAAGAGAGAGTCATATTGTTGTTGCTTTCTCTTCTTATATCTCTTTCTCTTTCGACCTCTCTTTCTTTTCCCTTCAAGAACAAAAGAACAATTATGTCAATCCTCCTTACAGTACTATTTTTATAGTCCAATCTGTAACGCCCCTCAATTCCTTTTCATATTGATATACTAGAATAAGCGTAAAACATTAATTTATAAAATTAACATATGTATATATAATGAAAATACATCATCCCATACATTGTATCTTCAAAGAGAAACCTCCCTCTTATAGGGGCTTTAATACATCTCCATCAAGTGTTTCAAAATAAATCCTAAGTACAGCATAAAAAGAAAAATAGGCGATCTCTTTCTGGCGGCCACTCACTGAGGAGCTCTACTTCCTGCAACATCATCTGCTCCCGTGTAAATTATACACGATCATCACAGGTTTAAGAAAACAGCCACAGAACAAAGACACAGGGTAAGCTAGATATTTTAACCCAAAAAAAAACAGATTTTAAACACCCACATAAAATCCCTCAAGAAATCACACATTTTACAATCTCCTCAAGTGTCTATCAAATTTCAATATTTCTCATTTCTCACGTCAGACTTCCACTGACTCATCACACATAGACACTTGACACTACTTCCGGAAGACTCGTGCATTGATTAGACTCAGAGATCTGCACCTGCCATACTACATTGCTGTAAAGTTCCCACAGCTATGCGCATAAACATAATCTCAATCTCAATCTCATCACTCTCCTAGTATGACAGGGTTAATCCATACAACAGGTCAAGTAGTTATCTTTCAAACCACTTACCCATACGTATGAACCTTCATCGACTCTCAACGCCTGAATAACTTCATCTATATGATTCCATTATATCAAGAGAGTCAGGATATCTCATTATAGAAATCACCGATCAATGCACATTCTACACAATCTTACACGGTATTTTCTTTCCTGAAAATACTATGCCTTGATCCCACATTCACAACATTCAACACATCATATAACACTTAAATGAATGATTCCAATCACAGCAACAATCATTCCAAGGTTCAGATTTTCGAATATCACATGCATTTCACATTTCAATCTCAAACCGTTTCAACGACACTAAAACAGGGGAGTTCGAAATCAACATTAAAACCGGCGATCACGTCCAAAAACAGGGGATTATGCAATAACATTTGAAACCGGCGACCACGTCGCCCCAACATCAAAATCTTCTACCTTAAGGTTTTCTTGAAAATAAAGCTAGCTTCCCTTACCTGGACTAGCGTAAACTTCACTAAGAGCTCCAACCCAACGAGATTCAAGGATGCCTTAACCTGCACCATGGAGCCTTAGTCACAAAACTAGCTATACCACTCATTTCTACGTTAACAGAGACGATTCCTGAAGCCAAGAGAGCTGCATGCAACTCCTATGCAGAGGCAACCCTCTCAAGTGCAGGATCGACTCGAAGAATCGAGCGAAACGACTTACTCTGTTTTTACGTCCGGTTTGGAGAACTTGCAGAGAACCTCCCAGGTGCTCTATGGTAGTCGCCGATAGCCAACTGGTGCGCTAGGACGTCTGAACGTATGGAGAAGGAGAGGGAAGAAACAGGGAGCTAAAGCCAACTCACTCAATTTCTCTCTACTCAAGCAGCGTTCCAACCTTGCCTATCCAGGCTGAAGTTTGAACTTAAGCCACCCTTCCCAGGAATGCCGCTGCCACCACCCACTCTGCAGGGAAGCTTGCGTGTACATTTCCTCTAACAGTAATGCCACGTGGGTCTCTGCGTACACCAACTCTGGGTCACTTTCCATACCAACTCTCTGGAGCCACTGTTCTGAAGCACTCTCCCTAACTACGTGTCGTGCATGCAAGACGCTCATGTTGGGAGCCTGGGTCCTACCTTATCTGTGTGAAACAAGATCCACCGATGCCTGGTCGCGCGATGACCATCCACCATCCGCCGATGCCTGGTCGCGCGATAACCATCCACCATCCACCGATGCCTGGTCGCGCGATGACCATCCACCATCCACCGATGCCTCTCATACCGGTGATGACTGATGTGCCTCTCATCCCGGCGATGACTGATGACACATCGCCACGCCTTGCTGAAGGTTCTTCATCCCACTATGTTACATCCAAGGTATCACCTCCACATGGCTTGGTGACGTCGGTAGCTTCACATTTCCAAGAATAGATCAGCACTACTCCTCGTGCGCCCATGCATGCAACACTAAGGACGATTTCTTATGCTCAAGCATAGAACTTCGCATGCACAGCGTATCTAAGGCTCAACCCACACCTCGATACGCGTGGTTTTTGGAACCCACTATGGTTGATCCAGCATCTTGACCACATACTAAGTGCACTTTCGGCGATCATGTACACCATAGGCGATTGGCGATCATGTGTACTCTAGGCGACAGGCGATTATGTACCAGAGAAGTCAGAGATCACCTCCGTCTTCAACAACGGCGATCTCGTAGACTTCTAAGCTACACTTTCCTTCCTTTATATTTTAAATAAAAACATACTTAGAATTCACTTAAAATATATCACTTTCATTCCAATAAAATTTTCTAGGTCCTTACAACTTGGATATGCGAGCAGGCATGAGTTGAACTTCGAAATGGTTGGGATACTCTAAAGTTCAAAGAAAAATAAACTCAAAATAAAATGAATAAGGCTTTAGCTCATGGTGGAGCATTGCATTTCATAGGTCAAAAATCACATTCAGATACTGCAATGACCCTAAAAAGTACTCACTTTCTTACATGTAATTTATTTTACTTCTACAACATATACGGTTTCTAATGGTACAACATTATTAGGAGCATAAGAATTGTCGCCCCTGAACCTGATGAACTCTTTATGGCCACTCACACAAACAAAAAGGACGATTGGATTGATACTCGTGCTCGTGAAACTTATGTAAGTTATTATTCTAAGTTTTTAATTTTTTTATATATATTTTTAATGTAATTTCCTAACATTTCCATTTCCTAATAATGTGTAGAATAACTACCATGAGCGCTTGAGGACCCTTCAAGCAAATAGTTCTCAAGGCTCAACCTCTGATGTCCAGCAAGTACATCCAGCAACCAATCTTCATGCTTGGAGGGAAGAGTAAAGGTCGAATTTATGGTATGACAAACTTGGTTAGTAAGTTCTGCCAAGGAGTCTCTTCCCTCACTCAACCCTCCTCCTTTGGTTCCAGTGTTTCCCACATGATCAATTGGTTGAAAATCAACAACTTCGCGCAAAAATTAATATGTATAGTCAAAAGTATGCATATTTGGAGGACGAAATGAAGTAGATCAAGGAAAGACTTGTCATGGTGTTGCAATAACAATGTGACTATACTTTCTCGTTGGTATAAGTCAAATCCACCATCAATATACTCTTTAACATGATGATCAGCCTCTTCCTTAGAGTGCATCAGTATACTTCATTTTCAAATATTTTTTATTTTATAATTTTGAATGATTGTAATATAATTCATTTTCTACTATATCACAATTTTATTTTATTTTCAACATCAAAATTAATAAAATAAGATTTTTTATTTATTTCAAGAAGTATTGATTAGAATATATTAAAATTATATATAATATAACATGTAACGCCCCTCAATATCTTATTCATTTTTATATAATAAAATAAAGGTAAAACAATAATATCAAAAATTTACATAGGTATATATAATATAATTCATCCATTCCATACATTGTATCTCAAAATAACATCCCTTTTCTAGGGAATTTTAATACATCTCCATCAGGAGTTTTCAAAATAAAACAAAATACAGCATTCAAGACAAACGATCCCTTCCTCCAAAATGCTCACTGAGGAGCTCTACTACCTGCAACATCATTTGCTCCCGTGTAAATTATACACGATCATCACAGTTTTAAAGGAAACAACCACAAAACAAAACACAGGGTAAGCTAACTATTTTAAAAACTTTAAATATGAAACTTCATATCATCATAAACCATCATTTTTCACACATTTCACAATTTCATCAGGTGTCTACCAATAATTTCAATATTCATCTTTCTCACGTCAGAATTTCCACTGACTAACAACACGTAGACACTTGACTCTACTTCCGGAAGACTCGTGCATTGACTAGACTCATAGATCTGCACCTGTCATACTACACCACTGTGAAATCCACACAGGGTCGCTGTGAAATCCACACAGCTATGCGCATAAAAATAATCTCAATCTCAATATCATCACTCTCCTAGTATGACAGGGTTAATCCATACAACAGGTCAAGTTAGTCATCTTTCAAACAACTTACCCATACATATGAACCTCCTTCGACTCTCAACGCCTGAATAACTTCATCTATATGATTCCATTATATCAGGAGAGTCAGGATATCTCCTTCTAGACAAATCACCGGTCAATGCACACTCTACACGATCTTACACGGTATTTTCTTTCCTGAAAATACTATGCCTTGATCCCACTTTTCACATTACTCCATATATCATACAACACACAATTTGAACCAGTCAATCATACATATTTTTACACCGTTTCTAAACAATCCAAATCATACTAAAGTTCAAGATTTAGAAGATCATATGCATTTCACAGCATCTACCATATTTAAAGTATCACATTTTCAAGCTCAAACAAATTCCGATCCACACATAAAACAGAGCATCGTGCAAGAAAGTTTGAAACCGGCGACCACGTCACCCCAACATCAGAATCTTCTAGCTTAAGGTTTATTGAAAATAAATCTAGCTTCCCTTACCTGGACTTGAGCCGATCTCACTAAGAGCTCCAAACCCACCGAGAACTCAAGGATGCCTTAACCTGCACCATAGAGTCCCGATCACAAATCTAACGAGATTACTCATTTTCTGCGTCAACAGAGACGATTTCTGAAGCTAAAAGAGTCGTATGCACAACCTATGCAGAGACGACCCTCTCAAATTCAGACTCGACACAAAGAACAGAGCAAAACGACTTACTTTGTTTTAGGGCTTTGATCAGAAAACTTGCAGAGTAACCTCCCAGGAGTCCAGTGGCAGCCGCCGGTCTTCAAACTGATACTCCGATCGTCAACTGCTAATGGAGGGTGGCCACGTCGTAGAGTGAAGGAGGAAAGGGTAGAAGGAAAACCGAAATGAACTTAATCCCTCAGAGGACCGTCCATAAATCTTCACTGCCATCACCCACTCTCTGGGAGAACTTTGCGTGCGGGTTTCCTCTAATTGAATGCAAATCTGACAGAATGGCCACGTGGCGTCTCCGTGCGCACTAACTCTGGGCCACTTGCCCTACCAAAACTCTGACGCCAACGACTCTGGGCGCCTTCACTGTCTACGTGTCGCGCATGCAGAATGCCTTCGCTGGGAGCCTGGGTCCCAGCTTATCTGCGTGTAACAGGACCCCCCGATGAACAGCCACCGATGACTGATCGCTTCTCAACTATCCACCGATGACTGATGTTTCTCTCATCCTAGCAGACGACCGATGTCTCATCCTGGAAGACGACCGATGTCTCATCCTGGAAGACGACCGATGTGTCTCTCCTCCTGGCGATCTCTCATCATGGTCGATGACCGATGTGTCTCTCCTCCTGGCGATCTCTCATCGCCCTTGTGTGTGATGAGGACACATCACCTCACTCTGGTCACCGATGTCACATTGTCACACCCTGCTGAGGGTTCATCGACTATCTACTCCACGCCTGTGGCATCACCCCTACATGGCTCGATGACGTCGATAGTTCTTCTGACCAAGGACAGGTCGGTACCAACTCCTCGCGCGCCAATGCATGCAACACTAAGGACAATCTCTTATGCCCCAGCATAGAGTTTCGCATGCATAGCGTATCTAAGGTTCAAATCACACCTTGGTGCATGTGATTTCCTGGAACCCACTATGACCCAACCGACCGATCTCTACCATGCTGCCCTCAGACCTTGGACCACGTCCGAGGTCTGACCACTATGAATTTTCTATTACACCACTTCTATTCCAAATAAATTTCTAGATCCTTACATAAATAATAATTTGTCTATTATTTTTGCATTACATAATTCAAAACTAATATACAATAACTTATTTTATAATACATTAACTATTTTTTTGTTATTAACCATTATTTACGTATAACATGATAAAATGATAAGTATATAGACTTATAAGATAAAAGTATGTGTAACTACCTTTCTTAAAATATATCAGTGATATACAAAGTAACGAACATTTGAAAAAAAATAATACAATTGTTCATAACATTAGTTAAAATAATATTAAAAAGTTAATATCAACTTAGAATATATTTAAACCTTATCTATTCCATTTCATACGCAGAATAAAACATTAGTGAGTTGGTAAAGAAATAATGTGAAAGTGAAGGAAACTTAAAACACAAGAAAGAAAATTGTGTGTAATTTTTAAAATAATTTCAATATAATTTAAGCGAAAACGGGAAGACAATCCGTGGACCGCTTAAATCATCTTATACACCGATTCCGTTTTAGTTAAATTATTATATTATTTTCTATATATAACTAAATGTTTATTTCTTATATTATTAAATTTTTTATATAACTAGGTTCTATCTCCCACAACAAGGTCACCTCTCAAAGCAGGAAGTTCAAAACTTCAACCAGTGCGACCATAACCATTCAAAATGTTCTTATCCATACAAGAAGACCACCTCCTAACAGAGCCAAACCTTCAACCACTGGGCCCAAATGATATCAAAACCCTTTAGTTATATATAACCCTATGATCTCAAAACCCTTTAATTATTTATAACCCAATCTTGCACATTAGTTTATGGTCAAGTAAGAATTACTAGTTTTATTTGTATTTAGGTATTGGAGAATACATCAATTTAGCTAGTGTATTTGTATATTGCATTTGTTGATTTATTCCATCACAACATAAATTATTGGAATTATTATATTTCATATAGATGTATATCAATAGATAATATACGTGATAAAAATAAAACAATAGTTTGGTATAATTGCTCATAGATAAACATAACATATGCAGTAACAAATTATATGAAGCATATCTCTCCATTCTGATTGTAAATAAATAGTAGATATGCGTTGAAAGAATATACAAAAATATCTTTTTCATAATATTTGATATGATACCAGAGCACCGTTTCTAGTAACTCTACAAATTTTTCTTTTGCCTTTTTTTTTTCTCGACAACCATGTCTATCAAAAACTCCAAAGACACAGTTATGGATACATCAAATCCATACTATGTACATAATTCATATCCACCCGGATACCTACTTAACCCAGAGAAATTGAATGGCTCAAATTACCCAACGTGGAGCAAATCAATGACTCATGCAATTTTTCAGATACAGAAAGTCATTGCCACAATTACTCAAGGTATGATGTATGTTTTGTCATATTACATAAAAATCAAGAGTCTTTGGGATGAGTTAGACACGTATCGCTCATCCTCCTCTTGTAATCAAATGAAAACACACAATAACAAAAAGGAAGAAGACTGTTTAATGCAATTTCTTATGGGTCTCAATGAAACCTATAAAGGTGTTGATCTAATATTTTGATGATGTTTCCCTTGCATAACATTCGACAGACATATATTCGCGCGATGACCATCCACCATCCACCGATGCCTCTCATACCGGCGATGACTGATGTGCCTCTCATCCCGACGATGACTGATGTGCCTCTCATCCCGGCGATGACTGATATGCCTCTCATCCCGGCGATGACTGATGACACATCGCCACACCTTGCTGAAGGTTCTTCATCCCACTATGTTACGTCCAAGGTATCACCTCCACATGGCTTGGTGACGTCGGTAGCTTCACATTTCCAAGAATAGATCAGCACTACTCCTCGTGCGCCCATGCATGCAACACTAAGGACGATTTCTTATGCTCAAGCATAGAGCTTCGCATGCACAGCGTATCTAAGGCTCAACCCACACCTCGATACGCGTGGTTTTTGGAACCCACTATGGTTGATCCAGCATCTTGACCACATACTAAGTGCACTTTCGGCGATCATGTACACCATAGGCAATTGGCGATCATGTGTACTCTAGGCGACAGGCGATTATGTACCAGAGAAGTCGGAGATCGCCTCCCTCTTCAACAACGACGATCTTGTAGACTTCTAAGCTACACTTTCCTTCCTTTATATTTTAAATAAAAACATACTTAGAATTCACTTAAAATATATCACTTTCATTCCAATAAAATTTTTTAGGTCCTTACACAATCACACACAACTTACGAAAGATAATAAGATATAATTAGTTTATGTAATCTAATCTTATAATCACACTTATTATTTGTTTATGGTATGATTTAAGATATTAATTAAATATATCAAGATTGATTGCATTTTCCTTTTTAAAATTTTTTAGATTTAAAAGAATATAAGATTACAACCTGAAATCTTATCTTACTTCATGCTGTGTACTCTTACTTTGACATTTATTTACAGAATTTTAATACATATTTTAGGAGTTGATAACTTTAGAATCATAGATCATTTATCTTTTCTATCTCAATCCACAATTAGATCTAATTATCTTATTTATTTTTGAGCCAGATATATTTAAAATCTAAATATTTATTTTCTCTTTTTTGAGGATATGATTATATACGCAAATTATAAGTAACTTGTCTATTTTAGGAGATTGATGATATATTTAAGTTGCGTATCATTATATTTATCTATTTTATGTTCCAATTTTTTAGTTGATTTATAAAACTACTCAAAAAATAATCTATTAAGAAAAATAATAATCAATTGTCTCAATTTTGATAATGTGTATTTAATTAATTATATGATATAACAATAAATTTAATTTTCCGATTTTGTTTCTAAATATAATAAATAACAATATAATTAAATTACAAAATTATAATTAATTAATTAATTAATTTCAATTTTTTTAATAAATTATTTACAGTATGATCTTGATAATCAATACTTACTTTTGATATTCTATCACCTATAACAACTAGGCGATTTTATTTTTATATATTTATAATATAGAAATTCATTAACAATGTGATTAAATTTTTTAATAAAACCATTCATCAATTATAATTGTATTACTTAGTTTAACTTGTAATTTAAATGTAAAGTTTAACGATAAAATTAAAATTTAAAGGCGTAAAATTTACCTTTCAATCATGGACTATATTAGCTGGATTAAACAGATATTAATTCTGAATATTGGAGAGATTATACGTAAGTAGTTCATCAACCTTCTTTCTTTAACTTTCCAATCCATCCTTTTGTTTCCTTCTCCCACAAACAACATAAAGTTTACAATAAACAAAAAAACACATTTTTTAAGTTAAAACTAAAAATCACAGACAATTACAGCCTAAATTTAAATTTATTTAAAACTATTTATTTTTTCTAACACAAACTATATTTATAAAATGAAAATACTGTACAAAATTAATTTAATCCACATAAATTGGTTATCCGATATTTATTTTATATTTATTATTAAAAAAAATACATTGATTATTATGTATAGTTTATACGTTTTACTTTTATCTGATAATTAAGTGGTAAAATGAGCAATTAAATATTTTTATTTGAAACTATTATTTTGTTTAATCTTTATATCTATAGATTTATTTATTTTATCACAAATATCTTTATATCATTCTCATTTTTTCAGTTAATAACTTACTTAAATTATATACTTTAATTATTTTCATATATTAATTTTTGTTTTATAATTTTGAATGATGGAAATATAATTTATTTTCTACTACATCACAATGCATTTCTAGAATTTTTTTCCTGAATCTAAATATTTATTTCCTCTTTTTTGAAGATATGATTAAACGTAAATTATAACTGACTTATCTAGTTTAGAATATTGATATATTTAAATTTCAGATAATTATTTTATTTATTTAATGTTACTTTTTTTTTGTCAATTTTTAAAATTTGAAAATCTAAAACCAAACTTTATATTTAAAATATTATGTACATGATCGATATTTAACGAAATAATTTTTTTATATTAAAATATAACTGAATAATATTAAAGTGTTTAATAAAATAAAGAAATCCATGTAGACTGTACACATATAAATCAGATAGTTTGTTATTACATATGAGAGTTGTTTGTACTAGAAAATCATATAATTATCAACCTATCACTTAATTTATTTTGACTATATATTTTTAATCATATATTACCAAGTGATTGATGGTAATATACCAAGGAATTCCTCTTATTTTTCATGTTTAATTTACAAAGTTTGAAGAATTTTATATGATTTGTGATAAAACCAAGTTAGTCCCTAAGATGTAGAAACCTTAAAAAACGTAAAAACTTAGAACTTTGAATGATACGCGGCATGAACACCCTTCCCCTTTTTGCATTTGCATCTTCATTTCCCCTTAATTCATTCATTCACGTAAGAGACTCAGTCACCTACGTTAATTAATAGACCCACTTCACAATATTATTACTCTAATCTCCTCACTTAGATATTATTATATTATTAAGAATTATCTATCCGTTTTATTACTGTTGGTTTTAAATTTTTATGAAATTACCGAAATTGGGTGCATGCATCTTTTGAAAATTATGAATTTGGGATTAGTTGTGTCAACATCAAAAAGTCATATCAAGATCTCAAGATTTTAAATTCATTTAGATATTATTATCGAAATAAATGGGTGAATTCAAACTCATTTTTTTATCGGAAAAATAAATTAATTATTCACGGAATAAAAAGTCTATTTTTTTAATATAAAATAATTTCAAGTTCCTAATTAACACTATTTTCAATTTGCGAGAAAAATAAAGCATATGGTGATATAGCATCATGAGAAGGCATGTTGATACTAAAAGTAGGTAAGTTGCACAACAATGACCAAGATTGAATAGAAAAACATTACTGACATTTTTCTTATTCCATCAATTTTAATAAGTATGAAATGTACAACAATGACCAAGATTGAATAGAAAAACATTACAGACATTTTTCTTATTCCATCAATTTTAATAAGTATGAAATGTAAGTATGAAACGTGTAATATATTTATTAAAGGATAATAAGTTAAATGGAGACCCAGGGACATAAAGAACATTATCAATAGATAAAGAAGGAAAAAGGTTAATAGTACCAACACCATGTGATGGTACCTTATATCCGTTGGCCATGGTAACTGAAGGTAAATAACCCGTAGTAGATGTTCTTGCCGGTTGACTCGCTGTCGATCAAACTCTATGATCGTCAGCACCTTCTTCTTCCTCCTTCGCTGTAGAATAGCTTGCCTGCAGAGAAAGAAAGATAGGCGCCCTCACGGCCGTTTGCACTCCGACGCTCAAGTCAAAACTAGGGCAAAAAACACCAAGTGTATAGTAAAATAGTGATAGTCTCAAAACTGCGTACCTTTGTGAAGTATTTTACTGTCCCTTATATAGTCTAGGGTTTACTGTGCCGCTAGCCCTAATTAGGGTTTACTGCGCTACTAGCCATATTTAGGGTTTACTGGAATACCCTTGCGCCGCTATCACCCAATCTTAGGGTAATCTAGCACATAAGGTTTCCTTCTCTGGAGTGCAAACTTTAACAGGGTGACCACCTGGATGCCTCCTTGTGCACCTAGTCTCTGGGGCCACCTGTTCTGGGAGTGCCTTCACTGTTCACGTGCCATACATGTAGCTTTACTGGGAAAACCCTAGTTCTGGTGTGTACTCGTCCCTTCAGGACTCTACACCCAACTGTGCTCTCCCTGCTACCCGCATGGGCACTTCGCGATCCAGGCCTCTCCCTAACTTTGGGTATTTAACTGGTCATTGGTCTTCCCCCAAGGCCGATGTCACCTCGTCTTCACCCAAGGCCAATGTCACCTCGTCTTCACCCAAGGCCGATGTCACCTCAACCCATCCTGGTGGTCTGACGACTACTCACCCTTCCCTGCGGGAAAATGCTGATGATAATCACCCTTCTCTGAGGGAACACACCGACGACTGATCACCCTACTCTGAGGGGAATGACTGATCACCCTTCTCTAAGGGAACACACCGATGACTGATCACCCTACTCTGAGGGAACACACCGATGACTGATCACCCTCTAATGGGGTCCATTCCTCACGTGGCTTTGGCCCATGCTGTGGGACCCATCTGACGTGGTTCACCCTTTACTACCTGTTCTCGGTGTCCGAGGACTGGTCGGTACACAAGCCCCCCAGTCTCAAATTGTTAACTTGTTTCAGCGAAGAGACTAAGTCATTGGCCCGGGCGACCTACGTGGCTCTGCGCGTAAGGACATGAGTAGCGCGCTGAAGGGACATCTCACCACCTTGTCATCGCCCACATCTCTTACCCTCTGAGGACTTCATTGGTGAGCTCTCTGCTCGAATTGAGGACTTCTTTCTCGACAAAGAGGTGTTAATCACCCTTCTTCCTGATGACCTTGCACCGATAACTGATCGGTGCTTCATTACTTCTCGCGCTCTGCTGTCAGGCGCTCATCTAGGCACTGATTTGCTGGTGGTGGTCACTTTAGCAACTGACCACCGATCACCGTTCTTAGTGATCTCCCCTCTGATTCACCTGCTATCTTCTACCACGTGTCACCCTGTGAATAGTCCACGTGGTCATATGCTGCTGACATCATCGACTAGCTGACCGACCGGATCACAAGCCCCCCAGTCTCGAGCTGTGAACTCGTTCTCAGCGAAGAGACTAAGTGGTCGATGGCAAGATCATTCCTCCTCCTTGAGCTTCTCCCTTTGCAACTTCTTCTTTTCTGTGTAATTTCTTTTTCTGCTTCATAACTTGTATAAACCTTTTAGCTGTAAAGGCTTACTGCATTGACTTCAATATGAATGAAATCTTTGCTCCAGCTGCATGTCCCTTTCCATTTTTAACTCTCTGCATGTGACTCAGCATTGTCTTTAACAGCTTTTATGCATAACTTCATGCTAGACGACTGACTTGAAGGGCCTAAATGCTTCGGCTTCTCGCAGAAGAACTTGCTTCTACCACCGACCACCGACTAGCATGTTGGTGCACCACCGATCAGTCATCGCGCTTCAGGCTCTGCTTTACTTCTCTGTTACTCCAGCGCTAAGCACATAGAGGGCCTGAACGCCAAAGATGATGCTTGTGTTTTGGGGAAGAAAAGTGCTTCTCGATGACCTTTCTTGCCTCAGCCTCGTTGTAAGAAGTCTAGGTGAGGTCTGTCTCCTCTCGCCTCAGCCTCGCTGTACAAAGTCGATGTGAGGTCTTTCTGCTCTCGCCTCAGCCTCGCTGTACAAAGTCGAGGGTGAGGTCTTTCTTATCTCGCCCCAACCTCGCTATACAAAGTCGAGGTGAGGACTTTCTTATCTCGCCTCAGCCTCGCTGTACAAAGTCGAGGTGAGGACTTTATTAACTCGCCCCAGCCTCGCTATACAAAGTCGAGGTGAGGACTTTCTTATCTCGCCTCAGCCTCGCTGTACAAAGTCGAGGTGAGGACTTTCTTATCTGGTGAATCTTGCTGTTCACGTTGGGTGTTCTCACTCGAAGGGGAGGTGTTCTCGACGAACCTACCTTCCTGCTTACGAGACCTCTAACCCCAAGTGACAGGTTCAATCTTGCCTCGCATCGCTCACAGGCGAGGGAGGACTTAACTGACCTCACATCGCTCATAGGCGAGGAGGATTTATCTGACCTCACATCGCTCATAGGCGAGGAGGATTTATCTGGGCGAACCCTTCTGTTCACGTTGGAAGTTCTCACTCGAAATGGAGGTGTTCTCTACGAACCTACCTCTCCACTCACGAGACCTCTAACCCCAAGTGACAGGTTCTAACTGACCTCACATCGCTCACAGGCGAGGAGGATTTCTCTGGACGAACCCTTCTTTCACATTGGAAGTTCTCACTCGAAGTGGAGGTGTTCTCCTACGAACCTACCTCTCCACTCACGAGACCTCTAACTCCAAGTGACAGGTTCTATCTCGCCTCAGCCTCGCTGTAAGAGTCGAGGGAAGAGGACTTTTCTCTCGCCTCAACCTTGCTGTAAGAAGCAGAGGAAGAGGACTTATCTCTTGCCTCAACCTTGCTGTAAGAAGCAGAGGAATAGGACTTTTCTCTCGCCTCAACCTTGCTGTAAGAAGCAGAGGAAGAGGACTTATCTCTCGCCTCAACCTTGCTGTAAGAAGCAGAGGAAGAGGACTTTTCTCTCGCCTCAACCTTGCTGTAAGAAGCAGAGGAAGAGGACTTTTCTCTCGCCTCAACCTTGCTGTAAGAAGCAGAGGAAGAGGACTTTTCTCCACTGTTCTCTGAGTGGGCGCATGCTCCCAGGAGAGCACCTGGTGTGGCTGGTCTGAGTGCACTCGCCAGGCGCATCCTGCCTGCATGGCCTCATCACACTGTTTCATGCACGTTCCCACCGGCGAGGAGCTCTTCTTCTGGAATCATGCGAGGTGTATGCGTAACGCTCTTGCTGGGAGCTTGCGTCCCAGCTTAACACGTGTTGGCAAGACCCCGATGACCATGCGCCGATGAGTGATCGTGCTTTCACAGGGCGATGACTGATCGTGCGATGAATAACCACCGATGACTTCTCGCACTCTGCTCCCAGGCGCTTGTCCAGGCGCTGATCTGTAGGTGGTGGTCACTTGGTACTGACCACTTATCACCTGCACTTGCGCTTGGGGTAAGGGGAACTTTAAACTGGAAAACACATACTTACTTTATGTACTAAAGTCTTTTTTATTAGGTGGCCTCGTTAAAAACCCTCCTTAGAGAAAAGAGTGCCCCCTGGTGTATTCAACTGTTTACAGCGCGAGAACGCATCTACTTTACAACTTAACTAGGTGTATATATGCTGGGTCTCCTTTCATTGGCGATGACCGACCTCACGAGTAGCGATCATGCCCTCTGCTTCAGCTTCCCCCCGAGCTACCTGGGAGCCCCCCTAGCGTAGCTCCCTCCATCACCTGATTTCCCCGTGCACAGGGATCTCATGCTGCTGGTCACCTGCCTGGGACCCCGAAGTGCGATCACCTTGCGGCTCCCTCAGGTAATCGGTTAGGAAACCTGTTTTCACCAACTCAGCAAGTTGATGCCCCAGCGCCAGGCAGGTGTAGAGTGTGTGTCCATAAGCCTGATGGAATTCACACCAGTCATCCTTCCTACTTCCAAGCACCTTGTCGGTTTTCTCTGGTACTCAGAGTCTTGCAGCTACAGCGGGAATTGCAATCAGCTCCGCCAACTCTATCATGAAATCATACCTGGGGGGTGTATTGTTCTCCCTTGCACGCCCCCTGGCCTGATCCTTCCTGGGTGTGTAGGGACGAGACCTGCCCTGCGCTTTCTTCCCTTCTCTGGCCTCATGCACCCATGCGTGTCGCTGCTGCTTCCCCTGTCCTTCGCACGGCTTGGGCGGTGCAGCACTGCTTTTCTTCTCAGAGACCTACGTCTCTGCTACAATATGCGCCACCGCGCGTCGCCGAATCTCAGCGAAGGTGGCAGGGTGGTCTCTGATGAGCGATTCACTGAAAAGACCAGGCAGCACACCTTTCTTGAATGCATGCACCAGCATGTCCTCGTCCTTGCTAGGCAACCTCACTACCTGCGCACCAAAACGGTTGAGGTAGTCCTTCAACGACTCCCTCTGGTACTGTCGCACGTCGAATAGGTCGTAGGACACTGTCGGTGGCGCTCTGTTGACGATGTACTGCTCTGTGAATAGCTTTGAAAACTGCTGGAAGGAGGTTACGTGGCCCTCTGGCAGGCTCACAAACCACTCCATAGCTACTCCACTCAGCGTACTCATAAACACCTTGCAGTACACAGCGTCTGAGCCTCCAGACAACATCATCTGGGTGTGGAAGGCTATCAGATGCGCTTCTGGATCTTCCTTCCCTGTGAACGACACCTTCACTCCCACCAGGTTGGGAGGCACCACTGTGTTCATGATCTCAGGGGAGAAAGGCATAGGGAAGGCCCTTGGGGGCGTCAGTGGAGCTTGATCCTCTTCCACGCGACCCCCAGCTTGCTGCATGTGGTGCAGACTCGAGCGCAGCTCCTCGTTTGCCTTGCGCAACTCCTCATTCCTGGCCTGAGAGGCGGCCAGGTCCTCCTGCATCCGCGCCTGTTGCGCCCTGGACTCTGCCACAGTCTCTTGGAGGGCGCGCATCGTTTCCATGATTTGTTGCATGGTAACGCCGTCGGCTCCATTCGGCGGAACAGATCCATGTCTGGTATTCCTCATTCTCTGCGATTTCTACTCTCGTTCTTGTGTATGGGACCTTCGTTTTACTCCGGCCCCACGGTGGGCGCCAAATGTTCTTGCCGGTTGACTCGCTGTCGGTCAAACTCTATGATCGTCAGCACCTTCTTCTTCCTCCTTCGCTGTAGAATAGCTTGCCTGCAGAGAAAGAAAGATAGGCGCCCTCACGGCCGTTTGCACTCCGACGCTCAAGTCAAAACTAGGGCAAAAAACACCAAGTGTATAGTAAAATAGTGATAGTCTCAAAACTGCGTACCTTTGTGAAGTATTTTACTGTCCCTTATATAGTCTAGGGTTTACTGCGCCGCTAGCCCTAATTAGGGTTTACTGCGCTGCTAGCCATATTTAGGGTTTACTGGAATACCCTTGCGCCGCTATCACCCAATCTTAGGGTAATCTAGCACATAAGGTTTCCTTCTCTGGAGTGCAAACTTTAACAGGGTGACCACCTGGATGCCTCCTTGTGCACCTAGTCTCTGGGGCCACCTGTTCTGGGAGTGCCTTCACTGTTCACGTGCCATGCATCTAGCTTTACTGGGAAAACCCTAGTTCTGGTGTGTACTCGTCCCCTCAGGACTCTACACCCAACTGTGCTCTCCCTGCTACCCGCATGGGCACTTCGTGATCCAGGCCTCTCCCTAACTCTGGGTATTTAACTGGTCATTGGTCTTCCCCCAAGGCCGATGTCACCTCGTCTTCACCCAAGGCCGATGTCACCTCAGCCCATCCTGGTGGTCTGACGACTACTCACCCTTCCCTGCGGGAAAATGTTGATGACTAATCACCCTTCTCTGAAGGAACACACTGACGACTGATCACCCTACTCTGAGGGGAATGACTGATCACCCTTCTCTAAGGGAACACACCGATGACTGATCACCCTACTCTGAGGGAACACACCGATGACTGATCACCCTCTAATGGGGTCCATTCCTCACGTGGCTTTGGCCCATGCTGTGGGACCCATCTGACGTGGTTCACCCTTTACTACCTGTTCTCAGTGTCCGAGGACTGGTCGGTACAGTAGATAGGGAAGAGAAAAAAGATTTATTACCAGTAATGTGATCTGTGGCACCTGAATCTAGAACCCAAGGGCCAACGGAAGTAGAGTGAGTGAGGCCAACAAAAGATGTACCTGAATGTGCAACAGAAGCTGTGGAACTAGAGTTCTGACGATCCTCATACCATTTAAGAAATTCATTGAAAATAGCAGGCTGGCCTGGGGTATCAATTGAAGTATGGTCCACAGTAGAAGGTTGAACAGTAGCACTTTGAGCAACTGCAATAGATTTAGGAGGACGACCATGTAAGGCATAACATCTGTCAATTTTGTGTCCAAGTTTGCCGCAATGGTCACACTTGTGACGCCCTTTGCCCGGCTTGTGAGGACGAGTACGATCATTATGCTGAGAGACTAAAGCAGAAGAGTCATCTACATGAGATGTTAATTCAGTGGTGTGTTTACTTGGCACACGCAGAAGTGTAGAACAAGTGGAAGTAAAATTGGGTACGATAGGAGATCCCAAAATTTGATCACGAACATGAGAATAATCATCAGGAAGACGACATACCAATCCAGAAGACTCCCCCTGAGCAACAAAACCGGGAGGTTGCTCCATATAAATTTCTTCCTGCAAATCCCCATTAAGAAAGGCATTTTTGACATCCAGTTGATAAAGAGGCCATTGTTGAAGAGCAGCCATAGCTACAAATAAGCTCACAAGTAGCTGAGGCCATAGCTCTATATTCTGCCTCTGCACTAGATCTGGCCACAACACTTTGTTTCTTGCTTTTCCAAGAGATCAAGTTATCACCAATGGAGACACAATAACCAGAAGTTGATCTTCTATCAGATGGCGATCCTGCCCAATCAGCATCTGAATAACAAACGACTTTAGTATGGTTATTATGACCATATAACAAACCTTTTCCAGGAGAACCTTTAATGTACTTCAGTATACGAATGACTGCATTCCAATGATCTTCACATGGAGAATTAAGAAATTGACTCACCACACTGACTGCAAAAGAAATATCAAGACGAGTAATAGTGAGATAGTTCAATTTTCCAACTAATCGCCTGTACTTCTCAGGATCTGAAAGAGGCTCCCCCTGATTGGGTAGAAGCTTGACATTGGGATCCATGGGAGTATCAACAGATTTCGAATTCATCAACCCAATTTCCTCCAAAATATCTAATGCATATTTCCTTTGAGAGATAACAATACCATTATCGGATTGTGCTACCTCAATCCCCAAGAAATATCTGAGTTTGCCAAGATCTTTGGTTTGAAAGTGTTGACAAAGGTGTTGTTTTACTTGTGAGATGCCATGGTGATCACTGCCTGTAAGAACAATGTCATCAACATATACTACAAGATAAATACACCCAACACTCGAGTGACGATAAAAAACTGAATGATCTGCTTCACTGCGAGTCATACCAAACTGTTGAACAACATTACTAAATTTGCCAAACCATGCCCTAGGAGACTGCTTGAGGCCATATAAGGATTTGCGAAGACGACATACCAATCCAGAAGACTCCCCCTGAGCAACAAAACCGGGAGGTTGCTCCATATAAATTTCTTCCTGCAAATCCCCATTAAGAAAGGCATTTTTGACATCCAGTTGATAAAGAGGCCATTGTTGAAGAGCAGCCATAGCTATGAATAAGCGAATAGAAGCCATCTTTGCCACTGGAGAAAAAGTATCACCATAGTCTAAACCAAAAATTTGGGTATAACCCTTAGCCACAAGACGAGCTTTGAGACGATCAATAGTACCATCAGGACCAACTTTGATAGCAAAAATCCACCTGCAACCAACAACAGATTTCCTAGATGGTAAAGGAACAAGTTCCCAAGTTCCATTATTCTGAAGTGCATTCATTTCATCAAGCATGGCCTGACGCCAACCAGGATGAGCTAAGGCATCACCTACAGATTTTGGAATAGATACAGAAGAAATAGACGAAAGACAAGTATAAAAGGGTTGAGATAGTCTATGATAACTCAAAGCAGTATAATGTGGAGAGGGATTACGGGTAGCACGTATACCTTTTCGGATAGCAATAGGAAGATCAGGTTCAACTATCGGAGGTTCAACTGTCGGAGCCGGAGGGGGATGAGGTGTTGGCACTAGAAGAGAGTCATCTGATGGACGATGAGACACGTTTGACGACGACTATACACCTGAAGAGTTGGTGGCGGTGGTGAATCTTGAGGTGCACTAGGTACAACAAGAGGGATATTAACGTGATTAGATGAAGACATAGAAGGAGAAAGACAAGACTTAAAGTAAAGGGAAGATTCACTGAAGGTGACATCTGCTGAAATAAAATAACGATTTAGAGAAGGTGAGAAACATTTATATCCTTTTTGTGATCTAGTGAACCCTAAAAAGACACATTTGTGTGATTTAGGAGATAATTTATCAAGACCAGGACTAAAATTATGAACAAAGCATGTGGACCCAAAAACTTTGGGAGGTAAAGAGTGGAGAGGGTCATGTGGAAATAAAATAGAATGAGGAATTTTGTTATGTAAAACTGAAGATGGCATTCGATTAATGAGATAACATGCACTAAGAACAGCATCACCCCAAAAACGCTGAGGAACATCACCATGGATTAAAATAGTACGAGTTGTTTCAACAAGATGTCTATTCTTGCGCTCAGCTACCCCATTTTGTTGAGGTGTATAAGCACATGAAGTTTGATGAAGAATACCATGAGAAGCCATAAAATTTTTAAAAGAATGAGAAAGATACTCACGTCCATTATCACTACGCAAAACGCGAATGGAAATTCCAAATTGATTTTTAATTTCATTGTAAAATAGTTGAAATATAGAAAACAACTCAGAATGATTTTTCATTAAAAACACCCAAGTACATCTTGAATAATCATCAATAAAAGTAACAAAATACTGAAATCCTAAATTAGACTTAATACGACTTGGTCCCCAAATGTCAGAGTGAACTAAGGCAAAAGGAGATGAAGCACGTTGTGAGACACTACTAGGAAAAGAACTACGAATGTGTTTCCCTAACTGACACGACTCACATGATAAACTAGACACATTAGACAAACTTGGAACAACCTGCTGCATCTTGGCAAGACTAGGATGACCCAATCGAGCATGAATGAGAGATGGAGAATCCATAAGCGCGCCAACATGGGCAGAGATCTGTAGGTGATAAAGTCCATGAGACTCACATCCGGTGCCAATCATCCGTCCCGAACTCCGGTCCTGTACAGAAACAGAATCTTTGGTAAAAGAAATAACACAATCAAGGGAACGAGAGAGACGACTAATGGATAATAAGTTAAATGGAGACCCAAGGACATAAAGAACATTATCAATAGATAAAGAAGGAAAAAGGTTAATAGTACCAACACCATGTGATGGTACCTTATATCCGTTGGCCATGGTAACTGAAGGTAAATAACCCGTAGTAGATAGGGAAGAGAAAAAAGATTTATTACCAGTAATGTGATCTGTGGCACTTGAATCTAGAACCCAAGGGCCAACGGAAGTAGAGTGAGTGAGGCCAACAAAAGATGTACCTGAATGTGCAACAGAAGCTGTGGAACTAGAGTTCTGACGATCCTCATACCATTTAAGAAATTCATTGAAAATAGCAGGCTGGCCTGGGGTATCAATTGAAGTATGGTCCACAGTAGAAGGTTGCACAGTAGCACTTTGAGCAACCGCAATAGATTTAGGAGGACGACCATGTAAGGCATAACATCTGTCAATTTTGTGTCCAAGTTTGCCGCAATGGTCACACTTGTGACGCCCTTTGCCCGGCTTGTGAGGACGAGTACGATCATTATGCTGAGAGACTAAAGCAGAAGAGTCATCTACATGAGATGTTAATTCAGTGGTGTGTTTACTTGGCACACGCAGAAGTGTAGAACAAGTGGAAGTAAAATTGGGTACGATAGGAGATCCCAAAATTTGATCACGAACATGAGAATAATCATCAGGAAGACCATGTAAACCCAATAACATGAAGAACTTGGATCTTTGTTCTAGTTCTTGAGAAGGAGTGGAGGCAGGAGGTAATAACTCATTAAAATCATGAAGAAGAGCATGAAGTTTACCTAGATATTCTGCCATTGTACCATCAAGACGTTTGGGAGCAACAATTGTGAGGAGATTTTGACACACACCATAAAGACGTTGAGTATCATTGGTGTATAATAATTTTGCTTGTTCCCAAACTTCTGAACAAGTCTCATAGGTACGAAAAATTTGTTTTAAAGATGAATGAATGGTAGATTTGATAACAATGCTTAATTGAGCATCAATTTTCAACCAACGGAAAACCTCATTTTCAGCAACATTAGGACGGGTAAGATGATCAACATAACCTTGACTCTTAAGCCATAATTTAATATCTGAGGCCCACGTATCATAATTGGTTCCATCCAATTTGTCAATGGAGAGATGAACATTGACATAATTAGTATAAATAGACGGATCCGGCATTATGACAGCAGAAGGAGTCACAGTGGCAGTGGCAGCGGAAGAAGTCGTAGTGGCAGCGGAAGCGGAAGAAGCCATATAGGACAAAAATTAAATCCAGTCACCAGTCAATTGGCGGCAGCAGCTATTTCGACGGCGGTTCCGGCAGGATTCCGGCGGCGGCTCCGGTGAGATTCCGGCGGCGGCTCCGGCGAGATTCCGGCGGCGGCTCCGATGAGGCGGCAGCGGTGGCAGTTCTGGCAAGGCGGTGGGGCGGTGGCTGGAAAATTCCAGTGAACAGTGGGTTCACCAATAAAATTTGAACCCTAACCTTATGCTCTAGATACCATATTAAAGGAAAAGAAAGAATAGGGTAAATCCCTTGTGTATATTGAACACATAGGGTTATGTTTATATAAGAAAAATAAACATATGGCTAAGCCCATTACATAAATATGAAATATAAAACAATAACTATAATATCTCATAATATCTAATAATATCTAACAATATTTATAATACAGGAAGACCAAAATAAGTTTTTATATCAAGAAAACTAAATTGGAGTACTAAGTTTATCTTTGTTGGATATCTAGATGTCAAGAACACAAGAGAATTTAAAAGGGAGTTGGACTTATGATTGTACAAAGTGTGTAACTGGAGCAATTTTTCTTTTGAAAAATTTACTCCAAACATTTCAACGTATCCTCTCAATTCCAGTCTAACCTTGCATTTATTTATAGAATCATTTACATTTAGTTTAGTTCTATAAACTTATTTCACTTTGCGAGTTGTTTGTTTTGAGATCAATTCACTATCTCTTAAGTATAATTTCTTTCAATCATCTTTACTTTTTTCTTTATATCATTCATTAATCCACATCTCATCTTTTCCAGCTTCTTCAAATTCAATAGATTCTAAAACAACCACATTACACCTTTGATAAATATCACATAGAGATCTAGATCTTGTCCCTCTAACAAGAATTTGATAAACTTCAACATCAAAGAGTTGTGGAGTTTTTGGAAATTGCTTTCTTACTGCTCATCCCAATTCCATTGTTGATTTTTCATGAACTTTACATCTCTACTCGCAATAATTTTTCCATTTTAGTGGTTGGAAAATTCAGCAAGCTTTAGACATGCTACTATATCAAATGAAAACTTTGGGTTCAACCTTTTTGTCAAGTTTATCTCTTTTAACCTTTGAAACATAAGAAAAACAAACACAACCAAAAACTCTCAAATTTTGTAAATATGATTTGTACCCAACCAACTTTCAAATGGATTTTTTTGTTCAAAACTCTAGTTGGTAGCCTATTCATAAAAAGTACAATAGTGTTTGCAGCCTCCACCATAACTTGTTTAACAAATCCTTCTCATGTAACATACCTTGTTATCCCATGACGCTTCTATTTTTCCTCTCACTACACCATTTTGTTGTGGGGTGTATGACACTATAAGTTGGTGTTCAATGTTAGCTTCATCACAATATTTATAAAAAATGTAATTTATATATTCTTTTCCATTGTTAGACCTTATTGTTTGCAAACTGCAACCACTTCGATTCTCCACAAATGCTTTATATTTCCAAAAAATACTGGAAACCTTAGTCTTGGATTTAAAAAAAATAAATTAAACAATATTTGGTATAATCGTCAATAAAAGTAATATAATATTTATTACCAGTTAAAGACAATACTCTCTAAGGTCTCCCAACATTTGTATGGGGAAATGTTTTTCCGAGTGGTTTGAGGAAATGGTTTCATGACTAGCTTACAGAATTGACAAGCCACGCAATCTACCAACTTGCCTTCAATCACCGAGACACCTTTGACCAAGGCATGTTTCAACATATATAATAGTTGCATAAAACGAAGATGTCCAAGTCTTTTATGTCATAGATCAACATTGGAGGTTGTGTTTGAAAAAGTTATTCGCTCCTCCTCCATTATATTTAAAGCATAGCTTTTAGATCTCATTTTAACTCTAAACACATCATTACCTTTAGCGTCTATGATCAAACACCAGTTATATTCAAATATGAATTTGAAGCCCATTTTCCACAAGTTGTACACTAAGCAAATTTTAATCAATGTTAGACACATATAAAACATCAGAAATATAATTCAAATTTGTCAAACTTTCAATAACAATGATCCATTTTACTTTACTTAAGAGGAAATAACCATGTCAATTTTCACTTTTAAAGATGATGGTTTTGTCATGCTCTCTAAATAGCTTCTCATCGTTGGTCAAATGGTTTCTGCAACCACTTTCTATTAGCCATGAGTGATTAGAAGTGTTGGTTGTAGAAAAATATGTTGCAACAAAGAGTTGCTCGTCTTTTTGCTCCTCCAGAGTCATTTTTACCTCTTTTGATTTAGACTTGTAGATTCGCTTTACACGTCCCAAATCACTGTATTTTTTACATTTGACATTAGGTCTCCACCAACATTGATTTATCTTTTTGCAATGTGGACAAGGGAAAAAGTTCTCACATTATTCATGTTTGGAACCTTCTTTCTTTTTGTTCTTCCATTTATTGTTCTTCTTGTTTTTTCCACCTTTAGAATCTTGTGCTTTTACAAGAAAAACACCTTGTATAGTCTTGTCTCATCATTCTTCTTTGCTTTTTAGCATGTAAGGCATTTACTAATTCTCCTAACTTCACAGTTGACAGGTCTTTCACCTAAAAGTTGGGATTTTTTACTCATATTTTTCTAGTATAGTAATCATAATTTTTTGAACAATATTATTTCATTGAGAAAGAGTTTCTTTAGAAGTTCATTACAAAAAATCGTGTATGTAGTGGCGGTTTTAATGTGGCGATTATTAATAATTGCCATAAGTGTTCATATAATACGATATTTTAATAACCGCCATAATTATCCTTTAAAAAGTGTCATATTGAACTACCACAATTTGTTGAACATAGACTTTGATGTCTCCAAATCCAAGTGGAATGCATGAAGATCTTTGTTGCTGCTTGTGTGTGTGGGTTCTGGGTAGTTTGAATTTGTTAATCCACTCTTAGTTATAATCCAAACTTGTTTTAATCAAGATCTTTTGAAAAAAAAGTGTTTTACAAAGAAGTGGAAAAACAACCTGTTGTTTTATCGTTTCAATCAATTATTTTACACTTAGTGGTTTTTGAAAAGAATTTGAAAAGCTTGACTTTGTTTGAATTTGTTGTCAAACCCATTCAATCGATTGTTTCAAGAAATTAATCGATTGTTTTTTGAAAATCCTTAACAGAATCTGTTAAGTTTGTTGAATCTATCTTAAATGATTTAAAACTGATTTGGCTCTTACTTTAAATGTTTTTAACAACTTTTTTGGAGTATAAATAATCTATTATACGCTCCTAAGTAGTAATGAAATCAGATTATACCTTTCAAATCAGTTTTTATCCAAGATTGCTTCAAGTTTTGGATTCTTTCAAAGAGTGGAATAGGATTGCCTTGTAATTTTGATTTTCATTCTAAGTTTATATCAGGTGTGATAATTTCTCTTCTCTTTTGATCTCTGTAATTCTGTAAAGACTGGTGTGTGCAAATCAAAAGGTTGTTTTGATTTGTGGTGTGTGGTTTGCCAAAGGAAGTGTGTGTTCTTGAGGGGTTCAAGATGTCTTCTTTGGTGTGTGTGGTTTGTAATCTGTGATTGATTGCATAGTGGATACCCAGTGGTTTCTGGGGACTGAATGTAGCTCTTGGTATAAGAGTGAACCAGTATAAATCTGTTTGTGTGATTCTCTCTTTCCCTGATCTTGCTCATATCTATTTTAAGTTGTTTTTTTTATTCACTACTGATAAAAACAATCGGTTGAATCAGATAAACAACTAGTTGATTTTCTGGAAATCAACTAAAACAGTTTTGTTTGTTGGCTGATCAAGTTTCCTGTTTTGTGATTCTTCATTGGCTTTCATTATACCTTCAAAGTTTGCAAAAAATGTTTATAAACAATTCACCCCCTCTTGTTTAAGGCCATAAATTCTAACAATTGGCATTAAGAGCTAGGTTCTTGAAAGTTATTCAAGTTTTTATCATAACTTTTTTTTTTCATGGCTGAAAAACTACCTTTTGGGGAGGGTGCCTCAATCAATAGGCCACCTCTGTTTTATGTTTTGAATTATCAATTTTGGAAGGTAAGGATGAAAATCTTTGTTGAATCATTAGATAGAGGAATTTGGGATGCAATTGAAAATGGTCCTTTTATTCTAAAAGCTGAAAAAGATAATGTTCTTGTTGAAAAACCTTGGTCCCAATGGACTGAAGCTGAAAATAAAAAGGCTAAGTTTGATTGCATTGCCAAAAATATCATTACTTCTGCCTTAAATTCTGATGAGTTTTTCAAGGTGTCACAATGTGCCTCCGCAAAAGGAAATGTGGGATACTCTTGAAGTGACTCATAAAGGCACAAATGATGTGATGAGGGCAAGGAAGCACACTCTCATCCAAGAATATGAGATGTTTAGAATGCAAAGAGGAGAGACCAATATAGAAGTGCAAAAGAGGTTTACTCACATAGTCAACCATATTATGAGTCTTGGAAAAACATTTGATAAAGAGGAACTTAATATCAAGATCCTCAAGTGCCTTGATAGAACATGGCAGCCAAAGGTCACGACCATCTCTGAATCCAAAGACTTAACATCTTTGACAACGACTTCATTGTTTGGGAAGCTTAGAGAGCATGAATTGGAGATGAATAGGCTAAATGTTCAAGAAAATAAGGACAAACATGTGAGGAACATTGCCTTGAAGGCTGCTAGACACAAGACCAGCCAAGACTCAAGTGATGAAAGTGAAGGGGAAAACACTTAGCTTGCTACCACAAAAGCTGGTGAATGGTAGCATATAATAATCAAATTTTTCGACTTCTATTCCTACCTATGAAGCAATTCAAAAGTATTTGTTATATCTCTCCACTTGCTATACTTTTGAAAAGACTTCAGTGTTTATTGAAGATTCCTCTATCCTAGTATCTCATTCCTTTCATCATGGTGGTTGTAATGGAGGACATGGTGGTAGTCATGGTCATCCTCATTGCAACTATTGTAATTGTTAGGGTCATGTTGAAGAAGAACATTGCACCAAAGTTTTCCAATAGTTTCAAATGGCTAATGTGGCCCAAGCTACCACTTTTACTTCATATATCATGAACTTTTCTAGCTCCAACAACCAACCAACCTAGATCACCTATTTAAATTGTGATTAAGTCCTGTAATCTTGTAGTTTTTGTTTCTTAGTCCTCATCTCTTGGACCTTGGATACTTGGTTTTGCTGCATCATATGATATAACTTGTAACCAATTTTTGTTTCCTTTTAACCTTTTCAAACTTTTTGTCTTTTATTACTTTTGCAAAATGAGTCGCACTTGAAGGAAAGATTGTTATGATTTCAAGTGATTTTAAGTCCCACATTGAGTCAGAATGAGTAAGATGAGTAATATTTAAGAAAAAAGATCCATACACTCATTATCTTAATATTTTGGGTTACAAGTGATGTTTTGGTCTCTTATATGGTTTTTTGATTGCTTATTTGTCGAATCTCTTCGGCGTTTCTCCTTGCAAGAACCTAACTTTTTTTATCTCTCTTATTTATTGATGTATGTTTGCTTAATGTAGTAGCAAACTTACATGCACTCTTAATTATTATGTTTTATTTGTTAATATTTATGTTGTATAAGGTTGACATAATGGAAAGAAGATTGGAACAATATATAAGTATGGAGGATTATATCATCATAGCCCTCTAGTGATTTGGTGTCTTTTACTTCTCTAGCTCTCATACATCAATGCCTTAGGCACTCTAGTCTAGAAAAATTGTGTCTAGTTATTCTTATTTTTTGTACTATTAAGTTATTTTAGTGTGAGTTGTGTCAAGTAGGTAAACATTCTAATACCAATTATGACCTCAAGTCAATAAATGTGTTGTGTTACCATTTTATTCCACACTAGGATATTTTTGTTTAGTAACTTTTATGATGATTTCTCTCATTTTTCTAATAAAGAATTTATATGATTTTTCTATTTTTTAACTTTTTTTTTTTTTTTTGAAATTGAAACTCAATTTGGCTTCAAAATTAAAATTTCATGAATGGATAATGCAAGAGAATATTTTTCTTCCCAATTTCAATATTTTTTCAATTTCCTTGGGAATCTTCATCAAACATACCCACACATCATAACAAAAGTGGTATTGTTAATTTCATGAATGGATAATGCAAGAGAATATTTTTCTTCCCAATTTCAATCTTTTCTCAATTTCCTTGGGATTCTTCATCAAACATACCCACACATCATAACCACCATTTGATGGAAACTCTACTAAATCCCTAAAATGTATTTTTGTGGGTTACTCTTGACTACAGAAAAGTTACTGGTTTTTCTCTCAACTACAATGGTATCTACTCTAGTTATGTTACATTTTTCTAGACTACTTTTTTTTGTCTTACACCATTAAGGATGTCCCTTTAGAGGTTCCATTTGTTGTCCTAACACCTTCCACCTCCATTTGTCACACACCATACGAACATGGGAACCATCAAAAGTGGCACCCACTCTCCTCTAGCATGATCTCCTACTCGAATTACTCTGCAACCAACATCGCCTACACCTAAACCTCCCATTGTGATTCACAAAGTATTAACTCCAATTGTAATCCTAACCATTTATATGCCTTTGCTATAAGCTATGATAATTTATCTCTTTCATCTTTTTCTTTTATCTCTTCTTAGGACTTTATGTTTATTCTTAAGTCTACAAGTGAAACAATAACTCAATATTGGCAACATGTGATGATGCTAGTAGATGTAGCTACTTTTGATGCCGACAACATATAGAAGCTTGATCTTTTGCCTCATGACAAAATAATTGTTGGGTGTGGTTACAGTGAAGATTACACCAGATGATATAATTGATTATTACAAAATTTTGTTTGGAAGTTGAAAGTTATACTCAATTTTTTGCCTTAAACTATGGAAACACTTCACTCTTGTGGCTAAAATTACCTCGGCTTTTTCTTGCCATGACCATAGATCTCTTTACTACTTGGACATAAAAAAATGTCCTTTTGCATGATAAGTTGCAAGAAGAAATGTATATGTATCAACACAACTTTACGGTCTCCAATGACTCATTTTTTTATTTTTTACTTTTGTAGATTTCACCACTCACTATTGCTTGAAGCAATTTGTCCCCCTTGGTTTAGCCATTTCAACTTGGGTTTGCAAGAGTTTGGTATAAATCATGGTGAATTATTCATTTTTTAGACTCTAGATTTAACATGTGGATCTATCTTGTGCTATAGGTGGATGACATTGTCATTATTGACAATGACTTTGATGACATTGTCTAACTCAATTCTCCTATTCATAGTTAGTTTTAGCCTTATGCCACTATCACTTCTCGTCACTACTGTAACCCCTGTTGCCATGTACAAGTAGGAATCTTTCCATTATAATTGTTTCATTTATGCTATGATATAGATTAATAATGTTGAATAGATATTGTTAAGCATTCATATTTTAATGATGTTAGTGTAAATTGTTTGTTATTATTTAGTATTTTAGAAGTTATATTATTCAGTTTTTTTAAAGGATTAAATTAATAATTTTTTTATTCTTTTTTATGATTGTACATTGTTGGAAAGTGTAAAAGTTTACCTTTCAGAATTAATACTATCGTGAAAGATAATCTCAAGTACAAAATTAACTATTTTTTAAAAATGTTTGTTGATTGTTGAAAAGTGTAAAATTTTCTTTGTGGATCAAACCTCAAACGTTTAAATACATAAACTTATGGTGTATACAACCAAGAAGAAAGATAGCAAGGGTACTTATATTGTACAACAAAGAAGAAATTAAAAAAAGAGTACAATTATTTTCGTTTTTCTCTCTAGGTGATTTGGAGAAAAGATTAGAACACAGAAACATGAAAATGGTGAGGGAAGCTTAGCAATTATCTGGAGGAGTGAGATTGCACTTTGCAGGAAGTGAAGTAGCAAGAATTGGGTCAATTCCAAGAAAAGGTAACTCTGAAGAGTTCTTGTAAGAGCAAAGGCATTTCAAGTCAGCACCAGCAAGAGCTTTGCAGCACTCAGGAGATGGATCAACTGGGTTTGGCTCAGTCACTGAGGGCTTGCATGCCTCCAATCCCTCTTCATTCATATCACAAAAACTCAGACCTTTGCACCCTTTCCACATGCAACAAGCCACCACCACCACCACCATAACTTGTAGTGCCACCCACTTCCTTTCTTCCATCCCTGATCACCAAATCCACCACTGATCTCTCTAACTCAATCACTTCAAGGTTTCAAACTTCTGCTTTCTGGATCTATGATTCCTACAAGGTAGTTATAAAGAGAGGAGCTCTAAAATTAACCACAAGTTATGGACCCGTGACCAAGAATTGGCAGCATATGGAGTCACGGGTACAATTCTTGTGCCACTTTCTGTTATTATATATTATATAGTAGGGTTTCTAATCATGCATTGGTCGTGGAATTTTATGAGGGGTCACAATATTCAAATGTGGATAATGATTTATTAACATCCAAAAATCACTTTACAATGAGAAATTTTAACTATGGAACCATCATCTAATGCAGGCATGGAAGTAAGGGTATGAGTAGGTTAATCAATACATCACCCATCCAACCTAATTCAACTAATTTAATCACATTTTCAGAAAAAAAAAAAAAGTCTCATAATTTTATGATATAAAAAATTATTTTACAGATAATTGTATAAATATTATTCCATAAATAAATATTTCATACTATATGCTATTTCGAGTAAACATTACATTTCTTACATTTTTCTTTTTGTACTATATATTGAGTTGTAAAATAAATTTATTTTCTTGTTTTAATATATCTTAGTATTTTTAAAACTACTGCTTTGTTTTATATTGTAAATTGTATTGTTATCTTATAAATATTGAATTTAAGGTATTTTTGAAACATGATAATCTGATACAACTTATTCTAATTTAACTTAATTGTTTAATTAGATTAAATTGTTAAACAAAAGGGTAGATTGAACTTAATTCCATATAATATTTAATTAGATTGAATTAAAAATTAGACTAAAAGGAAGATTAGAAGGTATTTATTTAGAATTGAGTCTCGGAATTCCCTGCAACAACTGTCCATCCCTTGGGTTCCTAGAGGCATAAAATCATGTCTAATGCTATTAAAAAAAATTTTGAGGTCAAAGTATAATTGACTAATTGTAGCATTTGTAATTTGTTTGTATTATGTTGTGTGGAATATAATGAATATTTTTATTTTATATTAGAGGATGAGAGACTAACACCCTTCACTTCACGACTCACCACAGAAGTTGTTGCAAGCTGGTTACGATTCATTCTTTCATAATCTTCCTGAAAACAATCCTAATTCATAAATAATTTTTTTGTTAATATACATTTTAGTATAAAATATCTTTTAAAAAAACAAATGGTGAGCTCAATTTTTATGTTTCTTTTTTACTTACTCTGCAAGGAGGAGCGTCTTATAAGAAGAGGTACGAATTCGAAAAGATCGAAATATTTTGTGTAAGTTTGTTCACTCCTTCATGATAAACTCCAACTGAATAGGGTACTTCATATACTCCTCACTTTACCATCATCATACAGTACATATTCACACAATGAAACACAAATACGGATATGGACATAAATACAATACGGACACGGATATAAAATACGACTTAATTAAAAATACTGGATACGGAACACGACGTTTTAATACTCATATAATTTGATTAACTAAATTGATCTTATTTTTTATAATAAAAAAAACTAAATGTTTAGAAAAGAATACCACAAAATATAAAATTTGTTAACCGTAGAATAGTGGCAGAAAGTGATTGAAACAGAAGGAAACCAAATGGGGTTGTCACCAAATATGTGATATGCACGTATATATTCAATGGAAAGAGACCACTGTTACCTTGCTCATAGGAACCCAACTTTGTGATTATGTGAGGAAAAATATAAGCCTAGAAGCTAAACATTGGGAGGGTGATTGAAGTCAAATAAAATATTATAAAGTACAAAGTGTGGGCAGATAAAGTGAAAAAACTTCAATACGCACAACGCATATGCACTATGCTTTTCTTTTTTCACCATCCTTTCTACTTCCGTCTTACCCTTCTTTTGCAACTGTTTTTTTCTTACACTTTGCCTCCACATGCTTTCTGTTTCTGGCTTTTTCTTCCTCAAGCTTTCTTTTTGTGAATATTGAATGCACATGATGAAAAGCTTCCTCATAGACCAAGACACAAGAAAGGAGGAACTCCAAGAAGAAAAATACACTGTTATTCATTGAAAATAGTATTACAAAGGTACTTTAAGAAAAACATAGTTACATACATATATAGGAAACTAAAATGCTAATAGATGTTGTAGCGCATTGTGGATTGACTCTCACAATAGAGAACAATAGGAGATGGAACTTAAACATTAAAATCACAAAGAAGACAGGTCAACTATTGTAACTCACATGTAGTGATTTTCAAAGCACAATATTCTGCTTCAAAAGAAGACCTTTTTTATATTTTTTCAGGAGAAGAGATGAGCCAAGAAAATACAATATCCAATAGGAGAATGACGAGTTTTAGGATAGAAGGCTCAATCATAGTCACTAAATCCTTTAAGTTGAATAGTAGATATAGAAGGAAAAATAAATCTTGTGTAGGAGTGGATTTAAAATATTTAAGAATCCATTGGATGACATAATGATGATGAATGGTAGGACACTGCAAAAACTAGCTAAGATATTGGATAACAAACAATATGGGGAAAACTATATTGCTAGGATTAAAATTAGTGTTGATTTGTTTAGTGGTAGCAACTTGATGATGGAAGTCCTTTAAAGAAATGGAAGCCCTACGAGTTATAATCAACCTTCAAAGACATTGATGGATGTTATTGTGTTGAATGTTAGTATCATTGTTCTTACAAAGATGATCAAGCAGAAAGTTATAGTCTTCTTCACAGGAAGTGATTTCATCATGTGTAGTGATATCATCAGAAATAAACACTTCATGAAGTGAGTTGATTTTAGGATTGCACATTTTAATTGGTTGCTCTTGTTTATGATTTTTTATTTTTAACAAAGCAAAGTGAGAACCCAAAGAAGATCCTCACTGAACACGAACTTGACCAAGTGGTTAAGTGTGAAGGTGCACTTCATAAGGGCAAAGAGAAAAGACAATAATATGGTTTGGATGATGCAAGGTGCGAAAATTAAAGATAAGAAACAAAAGATGAAGAATAACAAGAGGAATGGGATGGAAGATGCAAATAAAGATCAAAAAGAGGAAGAGATGAAGAGAGCTTATGGTGAAGAAGGTTGTCACGCCACTTGGAGAAGAGAGGACTCCAAGATGAGTGGTGCAAAGAGCCGTCACTTGAGATGTTACCCATCCAAGATAAGACCCCAAAAGAGAGATCACAAGTCTCACAAAATCACTCATGCAGATTTTCTTTACTATAGTCAAAATCAAGTTGAAATACATGAGACAAGACACTCTATTTATAGGAGAGAGTGTCTTGGAGAACAAGATAGTGGAGTAAGGGTGTCATTTGTGAGAAGCCTTCTAGAAGGTAGGTTAAAGAAACCCTAAACCTAGAAGCACTTGTCATGAAAGGTGGGCTTGGCACAAGCCCAAATTACTAAGCACACCCTACTCTAGTTTATTTTTCTATTTGAACCCCCAAAGTGAGCCCAATTTATTTACATAACTTTTCTTGTGGAAAGATAAGAAAGAAGAACTTTTGATATTATAGTTTATATTTGGTTCTTCTTATGTTGATGCTCTCTCGAGGTTTTGCGAGGCCTGACTTTGTATATTGAGATGACTAATCACATTGTGAATTATCGCTTGTGTCCTTGGTCATCTGCTTAGCTAATTGGGTTGTATCACTTCATCAGACGATATGTTAAAGACCTTATATGGAAAAACATTTTCATAAAAACCAGTATTTCATAACACACACAAAAATTCTCTATTTGACATATAAAAAGGGATATAATCTTTATTTCCAGTTTTGTATCCAATAAACACACCTTGACATGCTCTTGGATCAAGTTTGAACTTACTATTCTCAATGGTAGTAGAAGCAAAAAAGAGAGAGCTAAATCATAAATCATGTAGATTGAGAGATTGGTCATAGAGCATTTCAAAAAAGAGTTCTATTATTCAAAACAGGTGTAGGTAGTCTATTTATAAGATAAATAACATGAGTAACAACATAAGACCAATTTTTTTTCGCATGTTAGACTAAAAAATCAAATTGCGAGTAACATTGAGAATGAGGATTTGTTGGTGTTTCCTTTCAACAATAGAATTTTGTTGGGGGTTTCTATATAAGTAGTTTGGTGAATTGTTCCAAATTTATTATAGGAATCTTGATAAAAAAAAATCTTTGTCATATCAATCCTAATAATTTTAATCAGAGTGTTAAATTGCTTCTACATAGGAATAACAAAACTAGAAAAGATATTTTTGTCTCACACTTACCTTTCTTGAGAAAAAATTATGTATGTCTAGTATAATTATCCATAATAATTAAAAAATATCGATGATAATATATTCGTGATATATTAATTTTATCACAATTAAAATAATTGAGTTTGATTTTTTTATACTAAGAGATGTTAAAATTAAGATGTCTTAATTGGTGATCTTCTTCATTTCAAATTTTTACTTATTTTAATATTTTTGTCTAGTTCAAGTCAAAATTAAAATTTTAAACATTAACTTAGCCAAATATTAATGTGAATAGTTAAAAAAAAAACATTTGCTCCATCCTATAATTATACAATTTCAATTCAATTAGCTCAATATCAATTAAATTGGTTATTTAAATTGGTAAAAAATATGAAAACTCCCATCATTAATTTATATTTTATTTTACTCTAAACTTAAACCAATTCTTATTCAATCCCATGAATATTCTTAATTATGAACATAACTAAGTTATATTACTCCACCCCAAATTACAAATTACAAAGTAACAAGATAACCTTATTTATACAATAATAAACAAAAAGAAAAATTTTAATTAAAATAATTAAACTACATATATCTCAATGTTTAAAATCTTGCGTCGACTAAAAATATAGTCAAATCATAATACATAAATGAAATCTAAATTTTAACTTGCAAGTTAATTTTGTTTTGAATTTATCTCTAATTTAACTTTATAAAATTATGATGTAAAATGAGATTTATATTCATATATATATATATATATATAATTTAAACATATCCCTAAATGATGTTAATCTCCAGCACCCAATACAATCAATCTTCCAAGCCTTTTCATTTTATTTTTCTGAAACTAGATTTTAAACAAAGAAGGGTAGCCAACATATATCCAATTCTACTCATTTGACATTGCAGAAGGTAACCCTTGTGCACATGATAACCAAACAACTTCAAGTTACTTTGCTTTCTTTCCCTGTTATTTTATTTCGAGTCCCTAAAACAACTCTTATTTCTACTTGTACTATGTGTCTATTCCATTATATAATAGTGTCCAGTGACTTTCGGGTTCCGAAGGGTTTTAAATTGCAATCACACCCTGCATGTTTGAGTATTTTATATTTTTTATTGATCTAACAATCAGAGTTATGAGCTCAAGATTAAGTTCAAATAATAGTTCCTAATGTCTTTTTCTTTACCAAACATAAGTAGGGTTTTGACTTGTTGGTGAGACCCTTAGGTATGTCCACATGTTTCGGTCCTTTAGATTTTACTGTTCCCCAATTCGAAACTTCATCAGAACAAAAAAGCATATCTTATTCCCTCATTTTGTTTATTTATTTTCATATATTAAAAAATATGAGATTTTAAAATTAATATAAAACGACTTGATCATAGTAACAACAATTATACAACGAATTAAAATAATAAAAATCATATACTAAGATAATATTATTTTATATTAACTACAAAATATCTTCCAATTAACAACAAATTAAATCTTTTGAGTACTTAATAAAATAATTAAAGATATTGAAATTTATAAGAGACTTAAAAAAATATTTTATATGCAAAATAAAATATCAAAAGCGGAACAGGGTCTAATCATGTTGTGAAAATTAAAAGTTTGTTTCATTTCATGAAAAAAAATATTATATAATGACACATCAGGAACACATGTGGTGTGATGCCAAGCAAAACATGCCAGAATCTGACACAAAGCATTGGTTTTGGGCTCAAGGCCAGTTTGGTTTGCTAGGAACAGATTTTAGATTTTAACTTTGATAAATTGTATAAAGAAGTTGTTAATTAATTAGGTTAGTGATGTGAGAGCATGGATGAAAACCCCAGCATTAGTTTTATGCATAAATGAAAGGAATGAAGCATTGTAGAAATGTGGTGTGGAATCTGGGTTGTGATTAGTTGTTGACCTCTCCAATATTTTAACTTTTTGGTGGACCACTGTGTCTTACACAATGGTGGCAAAGAGTCACGAGCATTCACACATGCACTGAATCAGCATTTGCACGAAGCACCAAGTTCACTGCTGCTACGCGTGTGGGGAAATAAAGCTAAACCCATCACAGCCTTTGGAGTGCCAAAAAACACTTTCATTCTGCATTTCACCATTTAATCACACGCACAACCCAAATCACAAATGCACTATCTTCAACTTCTGTCTATTTTTATGGTAATTGTTAAATAGTGAATCACCTAACCTTATCGTTCTACAAAATGTCTACCTTTTTAGTTAGTTACAAGTACAAGTAAAAATATAAAATTAATATATAGTTATGATTGTCACCCACATTTAAAAAAACAAATGCAAAGAATCTTTACAAATAAGCTCAGTTTTATAATGTTAATGCAGAGCAAAGAACCAAAGTCAGTGTTCTTCCACAAAAGAAAAGTGAATATTAAATTTTAATGTTATTTTTCAAGGTAATGTTTTAATATGAGACAGAAACTGACATGCAGGTTATGTCCTCTCCTCATATTCCCCTTTCAAACATGTATATACAGACAAAAAGGAAAAAAAAATATAATTTATTCTTGCCATATTTATAATATTTAAAATATTATTAGATTAATCATTGAAGGACTTTTGTCATAGTTTTTAATCTTTTAAATATTTTATTACTAAATTAACTTGAAAGGTTTCACTTGTCTTTACATTGCTTGAACATAAGTGAGCAAAGTTTGAAGCATTTTCATTTATTTTTATCTCAATCGATCAAGTTTAATGTTATACTTAGTTCCTCACCGTATTTTGTACACCTAAATTTGTTAGGAAAACTGAAAATAACATTAAGGTTGTTTTTTGAAATTGTTTTTCTTTTGACACCTTTCATTTGCATTATTATATGAAAAAACATCAAATAAAAATATTTTGATTACAAATTTCATCTTTATCATATAAGATATATTCAAACATAAATCTCATTAAAAGTAAACTATTTTTTTTTATCTAACTTAGCATTACAACATACTTCTATTTAAACTATTTAAACTCATGTTTATAAATTTTAATCTGAATATGTATAAAGTAATCCAGCAATGAAACTTTTACAATACTAAAATCTCATGAACTGAATAATAAAAATAATCCAACAATGAAACTTTTACAGTGGCAAAATGCTCATGAACTGAATAATGAAAATACTTACTGCAACAGCCATCACAGTGAAAAAGTATATACCAATCACCTCAAAAAAAAAGTTGTTAGAAAAGGTGAAGATAGAATTTAAAATGAATCATACCTCTCTGTCCCTCTGTCTCAAAATGTGTGAAAATAAAATTACTTTATTTTCCTTTAGATCCCATACCTCATACCCCATAACTCCAAACTTTTGACCCTCTCTCTCTTTTTCTTTCTACTTCATCACACACTGGCCCAACCCACATGCACTCTTCTCTTTTTAAACCACTGCCAAACTCACCCTCACACAGACAACCAATATCACCCCATTTTCTAACCATTCTTTGAGACTCACTCTTCACTCACCACTTAGTTCGGTTGCAATGGAAGTAAGTCCTTTTGTTATGTCTTCAACATAGTAGCATGCTTGGTTATGCTCTATGGTTTCTAATATTTCTTTTTTTTTCTTTTGTGGGGGTTTGTGAATGTGTAATAGGAAGGCTACTACAAGAAGAGCCAAGTGCCAGCATTTGGGAGTTGGGATTGGAACGATAACCTGCCTTTCACACAGTGCTTTGAGTCAGCGAGACAAGCTGGTTTGCTACGATGTAGCTACTCTGAGTCTGAGGATCGTGATCTTTATGTTACAGGGGATTTGTACGAGAACAATGTTGTAACACCAGCCATGATTGTTGTTCCTCGCAGAAGGGTATGTCTTTGTCTCACAAAACCTCACCCACTTCTTATCTCCACCTTTTTCATTTGGAAAAAGGTAATAGCAACACACTACTTCTACCCCAACCATTATTTATAACTCCCTAATAGTATGTTTTTGGCTGTTAAAATAACTCATCTAACAAAATTAACAACTAAGTTTTGTCTCAAGATTCAAGAATTAAGGATTTACTTTGGAGCTATTATTTTGTGGATTTCCATGTTTGTTATTGGAAGGGTATGGTAATAAAAATTAGAGTTTGATTTCTAGAAGTATAAGATTTTTATTTAGTTATTATAAACTTGAAAAAGTATTGCAAATATAGTAATTTGTGATGACTGTGAAAAAATTATTGGTGAAAAAAATAATAGAATTTAGTGGATTTTATATTTTATTTAATTTATTACTTTTCTCTTGAATTTATATTTTGAATAAATTTTAAATAATAAACTAGCTTGTTATTAACCCACCTTAATGTTGTTTTTAATACATGGGCTGTTTAATTATGCCAAGAAAAATTATAAAACTTCTTTTTTTATCTCAATTTAACTCTGTTTTCTTCCAACCCCCTTTTCTCTTTTTACTAGTGTCCATTCTATTTAAGGATGCACAAGCACAATCTCATTTTTAAAAGAAGTGCAGTGCCTGAAAAGAACGTGAAATTATCGAAGTACGCAGTCACGAAAACGAAATTACATGTACATCACGATCATACCTTTGGGGTTAGACATGAGTGTTTGCAAGCAACTTTGCCTTTATCTCTGATTTCTAAATATTGAATGATTCCATGACCCACGCGTGGCAGAGCGTGAAGAATTATTCACACCATCACTGGTAACAAGTAGTTTTTTCTGGTGTGAACTAAAGATTAGTGCAACAATAGACTCATAAAGTTGAAATTTTCATTAAAGTAGATAACTTTGGTAGATAAGAGTTCATGGGTAGAGAGACACGTAGGCTCAAAGATGACTTTATGTAAAGCATTTGCATTGTTTGTTTTTTTGACATTTCAGACAAAGGTGTTAGACCAACATGAAAAAGAAACAAAATTAAAGAATTGGATCAGTGATGTGGACAGTGAACCACCCAGCTCACCACCATTGGCAAGGCCAACTTCAAAGCCTGTTGATGAGGACTTGTACAAGATCTCACCAGGGCTTCTTTATGCCAAGGCTAAAAAGGTCCAAACCCAACACACCTTTTACTTTTTCTAACTGGGATTTTTTCTTGCTCTAATTTGCCTACTTCATTTTCCAAGTTTTCAACTCTTTGCATCTTTTGATAAAGTTTTGAGCACTTGCTAAGTGTGTTTCTTTCTCATTTCATTGGGTGCAGAAGAGAGGGCTGTGTTTCTTTTCTAGTTGCTTGTTGCCAACTTGCATTGCTTGAAGCTGAGAGAAGGGTCCATGCCAATGTACATATACGTGAAATAGAGGAATAGATACTTCGATTGAGTGATGCTCTGTGAAAGCAGCATATATTTTGAGCCCAGGAAGACTATTATTATAGTCATGACATGGATGATCTTGTTGCCAATTTAGAGGGTGGTTTTTGGTTTCACTTTTGCTTTTGCTTTTGCTTTTTGTCTTTCATGTAATATGGTTGAGTTCTTGTTATGTCTAGAAACTGGATTTCAAAACTGTGTAAAGAATGAGAAGAAAAGAAGCTCTTAAAAACGGTTCATCTGTCCATATCAGCTAATTCTTATGCATATTTTGATACATGACTAAGGTGTGTAAGTTTTTCAGCTCCCGTTTTACACTGTTCATGTGTTTAGTTGAGAAATTTTAACCCGAATAGCAGACATGACAAATAATTCCCACTAGCATATTATATGCCAATTATTTATACAGATAACACGTTTTTAAGTCAGAATTCAGTTTTCAGTGAGTCGAAGGTTACATTTTGACCAAAAAAACCAGTTGAAATTCAATTTCCTATTTCAACGTAGTTCTTTGTATTTTGCTTTTTTTTTCATTCTAAAAATAATAGAGGGATGAAAAATTATGAAAAAAAAGAAGATATTAATGGTTTGAAATTAATGAATTTAAGATTTCTTTTGGATAAAAGTGTATAAATATGCTGGTTAGTTTTTTTTTTAAAAATGAGAAATGCAATTATATTAGTAATAATATTATAGGAAAAAAAGTAAGCAGTAAAAATTCATAAAGTAGATTTAGTAAGAAACATTAATTTAGAAATAAGGTACAAAATAATAATTTTTTTAAGTAATGGATTTAAGAAGTAATTAATTGAAAGAACTTAAAAGTAGAAGAATTTTATTATTAAGAAATTTCAATATATTTAGAAGTAATTATGTAGGCTTTTTTAATGTAAAATTATAATATGAGTAGGTGCTTGTTTATAAATAAAATTCCTATTTAAGAAATGTTAAAATTATAAAATATAATTGGTTAAAATTTAAACGTGACAAATGAATGGATTAATTTTAATTCAATTAATTAAGTGAATATTGTATGCATTATTTAATATTTTTTTTTAAAACATAATTTTTTTCTCTCTATCTCCAAATTTATTTATTAGGTCACAAAATACAAAGATAAAAAAAAGAACAGATAAGTAATACAAAAATACAGTAAAACACATGGCAAAATCCTATAATTTAATAGTGGAGAACCAAGCAATTGCACCACACATTTCTCGCCAGAATGTTAGGGAATCAGAATTTTGGTTTTTGTGTTCTTTTTGAGTAAAGCGTGAAAGGAAAAGAATAAAAAGAAGCTAAAAATAATGGAAAGAATGAAAGGGTATGAGAATCACTTACCAATTACTAATGATTATGACCTGTCAAACTGAAAGTGAAGTTGAGAGTGAAAATGAAAGTATTAGTTAAAAATATTCACCTCATATTAAACTTTTGTATCGAGTTAATGTAATCTGGATCCACGAGGTAAAAATCCATTAAAATAAATAAATTAATATTTATAAAATATATTATTGTTCATTTATTATACTTATTAAGTATCACTAACTTGAACGTTAAAGTGTCTTTGCATACACATCATCTGTTTTAAATAAAATAAGAGAAAATCGTCATCATAATAATGGATAAAAGACTTAGAAGAATATGTGAAGAATATGTGAGCTTCATCAAAAAAGGATATAAGGTAAGAAATAGGTACTATACAAGAATATTATCTTACATCTAATAAATAAAAAATTTAAAAAGTTGATTTTTAGTACCATTTGAATTATAATATTTTATAACAACTTAAATTATTTTAAAAATATTTCAAAAATGTTTTCGCTTATGGTTAATAAATTGAAAAAAGAATTATAATTTCATGCATCTTTTATTATTTCAAGAATTTCTTAAGCGGTAAGTTATGGAGTAACTTTAAAACAAAATAATCATGAAAGAAATTTGACTGGTTTTTATTTAGAAAGGAAGAAGAAAAGACAAGGAGAGAAAAAGTGGTTTCATTTTTTAGCGTTTACCTCAATTTCTGGTTTATATATATCCTTGTTTGTCCTAGCTTTCATTTTCATTTTCATTTTCAACTTCACTTTCAATTTGACAGGTTATAATCAACAGTAACTAGTAAGTGATTCTCACGCTCTTTCATTCTTTCTCTTATTTTTGGCTTCTTTTTACTCTTTTCCTTTCACGCTTCACTCAAAAACAACAAAAAACCAAAATTATGATTCCCTAACATTTTGGTGGGAAATGCGTGGTGCAATTACTTGGTTCTCCACTATTGGATTATAGGGTTTTGCCATTTGTTTTGCTATCTTTTTTTACTTATCTACTTTTTTTATCTCTGTATTTTGTGACCTAATAAATGAGTTTGGAGACAAAGAGAAAAAAAAATATTATTTAAAAAAGTTTAGATTTCAACTATTGCTCAAAAAGTGGGACAATTGGCTAGACAACTCTCAGAGTAGCAATGAAATTATTTTTCAGCCAATACACATACTAATTCCATAAAGCGGTGCAAGTCAATCACCAAGTTGTAGGCAGAGGAGAAAGTGATAACTTGAATGTAGAGAAGGAAAGGTTATTGAGAAAAGAGAATACACAACAAAAAAATGAGTGTGAATATGAATAGAAAAATGTAATAAAAAATGTAAATAGGGTAGAAAATAAAGAAAAAGAAAGATATTCTTCTTTCTGTTAGATGGGAGTTTCCTTCACTAGGCTGGGTTAAAATTAACACTAATGGGGTTGCTAGAGGTTATCCAGGTCTTGCCACTTGTGGAGGTATTTTTCGTGGGAGTATGGGGGAGTTTATTGGAGCTTTTTCTGCATTTTTTGACGTTTAGACTGTTTTGGTTGCTGAATTTTATGGAGTTATATATGCTTTGGAGGAAGCTCAAAAGTTGGAATTTACTAATGTTTGGCCGGAATGTGACTCTACCTTGATTTGTGTTGCGTTTACTGCTAGGACAAATGTTTCTTGGATGCTTCGTAATCGATGGAATACTTGTCTTAATTACTGTGGAAAAATTAGGTTTAGGGTTACTCATATTTTTCGTGAAGGGAATGTGTGTGCTGATAAGTTGGCTAATTTCATATTTATTCATAGAGAATCCTTTCATTGGTATAATAGGCTTCCATCTAGAATGTTCTTAGAATTCTTTATTAATAGGTATAGTCTACCTATGTATTGTTTTTGTTAACATATGGGTTTTGGTCTAGTCCCCCCATATTTTTGTATTTTCTTTCTTTTTCTTTTTTTTTAATAATATTTTTTTCATGTGATGGCAAATGATTGTTGTTACTTGAGGTGTCAGCCTAGCTGAGATGTCAAGTAGCATAATGATATCTAACATAAAAGCTTTAAATAAATAAAAAAATAAAAAGAAATAAAAAGAAAGAGAGGAGCAAAAAAATGTTTGATAGAAAGAAGGAGAAGAATGAGGTTCAAGTTCAATTGAAGAACTTACCTTATCCTCCTATTCCCTCAAAGAAAGATAAATAAGATTCATGGATATCTTCAAATAACTACATATCAATATACCTTTTGTGGTTGATTTGTAATAAATGTAAATTTATACAAAGTTTATCCATCACATTGTCTCAAAAATTCAAAGATCTTGATACCTTCAATATTCTAGTTACTACAGGGACTTCCCGTGGGGAAAGTTTTACTTTATTTTGGAGCTTGCATCAATTTGATTTCTTTGTCCACATTGAAAAGAATAAGAGATTTGGAAGTCAGATCAACATAGATGACTTTACAATTAGTTGATAGATCAATAGAGTATCCATATGGTGCAGTTGAAGATGTTCTGGTTAGAATTGTCAAGTTTGTATTCCCAATAAACTTTGTCGTAAAGGATATTGAAGAAGATATTGAAGTTCCTTTTATTCTAGAAAGACCTTTCATGAAAACAACCAAGATGTATATGAAGGCAAGTTGAAGGTTAGAGTAAAAGATGATGAAGTCAACTTCAATGTATTTGAAGCAACACAACACCGCAAAAAGATAAACAACAAAATCATGACAACGCAAAAAAAATGGACTAATTCTAGTTCTCTACCAAAAAGCATTATCAATTAAAGATGAAAATCTGGAAGAAGAAGAAAAAAGAAAAGTTGATGAATGTTTAAAGCATCTGGACTAAGTAAAAGAAATAAATTTTTAAAAAAATTAAAAATCTTGCACCCCAGATTCCTTTCTCTTTTCATTTCTATTTTTTACCCCTCAGCCCACCTTTACTGTTTTGTTTTCCTACTCAAACCCCCCGTTTCACTTAGCACACAACAACCCATATAACTCTTATTACTCTTTGCACCCCTTTGTTTCTCCACACGCACTCTCAGTCCATCTCACTCTTTCCCTTCCACAACCCCTGATTATGTCCATGCACCCCCAACCCATCTCATTTTCTACCTTAGACTGCCCCACTATTACTTTCTGCATCCCTTCAATTTCACCTTTTTCTCTCTCCATGCCAAAACTTTCAGCTTTGTTTCTCTCACTTGAAACTCACTCACGCCCACTCCTCTGCACCCACTCACGTCCAGCACCATAACAAGACTTAAATGATTTTTTCAGCAACTCTGACCAATTGGCATTATTTAGGGAGGATGAAGATGATGAACTACTAAATGAGGACAACAATGATGATGAACTTCATGAAAACGAATCAATGTCAGAGTAATAATAACCTTGGTTCAACTACACTATTAATATGTTCATTCATCTAGTATGTGCATGTATGAAGCTTTTAATATATCTTCACTTTTAATATATCTTCAAATTTAAATTATGTTGTTGATTACTTCATTTTTATATGCAGATATGCCTAAACCTAAAAGGATCAAGAACTTGCTTAAGTCAATTGCTGGTTCAAACAAATCTGTGGCGAACTATGTAAACATTAATGCTACGCCTTCTACTACACAGGACTAGACAAAAACTACTTCTGCAAGTCCATTTGGATCTCCACTACGACAAGCTTCTCAATCTCTATATCAACAAACCTCACAACCACAAACTTCACAAGTTTCACTAGTTCCACAACCACAGAGTGAATATGAAAATCCTGAATCATCTGAATCTGTACTTCAAGCAACTTCTGAATCTACACCAGCACAACCAACTTCTTAGTCTGAACCTAAAAGAGTGCAGCTAAGAAAATCAAGGCAGTCAAACCACTATTGGTTTGTTGATGCTATAAGTAAAATCTTTTGTTTTTTTCTTTACATGTAATAAGTTTCATTGCACATGAAATAATGTATTTAGATTTTTATAGATGGGGAAGGAGTTAGTCAAAAACTAAAGGTGAAGGTTAGGGATGCTCATAACTTACCTAACGTATTACGTGTGGTGGTGAACTATGATGACAATTTTCAACCAATTGGAGAAGCATCTGGTCTACTAGCAGCAAATCATGTATTGTTCCCTATTAGTTTTGAAAAGTGGTCAACTTTGCCAGATACTTACAAGGATACAGTGTGGGAAAGTGCACTAAAGGTAATAGAACTTACATTGAAATAACTTTAATTTATTCAATACATTTGGACTAACTTCTTTTCTTTTTTTGAAGTCTTGATTTTGTTTCAAGGTAAATGAAGATTTGACTAAAAGAGATGTTATGTTTAAAATTGGGAAACTGTGAAGAGAATACAGATGCAAGCTTTGGAATGAATTTTATGACCCACTTATGAGCAGAAGTGACCTCATCAAGAATGTTTCACTTGGATTAAACATGGAACAATGGGTTGTTTTTGTTGATTATCATTTGAGGCCTTCTACAATGGTAAACTCTGTTTTTTATCGTTAATAAACTTACTTTAAGTTTACACAAAACTGATTTCATTTTCACTTTGTAGAACATGTGTAATAGAAATAGAGATATAAAGAAGAGACAAATTATTCCGCACACTGATGATGCTATGTCTTTGTCAAGAAGAAGAAATAATTTGGTATTTGTTTACTTATATTGTGCTCTCTATTTTAATATATTATAATTTCTGCCACATTATACTTATATTATTGTTGAACATATAGAAAATTGAGATTGGTAAGAATATTGGACGAGCTAAAATGTGGAAAATCACACATAAGAGGAAAAATAGCACATATGTGAATGATGAGGCACTGGAAATTAGGGTAAGTGTTTGGATTGCTTTGATAATGATGTATTCATCATGATGATATATTGGGTTTTTGCTCACGGAAAGAGGGATTGAGGCCAACCCAGATAAGTGTGCAGCAATCATAGCCATGAGGAGCCCGACGTCGGTGAAAGAGGTGCAACAGTTGACAGGTCGAATGGCTGCACTCTCCCGATTCGTGTCAGCCGGGGGAGATAAAGGCCATCCTTATTTCCAGTGCTTAAGGAGGAATAGCAGATTCACCTGGACGGCGGAATGTGAGCAGGCTTTCCTCAAGCTCAAGGAATACCTGGCCAGCCCACCAGTTTTGTGCAAGCCTCAACTTGGCATACCCCTGCGTTTGTACTTTGCAGTTACAGACAGGGCGGTGAGTTCTGTCTTGGTACAAGAACAACAACAGAGCCAGAAGCCCATTTATTTTGTCAGCAAGGTGCTACAGGGACCCGAGGCGAGATACCAAGCCTTAGAGAAGGCAGCATTAGCAGTAGTGTTCTCGGCCAGGAGATTACGCCACTATTTCCAAAGCTTCACAGTGGTGGTGATGACAGATCTGCCGATATGTAAGGTCTTGCGGAAGCCTGATGTGGCAGGAAGGATGGTGCGCTGGGCGGTTGAGTTGTCAGAATTTGACATCCAGTATGAACCCAGGGGCCCGATCAAAGGACAAGTCTACGCTGACTTTGTGGCAGAGATGTCTTCAACCGAAGCCCAGCAAGAGGGACCCGATTTTAAATGGGTATTGTCAGTAGATGGGTCCTCGAATCAGCAAGGCAGCGGAGCGGGGGTGATCTTAGAAGGACCCAAGGGGTTGTTGATAGAGCAGGCCCTGCGATTCGCGTTCAAAGCCAGCAATAACCAGGCGGAGTATGAGGCTTTGATCGCTGGGATGTTATTGGCAAAGGAGATGGGGGCATAGAGCCTTATAGCCAAGAGTGACTCGTTGTTGGTCACCGGTCAGGTGGCCGGGGAATACCAGGCCAAAGATCCTCAGATGGCCTCTTACTTGGAGTATGTCCAGAGATTGAAGAGTTCATTTGAAGTATTTGAACTGGTACACATGCCCAGGGAGCAAAATGCCAGAGCTGACTTGTTGGCCAAACTCGCCAGCTCAGGCAAGGGGGGCAGACAGAGGACAGTCATCCAGGAGACCCTGAGGGTGCCTCGTACCTATACAGCTGATAACTTGGTGGGAGTCCATCAGATCAGCCAGTCAGATGGCGAGAAGAGGAGTCATCGGTCGTTGACTCAAGAAACTTTAAAAAAGCCACGAGTCAACGCATGCATGCTGTTGGGGGTAGAAGCACCACAGATCTGTCTATTACAAAATGGTGAGACATGGATGACGCCCTACAAGCGTTATATAGCAGATGGAATGCTCCCAGCAGAGCCGGAAAAGGCAAAAAAGATAAAGAAAAATTCGTCTAAGTACACGCTCATTGAAGGCGAGTTGTACAGACATGGGTTTACTCACCCCATCTTAGTCTGCGTGCATGGCGAGCAGTGTGTGAGGATAATGGCAGAGCTCCATGAAGGTATCTGCGGTAGTCATATCGGAGGCCGAGCACTGGCCTCTAGGACCGTGCGAGCAGGGTATTACTGGCCGACAATGAGGGAAGATTGTACTAAGTATGCACAACAATGCAAGCAGTGCCAGTTGCATGCTGACTGGCCTAAGGCGCCACCAGAGGAGCTCAGGTCGATTTACAGCCCTTGGCCGTTTCATACTTGGGGAATTGACATCCTGGGACCTTTCCCTTTGGCGATAAGGCAGATGAAGTACCTCGTGGTTGCCATAGAATATTTCACGAAGTGGATTGAAGCTGAGCCAGTAGCACAGATTACAGCACAAAAGATCCAACACTTCGTGTGGAAGAACATAGTTTGCCGTTTCGGCATACCAAAATGCTTGGTGTCTGATAATGGCACTCAGTTTGCTAGCCAACAGTTGGGAAAGCTATGTACAGAGCTGGGAATCAAGCAGGTGTTTGCATCAGTCGAGCACCCACAGACCAATGGGCAGGTCGAGTCGGCCAATCGAGTCCTCCTCAGAGGATTGAAGAGAAGGCTGGAGAAAGCAAAGGGAAGGTGGGCTGAGGAGGTTCCCAGAATAGTATGGGCTTACCATACTACCCCCCAGTCCACTACTAAGGAGACTCCCTTTAGTTTGGTGTATGGTTCAGATGCCATGATCCCTGTGGAGATCCAGGAGAGCTCACCACGTTTCCAAAACTTTGTGGCTGAGGAATCCAATGAAGAGAGGAAGGTGAATCTTGATCTTTTGGATGAGGCCAGGGAAGAAGCTGGAATCAAGGCTGAGGCGATAAAGAGGAGAGTCGAACTCAAGCACAGTTCCAAGCTGAGAGCTCGGCGGTTCCAGGCGGCAGACCTTGTTATGCGGAAGGCATCTCCATACCAGATAGAGAACAAGCTATCCCCTAAGTGGACTGGTCCTTTCAGAGTGACAGAGGCCCTAGGGAATGGAGCATATAGACTTGAAACTTTAGAAGGAGGTCCGATTCCTCGAACATGGAATGCGACTCACTTGAAGTTTTATTTCAGTTAAAGATATGTAATCTTGTATGCAACACAATACAGGGGACACTCTTTTTTCCCTTCTAAGGGTTTTTAATGAGGTCACCCAATAAAATTCAGTTAAAGATATATGTTTTTTAGTGTGTTTGTACAATGATGTTAGAACCTGTCACGTGGAGTTAGAGGTCTCGTAAGTGGAGAGGTAGGTTCGTAGAGAACACCTCCACTTCGAGTGAGAACTTCCACTGTGAAAGAAGGGTTCGCCCAGAGAAATCCTCCTCGCCTGTGAGCGATGTGAGGTCAGTTAGAACCTGTCACGTGGAGTTAGAGGTCTCGTAAGTGGAGAGGTAGGTTCGTAGAGAACACCTCCACTTCGAGTGAGAACTTCCACTGTGAAAGAAGGGTTCGCCCAGAGAAATCCTCCTCGCCTGTGAGCGATGTGAGGTCAGTTAGAACCTATCACGTGGAGTTAGAGGTCTCGTAAGTGGAGAGGTAGGTTCGTAGAGAACACCTCCACTTCGAGTGAGAACTTCCAATGTGAAAGAAGGGTTCGCCCAGAGAAATCCTCCTCGCCTGTGAGCGATGTGAGGTCGGTTAGAACCTGTCACGTGGAGTTAGAGGTCTCGTAAGTGGAGAGGTAGGTTCGTAGAGAACACCTCCACTTCGAGTGAGAATTTCCAATGTGAAAGAAAGGTTCGTGTGGTTAAATCCTCCATCGGCCATGAACGATGACAGGTCAGTCAGAACCTATAAGTGGGGTTAGAGGTCTTGTGAGGGGAATGGGAGTTCATGAGGAACACTTTCCCCTCCAAGTGAGAACGCCCAAGTTAAGGTAAAGGTTCATTAATGAAATTAGCGGAAAGACATGTTACTTGAGGTTCATTTTGCAGGTGCATTATTTGTGATCGTGAGCCCATCAAATACAAAGCACAACGAAAAGATGAACAATGCATAAACAAAATGTTATATTGCAAAGAGGATAATTACAAGAAGTTCAGCTAAAGTACAACTGTTTAGAGGACCTATCTGGGCACTATTTGCCCGTCGACCACCTGCAGAGTTGCGGAGTATGGTGAGAGGTCCATCTCAGGATGCACGCAGGCAACCTGAGCAAGGGCATCACCAAAGCCTTCCCCATAGGCGTCGGCGGCGTCATCAATAAGCTCAGCCTCGGTCTTCTTCAACAGTTCGATCTGTTGGGCAAGTTCCTCCTCAACCTTGCCCAGCTGAACTTCCCGGTTCGTCGCCCTCTCCTCCAGCTTGGCCATTTTAGCTTGAGCCCCCTCCGCTTGCTCTTCCAGCTCAATAATCTTGTTGCGGAGGGGAAGTATCTTAGCTTCAAGCTGGAGGGCCTCCTGCCCCTTTGAGAAAAGAAGCTTCTTGGTCTCCTTTTCGGATTGACGGAGACTACCCAGTTCTTGATTGAGGGCAGTCTCTCACGTGGTCGCTTGACGAAGTTGGAGATCCTTTTGTTCCAGCTCCCTTCTCAATTGGGCGGCCTCTTCTAGCTTTTGTTCCAAGTCCCTCTTCAACTGGGCGGTCTCCTCTAGCAGCTCCGCCTCAGCGCTACCCTTGACCAGCAAGGAGTTGGAAGCGGCCAAGAACTCCCCGAGACCATGGCTGAGGAGGTTCTCAAGAGAGTTTCTGTCCATGGCCTCCAAGACAACTCTGCCAGGCATTTGAGCGAGCGACCTTTGGAGCAGAGAAGGCAGCTCTGGGGCAGAAGGCATCGGACCAGAGGAAGGAGCACTCTCCCCACCCCCCTCAAGTGTTAGGATTGGCTCAGGAGGGGAGGAGGCGCTGGGAGGGTGCTCCCTAAAGGAAGAAGGGTGCCCTTCTGTGGCTGAAGAAACCTCTGCGACTGTCTCCACCCTTTTCCTTTTGAAGACGAGGCCGGAGCAGGTGTCCTCGTCGTCAGAAACCTCCACAGGGGCTGCCCTCTTGGATTTTTCAGCGATGGGTTCCAGGGCAACACCCGCGGGTGATGATGGACCTGCAGGGGCTGAACCGCTAGCATTGCGGCGACTCAACACGTCTGCCAGCCTCTTTTTCTTATCAGCGCTGAGTACCATGCCTGCAGTGAATGATTCGAAAGTATTAGAAAGGCAAGGTATTAAGCATGCAAGATGAAGCAGATAAATGCAAGATGAAGCAGATAAATGCAAGATGAAGTTAGTATACCAAGGTACACGCTGAGAGTCTCAGCGTCATACTCATGCCTAATCAGCTGGGTGGAGTCAAACACCACCCCCCAGCTGGAAATGATTTGGTAGAGTTCTTAATCGGGGACCGTCAACTCCTCGAGCTTGCGTGGCTTTTTGAACTTCAACTCCCCCACCCAGTATAAGGGAAATCCATCGAGCATGGTGGGGTCGTAAGAGCTGCAGCAGACTCGGAAGAACTTTCCCTTGAAGTTCTTGTACGATTGCGAGAAGAGCGTGAGGAGAACTCTCCCGGCCACCCCATTCAGGCTCACCCAAAGCCTCTTGCCAGGGCTCTTCGCCTCGAAGAAGTAGAGGAAAACATCGACAGAAGGGGTGAACCCTAGGTTGTTGCAGAGGATGGAGAACGCCCTGATAAAGGCCCAACTGTTGGGGTGCAGTTGAGCGGGCGCCACGTTTAACTCTGTGAGCAAAGCCCTTTCAAATCCTGTGAAGGGAAGACGGACTTTGACTCTTTTGAAAATGGTGGCGTAGAAGAAGAAGAAGGGTTCCCCATTGCTGCAACGATCATCGGCGCATACGGGCTCATTTACTGTGCAGGGGCGCACAGAGACGTACGCGTCCGTTTCCCTGCCGAAGACGCGTCCTTTAATCTCATTCTCATCATCCCGGTGCTTGCGAAGATCGTCGCAGGATGTGAGTTTGGAGGTCTCTGGAAGAAGATCCTCAGAAGCCCAGGGGTAGAGGGCCTTGTAATCGACCGCTACCGTTGGAGGAGGGTTGGAAGTGGTTTTGGTTCTGGCCATCTCGAATCTAAACAAATGAGAGGCAGGAAAAGAAGAAAGGCTCAGAAGAAAACAATGGTGGACGAAGACTCAAAGGTAGAATGAACCCAGGAAAGAAGAACAAAACCCTAGAATGTATAAGCCGCACGCAGGCCCGTAAACAGTTACAGCATACCGTATGGATGATCAATATGAAGGAGAAGAAGACGTAAAAATCATACCTTTGGTTGATGAAGAGCGAAGAAGCGTGAAGGATCTGTTGGGAAGAAGAGAGCGTGTGCTGGAAGATAGAGTATGCAAAGGTGAGAATGCAAAGTGATGAAACAGTGAAGTGGCGCGGGGTTTTGAAGGGGTTTAACGTAGCCCTAGGGAGCGTAAACGTTATGAATCTCAAACCGTTGATACGGCCACGTGTTAGCAGATGGGAGGGGGTTGGTGAAGCGTCTTCTCAGCGTACTATTCATGTACTTACGCGCAGTGCCACGTAGGCCGCCCAAGACAATGACTTAGTCTCTTCGCTGAAACAAGTTAACAGCTTGAGACTGGGGGGCTTGTGTACTGACCAGTCCTCAGACATCAGCTGGGTCCCACAGCATGAGTCAAAGCCACGTGGAATAGACCCCACAGGGGGTATGGAACAGAGAGGGGTGACGAGTCATCAGCCTACAGAGAGGGGTGACGAGTCATCAGCCTACAGAGAGGGGTGACGAGTCATCAGCCTACAGAGAGGGGTGACGAGTCATCAGCCTACAGAGAGGGGTGACGAGTCATCAGCCTACAGAGAGGGGTGACGAGTCGTCAGCCTATAGAGACGGGTGAGTAGTTGTCAACACCAGGATGGGCGGAGGTGTCATCGTCACTCGGCAGGTCGAGGAGTTCTCGGCAACAGAGTATGGCGAGGTGACATCGGCCTCGGGTGATTTGAACAGCGTAAACAGAACAGTTAAGATTGGTTCCCAGAGGGGGCCAATGACCAGTTAAATACCCAGAGGTAGGGAGAGGCCTGAATCACGAAGTGCCTATGCGGGTAGCAGGGAGAGCACAGTTGGGTGTAGAGTCCTGAGGGGACGAGTGCTCACCAGAGCTAGGGTTTTCCCAGTAAAGCTACATGCATGGCACGTGAACAGTGAAGGCACTCCCAGAACAGGTGGCCCCAGAGACTAGGTGCACAAGGAGGCATCCAGGTGGTCACCCTGTTAAAGTTTGCACTCCAGAGAAGGAAACCTTATGTGCTAGATTACCCTAAGATTGGGTGATAGCGGCACAAGGGTATTCCAGTAAACCCTAAATATGGCTAGTAGCGCAACGAACCCTAATTAGGGCTAGCGGCGCAGTAAACCCTAGACTATAAGGGACAGTAAGATACTTCACAAAGGTACGCAGTTTCTAGACCTAAACACATACAGAGAAACTTATACACTTGGTGTGCTTGCCCTACACTGACTTGAGCGTCGGAGTGCAAACGGCCTCTAGGGCGCCCCCTTTCTCTTTTGCAGGTGCAGATTGCTTCGAGAGAACCAAGCACGTATCAACGTGAGGAAGGAGGCGTGTGAGTGTCGTGAGTCAACCGACAGGTGAGTCAACCAGCAAGAACAATGATATATTGGACTGCTTGCATACATATCTTGATCATAACCTTGCATACATCAAATCTTCCTCCTGAGTAAGCATCCTGATTACATGCAAATGCTCATGCTGTTTGGAATCTATGTTGTAGTTGTAGTTGAGAGTTCAACCATTTGATAGATATTACTAAATTGTGGGATCAATTTTTCACCAACCTTGTATAATCTCAACAGCTCCTGAGTGGTAAAATGGTTATGGGAACAAAGTGATCACGTCACATATGACATTCTTTAGGACTTGATAAGTCTTGGGGTTTAGAGGGTTCAAATGACCTATTCCTAGTTCTGAAATGCTTAATGAAAAGGGGTTTAGTGCTTGATTATGTTTACTGTTGTCATAACATATTATAACAAGTATATGTTGTTCTTGTGATTATTTTCAATTTTATCCAGGAAAAAATTGATGAACTAATGTTGACAAATCCAAAAGGTGGTTTAGATATATCTCCAGATGATCCAATTGGTGTCATATTTGGTAAGGAGCATCCGGGTCGAGTTAGAGGGCTATCATATGAAGCTTGTCCCAGCCTTGCTTTCAAAGGATTCACAACAAGGCTAAGTGGTATGAACTATGCTTCCTCTAGTTCAACTTCATCAAATGTGGAGGAAAAGGTAACTCAAATTGAAACTGAGCTTGCAACTGTGAAAAACCAAATGAACACTTTGCTTGCATATATTGCTTCAAGAAAAGATGTTCCAAAACATTTTGTTGCAATGGCATCTGATTTGGTTCATGCATCCATCAATGAGGTATTAATATATTTAAATATATTATTAGTGTCTTTTATTTTATTATAAACATACAAATTCATTAACTTAAAATTATTTATTTCAGACATCAGATAATGGAAGTGGTGCTCCATCACCTAATCAAATAATAAGATCAAGTGCTGGAAGCAAAACTAATTAGGGATGTGTGTTTTAATTTTAAACTTGATTAGGGATGTATGAACTTTTTATGTGTTTTAATTTTCAATTATGTATAAACTTTTGAACAATATTATGTGTGCTTTAATTTTATAATTTTATACATTATTTTATTTTATTATGAAAATATATTATGTTTAGGTTAATTGTACAAAATAGATTATAAAAAATATTATAAAAAAGTGGTGGTTAAATTTTATTTATTCATAACTAAAATTACGTCAATTAAAAACGTCACATTATACCTTATAAAATGGCGCAAGAATCTTCTTCAATGAATTAAATTGCCACAGTTATAACTGACACTACTTACATATAAAAACTGTCACTACTTACACCATGTTTAAAGTAGCGAGTGTTGCGGCGGGTAGCGTAAAACCGCCACATTAAACTTTGTGGCGGGTGATTTTATGACAGTTTGAAAAACCGCCACATGCGTATATTGTGACGGTTATAAATGTCAGTTTATACGAAAATAACCGCTACAATATACACTTTTTTTTGTAGTGAAAGATAAACAACAAAATTATGACAACACAAAAACAATTGAACAATTCTAGTTCTCTATCAAAAGCATTATCAATTAAAGATGAAAATCTAGATGAAGAAGAAAAAAGAAAAGTTGATGAATGTTTAAAGCATCTGGACTCAGAAAAGAAAAAAATTTTAAAAAAAATTAAAAGTCTTGCACCCCAGATTCCTTTCTCTTTTCATTTCTGTTTTTTACTCCTCAACCCAGCTTTATTGTTTTTTTTCCTGCTCAAACCCCCGTTTCACTTAGCACACAGAAGTCCATATAAATCTTATTACTCTTTGCACCCCTTTGTTTCTCCGCACGCACACTCAGCCTATCTCACTCTTTCCCTTTCACAACCCCTGATTCTGTCCATGCACTCCCAGCCCATCTCATTTTCTACCTTACACCGCCCCACTATTACTTTCTGCATCCCCTCAATTTCACCTTTTTCTCTCTCCATGCCAAAACTTTCAGCTTTTTTTCTCTCACCTGATACTCACTCACGCCCCACTCCTCTGTTCCCACTACGTCCAGCACCACTTTCTCTTTTTTTTTTTGTCTCATTCACGCGGCACCCTAGACACATACCACACACCACTCTCTTTTTTTTCTCTCACATATCACAACAAACCTCCTCCAAATCCTCTCTTCTTCACTCACGTATAGCACTCTCCATATACCACTCATTCCCTTTTCCTCCATTTCCAGAAATCCTACTAACGCCTCGCCTCATTCACATACGTTCTCGTTCTCTCCTCACGTTCACCCACTCAGAAGGAGTATCCCCTAAAAAACAACAACTAGAAGTCTACTCTGCCAGCGATGATCTCCATGCACCAGCTTCAGGGGTTACACGCCAACGAGCACCTCGCCGAGAGCACCGTGCTCTTCCTCTCTCCCTTTCTCTCGCTGCCATTTGCTGTTGCGTTTTTCAGGTGAGGTGATTCATTGTCAAGTTTTTAGGAGAATACTGCATGTTTTCTTTGTTATGAAGTTGAAATTACAAGGTTTTTTTTATTATTATTCTTTTATTTAGATTTGAATGAAAGTGAGTTTTGGCATGCTTTTACATTTTGATCCCGCCTTGAGAGGCACTTTCGTTTGCTTTCATTCAATGCCGTAGTTTGTAATACATGGGGCCCGCACTTTTGCTAATTAGGTCCAAACACATGCATGCAATTGTTGCAGAGAAGTGTTACGTGAAAAGAGAAAAACAGAGAGCCATTTTTATTTCTTTGCTCATCACACGTGGGACCCGCTGATTTGGCTTAAATTGGAGTTAAAATCGTTGAAAAATTGTGGGTTCCACGAGAATTAATGGCATGCAATTGGAAGAGGGAGGTTTACGTGAGAGAGGAGAAATGAGGCCACGCGCGGGCCCTCAGGTTTGTCTTTCAAACTTTAGGCTTTTCGCTTTTTCCACCCCCCTTGATATTCCCACCCCCAACTATAAAAGATTTAAAAATATTTTATTTATTTTAAAACAAACATTAGAAAAAGCACACTCATTTTACACATTAAATTAAAGTTACCGTCTTCGAATGGACGTTGTATTACGCGTAACTGATTCCCAGACTCCAAATCTGGTTCACAGATCATTTTTCCAGTTTTTTCTTAGTTTTTTTGAAGTAAACTATGGTGCCAACTCCTATCTCTCTAATTTTTTACGACAATCTTTTTTTTGGTTATTCGTTCGCCTCGTCCTCCAAAAGGTTAGTCATGTCTTCCCTGTCTCATCCTACATCCTCTTCCTCGACTCTTGCTTCTCCTCTTCCTTCACCCCCTTCTTCTTCGTCTTCGCCCTCTTCTTCTCCCAGCTCCTCCATAATTGAGACCCTATTGATTGGGGCAATCCAAACATTTCCCCTTGTGGAAAATGTTGTTTGGAGAGTCGATGTAGAAGGTGCTTTTGACCGGTCAGATTTCCTGGGACAGTCATACCTTGTCTTGGGGCTTGATTAGGTAGACCCTAAAGTGACTGAGTTGACCTCTTCTTATCTGGATGGCACTTCTGTTTCTATTTTCTTGGGAAGTGCCCGATTCTGAAGTCAGATGCTAGTTATCATCTTCTGGCTATTGATCTGTGTCAATCGACTAATACCGTATGTATGGGTCGGTCGCCTTCAGAGGGTCCTTTCTTCTTCATGTACTCTTGTCTTTATTCTGATCTTCATGTTTCTCTTTCTTTTGATGATTTTACAATGGGCGTCCTTCAGGCACTCAACGTAGCTCCCTCTCAGCTCTACCTAAACACCTAAGCCTCCCTTCAAACCTTCTGTCTTATATGCGACATCTTTTGTCTATTTCTCACTCCTTCAACTTTTCTCAGTTATTACACCTCTCACCTTGTCGACCCTGTTAGCCGGCATTCGTTAATCAATTGGTCGAGTACTATCCTTTTCAATTCCTTCATCACCTCTAACAAAAACTTCAAGGGTAGATTCTTTAAGGTCCTTGTCAGGCTCGAAGGGACGAGGTTCTTTTTTGACGAAACCGACCAATCCAAGTTTCCCATGTTCTGGACTAGGAAACTCACTTGATTTAATGAATGGACCCATCCGGCTCCAACTGTTGTGGAGCAAGAGATTTACTCTCTTTTTGATAAGCTCCCAAAAAGGTTGCCTACACGGAAGCTGTTAGTCGTGTACAAGTCGTCTCACCGTTGGACGACCTTTTAGGGTATGTTCATGTTGTCTTTAGTCTCGATCGGTTCTCTGGTTTTTTGACTTATGTTATCTTTTTTGTTGATGCAAAAAAGATGCATAAGGAGGTTTCTCAAGTAGATGACCTTGTCAATGGCTTTCGAGCGAGGTCCCTCCAAAGAGGTTGAGGTAGGGTCAATATCAACACGTTTGCGGCTAGCAACCGTTCGATTTCTGGTGCTGGCCCTTCCACTGCTCCTGAACGTGAAAGGAAAAGGAGAAGGGAGGGAGGCAATATTGCGACCACTACTCAATCTCTGGGTAGCTTATTGACTCTTTCTCAGTGGCCTTCTCCGATCAACTTAGAGGCTTATTCACCAGCCGATGACTTTGTCGGTCCCTCTTCTACTGTCATCCCTGCCCCCAGGCTTCAAAGTCCCCCTATCTCTCTTAAGGGTTGATTTAAATTTTTCAAAGGGCGTCCAAATCGACATGCCCCGACTGTTGAGAACCTTTTTTCCAGTGTTCTCGAGGAAGATTTACTCCCAAGGGGCATCAAAATGTTGTGTCAGGGTGACACAACTCCTAGGAGGGTCTTGTTTCACTCATCCATTGCTTCCGCTCCATCTATTTCTACTTTGATTCAAGAAGAACACATAAAAATGCTATCATTTGGTATCTAGAGCTATGGTTCTTCAAAGATGAGTATCTCTTTTCATTTTCTTTTTGAGTTCTTCTTTTCTCCAAGTTGTTCATCTTTATTCCAAGTTGTCTTGCTGTTTTTTGTGTTTTAATATGATTTGAATGCTTGTTTATTCATTTCATTTGGTGGGTTTGTTCAAACTTGTGCTTGAACATCTATTTTCAATTTTGTGTAGGATTCTTGATATATTTGTGTTGCTGTTTTTATTTTTAGGTATTTGAGTCTTGCTTGAAATTTCATTTGGGTCATATGATGTTCTTGTGTCTTTTCATTTTATGAATCCATAAGTTTTGTCTAAGTCATGTGTTTCCATATTTGTCATCAAATCCTAGTAGTACTCTTTTTGATTTATTTGTTTCTTGTTTTTGGTCTGAATGTTTGATCTGAAATCTGTTTTGTGTTGATCCTTTGGTGCATTTTTAATTTTAGTTTGAGTTCTTATTTGTGTGTTAGATCCACACAAATTCCATCATATTAACTCCATTGTGTTTTTGAGGTATATCATTCTGTTTTTCATTCCAGTTTTCAGAACCCCCTGTTTTTCACTTTTCTGTGCTGACTGTTTTGATTTATGAAAATCACATACATCATCAAAAATTTCTGAGCCTCTGTATTTCACATATTTGAGGTGTTATCAAAAGGACAAAAAAAGAACCATCTGAAAAGAAGAAATAGAAAAAAAAAGATAAATATTACAAAAAAAGTGTGCAATCCTGACGTTCCAACTGGCAGCTCTGAGCACTGATTTTATAAAATTTACCAAAATTAATTGGTACATGCGTTTGGAGTGAAACCAACGCCAAAAGTTTGTTAAGATCTTGTTCTGATTGTGTCTCAATTTTCAGAAGCAAATACAAAAGGGTCAGCTTAGCATAAATCTTTTAAAGATACGCTTTCTGGACCACAACAATTTGTGCTTTTCTGTGGTGCTGTTTTTTGGTTTTTAAATCAAATCTAGTGCTATTCCTAGGTTCCTTTTTGTGTGCCATCCATTATTTGAGTATCTTTTATTTGCTTGTCTAATTTCATTTGAACTCTTTCTAGTTGTGTCACATTTAATTCCATTTGTGTGGTACTATTTTTCAAATTAATTTGTTTCTTGCTTTCTTTCTTTGGCCTCTAAGCTTGTTGGTGGATTAAATATCAATTGGTACTTGTTGAGTGGGAATTTGACTTGAGGGGAGTCTAGCTTGCTTAATAGGTGCTGGATTGAAGATTTTATTGACCTAATTCCAAGAGGAACAAAGGCAAAGGGCAGCAACAAACACCATACTACAAATACACCACACACTTTGGAAGGCCCAACAAGTAGAAGAGCAACAAAAGGGGTGCAACTAGAAGAACAACAAAAGGGGTGCAAATAGTAAAAGCAACAAAGGGAGTGTCATTTAATTTCTTTGCAATCTTGCTTGTGTTAATTACTTGTTAATCACGCAATTAGTCGGTGAGTGTGTCTTCAAGGGCTCCAAGTGTCCAAGAAGCCTCACCTAGGGCCGTCTAGCTTAATTTGTTTTTGTTAATTGCTTTAATTGAACCAACTTGCTTTAATCACTTTGTTAATTTCTTGTTTAATCTTGTTTAAGGCTTTGATAGCTTGCATTGTTTTCTTGCATTAAAAATTTGATTTCTTCATCCTCATTGTGTTCTAAGTGTTTTACCTAAAGAAAGACTTGTGTAAAGGTTTTGGAGGGATAGTTTTTGGCTAAGGCAAGACTTGGTATTTAAGTAGTCCATTGTGACTCACCTCTCTTACCTGGAAAGCTACCTTCATTAACTTTCCTCTTCTTTCTTAAAAGTAAAACATTTCTATACACAAAGTTCTAGTCATGTCTACTCACTCTTCCAAGTCCATTGAAAGTGATGTAAGGTCCATAAAATCTCTTTTGAAACAACTCTCCAAGGACGTACAACACATTTCATATAGACAATTGGAGAATGAGGCCAAAATTAATGAATTGACTAAATCAAAGGATGAGAAGTCTCACATTTCAAAAAAATTACCTTCTCATGCATCTATCTCTAAAAAGCATGATTCTTTTGGGGAGGGAAGACATAGAAGAGATAGAAAAGAACAAGAAAGCCCAAGAAAGGTTAGGGTAGACCTACCCCATTCCCATGGAAAAGAAAATATAGAAACTTGCCTAGATTGGGAAATGAGGGTAGAAAAATTGTTTGCTTCCCATAAAGAAAGAAAGGAAAGAAAGATACAAAAGAAAAGAGAGGAAGCCGAAAGGGAAGCTAAAGAAAAAGAAAAAGAAAAAGAAAAGCATGAGAAGACCCTTGAGAAACAAAAGGCGTGGGAGAATAATGTTCCTTCTCACAAGGTCATTCAACAAGACAAAAGATTTAAAAATACCTTTGAAAATATGCGTCTTGTTGAACAACCTAGCCTTTCCTTTTGTAAAGGAACACTTGCAAGCATAGTAACAAAAAAAGAGTCTTTAAAAGAAGCTTGCATAGATAAAGATAAAGTGGATTATTTCTCATATGTGCTAGGATATCACCAAGTGAATGTCAAGTTATTTACAAGCATTTACAAAAACAAATTTTTATGTGAAGTAGTGCCTAAAGAAACTTGTCATGTCCTATTGAGACAACCATTGCCAAGTGTGCAACTTCTCATAAACAATGGTTGTAACAACGAGACTATCTTTACACATAAGAGAAAAATTCTTCATGAAGGAGAACTCATGGACCAAATTAGAGTTGATAAAACTCTAGAGCTTTTAAAAGGAAAACTTTTGTCACCCATGAGAAAAGATGTTCGAAGACATTACCCTAGATACATTTCTTGTTTTAAAAATACACCTAAGGTGATGTCTCATGAACTCTATACTCCTTTACCTTTTGCAAATGATCCTTGGGAAGGCATAAACCTCAATTTTATCTTAGAGCTTCCTAGGACAACAAAAGGTTTTGATTCCATTTTTATGGATATGGATAATCTCTTCTATATAGAAGTGACAAGTCTTCATGGTTTATCTTCAAGCATAGTATTGGATAGAGCTCCAAAATTTGAAAACCATCATTTGAGGAATCTTTTAGAAAAACTTGAAATTAAGTTGTACTCTTCCAATTTTTATCCTCAAAAGAATAGTCAAAATAAAATTGAAAACATAGCTCTTTTTACTATGCCTAGAGAAATCATGAAAGACAATCACAATTCTTGGGATGAGTATCCTTTTGAGCATGCATACAATGGAGTAGTCCACAAGACTACTAATATTTCTACATTTGAAATTGCATGTGGACTTAATCCTCTTTCGCCTTTTAAGTTGTTACCCTTTCCTAAAGGTATTGTGCCTAAGGAAAAGGTAACCAATATTGAAAATTTTCAAATACATAAGAGGATTAGAGAACACATACAACCATCAAAAGAGAAATATTGTACAAAGTTGCCAAAAACAAAAGAAAAACAAAAATGGCAACTTCATACAATTAAGTTCTCTCCAATTGCTCACACTAACACCTTTACTTTGTTTGATGATTTCTATAGGTGGACGTTTGATCCGGGAGGACAAGCCTTGCCGAAACAATAGGCTGCTATCCGAGATCAAATCTGTAGATCTGAGGATAGATCTTCTCAAAGGAGGAGGAGATGATGGACACCATCCAACCCTATCCATCCCCCTAGTTGAAGACAAAGCAAGGGATTTGAGGACAAATCCTTTTTCAAGAGGGAGGGGATGATGGAAGAGGGCCAAGCACAACCTTCCATGAAAGGCAAGAGCCAAGTCAAGAGCGTCTAAGACCAAGCTAGGAGCGTCTAAGACAAGCTAGGAGCGTCTAGGACGAGAAGGCCAAGCTAGAAGCGTCTAGGACAAGAAGACTTGGATCAAAGCTATGAATGGGAGAGTGGCATACTAGCACATATTCCGTGAAGGCCCATCAAATGTAGTTTAGCTTTAATTGGGGTGTAAATAACATAGCCATGTGGACAAATGTTTATTTTTCTGCACATTAGAATTAAGGAGAAGTTAACCTTCCCACTATTCTAGAAAGCCCATGGAGGGGGTGAACTTACAAACTAGACACACCCCTCCCCATGTGCTCACACTTTCCATGTGGCCCATGTGCTTCACATTTACATTTCATTTGGCTAGCATTAGGGTTGCATTATGGTCCTCCTTAGCCTATAAAAGGAGGAGCCTACACCTTGTATTTTGAAGATTAAATAGAGTATTGTTATGCTGCCAAAATTGTGCCATACACCACTCTTTGCCTAACACTTAGGTTTTAGTCTTCAATTCATCACTACCAAAGGAGCTGGCCAAACCTCCCCATTTTCTCACTCTTCATGCACCTTCAAGGCACCCATGCTTCCTAGGAAGGCCTTGCTCACCTCCTCCATAAGCTTCCGCATCCATCATCACCAAGGAACTCCAAAATCCAAAGAAGAGCTCATAGGAATGCTATCACAGGGGCTTGTCATGACCCAGCTGGGTGTTGATGCCCAAGGCCGACAGGTCGAGGAGATCTTCTGCCTCGAGATCTCTAAAGCAATCCCTAAAGGTGAACACGACCTATGAGGGAAGATTGGCTAAGGCAGTGGTTAATCTGGAGATTGCTGAGACCAGGGCGGTCGAAGCTGAGCAGCGGGAAAGGGAGAGGGTGGCCGAGGTGGCCAACATGAAAAAATCCTTGAAGGAAGCTAAGGCTGAAGTCTCGGTGCTACGGGCGGAGAACTTAGAGCTGCTGACCGAGAAGGCTTCGATTAAGGCTGAGCTCGACATAACCATCGAAGACACATTAGTGATGTTGGGCCAGAGCTTCAACTAGGCCGTTCGCCAGACTCATCTTTTTTACAACGAGTCGTCGTCCTCCAGTGACTTCGATCCCAACATGAATATCTTCGAAGGTCGGATGGTGCCTGCCTTTTGGGGAGATGCAAGCTTTGAAAAGTGTCTCTCGACAAGCTCCTCCCGAGGATGCTGAAGACGAAGACCAATAGGTCTTAGGTTTTAGCCTTTTGTTTCCTTTGGCCAGGATGTGACCTTTTCTTGTTTATCCTTTGAGGTCGGGGTGTGACCTCCTCCTTCTTTCTTAATCAATGAATTAGTCGTTCTTCCTTATTTGTTCAAAATGAATGAGTAATAAAATTTAGTGATTAACCAATCGGTTTGAGTTGAAATTATAATTTTTAGGAAGTGTTTGGAGTCAGTCGATTTGATAGATAATAACTAGTCTTTAGACGTCGATTTGAGGTGTCAATAGGGTATTGCCGGTTAAGGCTACATTCTTGACCGACCCGAGTCTTTAAAGGTGTCGGCAGGGTATGCCGGTTAAGGCTACATCCTTGACTGATCCATGTCTTTAACGGTATTGGTAGGGTATGTTGGTTAAGGCTACGTTCTTGATTGAACTGTGTCTTTGAGATGTCGGTAGGGTGTGTCGGTTAAAGCTACGTCCTTGACCGATCCAAGTCTTTGAAGGTATCGGTAGGGTATGTCGGTTAAGGCTACATTCTTGATCGAGCCATTTCTTCTAGGTTTTGGTAGGGTATGCCGGTTAAGGCTATATCTTTTACCAAACCGTGCTGAGAAATGCGTAATTTTAACTTGTTTAAGCACACAAAATTGAAGAGAAATGCCTCATTAAAACCTGCCCGATCGAAAACCCTCCTTCAGGAAAAAATGCTCGGGTGAGGAAAGAGTGCGTAAATTTTATTTTGTTTAACTGTAATAAAATTTGAAGTGTGTGGCATTTCACATCCTCGGTAAAACTTTTCCCGATAGCCATTCTAGATGGTATGCCCCCCCAGCAGCAATATCTCGACCCCAAAATGGGCCTTCCCAATTGGATAAGAATTTGTCGTCCATCTTCCTGGCTTCGCTCCGCATACTCCAGACAAGGTCTCCCTTCTGAAAGCTCCTTGGCTGAACTTTTCTATTATACCGCCTGGCCACTCGGAGTTTACATGCGGCTTCGCAGGTCTTGCTCTTGTCTGAGCTCGTTTAATAGGTCGAGTTCGACCGAAAGACTCTATTGATTTAGAGATAAATCGAAGATTTGTCTTCTGAGGGAAGGCTTGCTCACCTCCATTGGTATCATGGGCTCGATATCAGATGTTAGGTTATTGGGCGTTTCTTGCGTTGACATTTGGGTTGTGCAGCGATATGCCCATAGGACTTCAAGCAGTTCTTCAGTTCACCATCCCTTTGCTGTGCCGAGTTGCTTCTTTAGCTCATTCAAGACGACCTTATTCGCAGCTTCGGCTTGAACATTGGTTTGGGAATGCTCGTCTGAGCTTGTTATTGATTTGATGTAAAGGTCCTTATAGAAGGATTGGAGTCCTCGGTCGATAAACTACCGCCTGTTATCGGTTATTATGGTGTGCGACACTCCGAACCGACACATGATGCTTCTCCAAACAAAATTCTGAACATTCTTGGGCGAGATGGACGCAAGGGGTTCAACCTCGATTCATTTGGTGAAGTAATCAATCCCGACCAAGAGAAACTTCACTTGTCCTTTGCCGGGGTGAAGGGACTGATGATGTTCATTTCCCAAATGGCAAATGACCACGGGGACGTCATGCTGTGTAGCGCTTCTGGCTTGAGATGTTGCAGAGGACTGAACTCCTAACACTTAACACATTTCTTCACATATTCTGCACAGTCACCTTGGACGGTCGACCAGTACTAGCCAACTTTAAGGACTTTGACAACCATCGTTCATGCGCCCGAGTGATTGTTGCATACCCCTTCATGAATTTACTTGAGGACATACTCTGCCTGCTCCTTCCTGATACATTTCAGTACTGGCCTTGAGTAGCCTCTCCGGTATAGGTCTTGGTCGATCAGGGTATACCTTGAGCATTGCAGTCTCATGACCTTTTCCTCATCCGGTTTGGAGATGTCGTGCTCGAGGTACTAAATGATTGGACTCAACGAGGTTTTCACTTCGATCATGAGCAGACACTTAGCCTCTCCCACATTGGGTTGCCTTAGCCAAATCTGTACAACAGATCTGTGGTGGCTCTTCTTCTAGGTCATAGCCAGTCGGGACAACACGTCGGCTCTCATGTTGTCTTTTTGGCAGATATGCTCCACCGTCACCTTTTGAAATTGGGCTATGGTACTAGTGATCATGTGGTAATATCTTTGCAGCAGGGGCTCCTTCACTTCGAATTCTCCCTTGATCTGTCTGATCACCAACTGGGAGTCACTTTTGCATGTTACCTCACGAGCTCCCACGTATGCCAGATTTAAGTCGACTAGGATGGCCTCGTACTTGGCCTAATTCTTGGTGGCCTTGAACCCGAACTGAAGTGCTTGTTCCAAGAGGAGGTGGCCCGGTCCTTCGTGGACAAACTCTGCTCCAAATGCGATCTTGTTGGATGAGCCATCCACATATATCGTCCATCCAGTCGAGAGGTCTTCCTTGGGAGTAAGCTCGGCTGAGAAGTTAGCCAAGCATTGGGATTTGATTGGCCCCCTCGGCTCATAACGGATGTCGAACTCCGAGAGCTTCACCGACCACCCTATCATGCATCCTGCAAGACCAGGCTTAGATAAAATTTTAAATATTAGGTAGTCAGTTTTTACCGCTATGGTGTGGTTCTAGAAGTAAGGTCGCATCCGCCTTGCCGTCAAGACTAGGGCTAGCACCACCTTCTCTATTATTTGGTACCTCATCTCGACCGCGTGGAGCGTCCTGCTAACGAAGTACACTAAAAGTTCTTCCTTCTCCACTTCCTGGACTAGCACTGCACTGATTGCTTCCTCGAAAACTGCTAGGTAAACCACGATTGGTTGATCGATTCTTGGTTTCTGAATAACTGCTAGTAAGGACAAAAATTCCTTCAAGTGTTGGAATATTTATTCACATTTGTTGTCCCAGATGAACTTGGTTTCCTTACGAAGCAACTGTACCATCGGTCGTGTCCGCTCGGCCAACCGAGGGACAAATCTGGAAAGGGCGGTGAGGCGCCTTATGAGCTGTTACACCTCTTTAACATTTTGGGGGCTCCACATCTTGGCTATTGCTTGACGCTTGTCCGAGTTCACTTTGATTCCTCAGTGGGTTAGCATGAAATCCAAAAATGCCACCCTCCACCCCAAACGCACACTTCTCGGGATTGAGTCGCATGTTCGTCCTTCTCAAGGCATTTAAGACTTCTTGCAAGTCTTTGATGTGTTGGGCACATTAGTCGGACTTTACGACTATATCATCTACGTAGACCTCCATGCTCTAGCCAATCATCCTTTTTGAAGATCTTGTCCATTAATCGCTGGTAGGTTGCTCCAGCGTTCTTCAGGCTGAACGACATTACTTCATAATAGTAATTGTCATCGTCAATCATGAAGGTCTTCTTCTCCTTATCCCTGTGGTGCATGCTTATTTGGTTGTAGCCAGAATAAGCATCCAGGAAGCTCAAGATCTTATGGTTGGCCGCTCAATCCATTAACCGATCAATGTTGAGGATTGGGTACGAATCCTTCGGACACACCTTGTTGAGATCTGTGTACTCCACACACATCCTCCATTTACCATTAGCCTTGGTGACTATGACTAAATTGGCCAACCAAGTGGTGTACCGGGCCTCTTGTATAAACTCGGCCGATAGAAGCTTCTTGACTTCTTCCCTTGCAGCTAGCCTTTTCTCTTCACCAAGCTTCCTCTTATTCTGCGCAACTGGATGCGCTTCCTTGTAGACTGAGAGTTTGTGGGTAATGATATTTGGGCTCACCCCCAGGATATCGGCTGCTGTAGATTGCTTTGAAACTCTTGTGTCCAAGTTTGAGATGCAATTTGCCACCAGTTGACCGCACCACTTGACTTCCATCGCCTTGGTCGGCATTCGCCAAGAGAAGGGAGAGTCATTGAGAAAATTCATCAACAGATTCGGGAAAGTAGCTATGAGTATCTGGAATCTAAGCCAAGACGTAGCCATTCACCACATGCTCACAACCTTGCATCCAGGGCCCTTTGCTAACACCTTGTGCATGCAACTAGCCGCAAGTTTGGATGAGAGGGCGCTAAGTTCATGCAGTTAGAAGAACTGTGGGAGTTGATTACTTCACATCTGACCTGAACCTTGACAACTCAGAAAGCAGGAGACTCGACACTCGGAGCAGATGACGCAAGACTTGAAGGAAGAGAGAAAGCGTAAACCTTTCCACACACTAATGAAGCGCTATTTATAGCCAACAGAGTAGGAGAGAGAATTCTCCGTCGTTCGTCCAACACCGTTAGATCTAACGAAATCCAATGGTCACAATTACTCGGCGTACGAAACGACACCAAATCCCCACCGTTGAATGCATCTGATGAAATAGTGCTTCGTGAAACGGCGGCTCTGCCAAGCGTCACATCTTTGCCAAGCGTCACATCCATGTTAACCCTCGGTCGGTAAACTGTCGACCGTTATCAGTGATAATAATATGAGGCAACCCAAATCAACAAATGATATTTTTCCATACAAAATTCTGGACATTCCATGCGGTAATTATTGTTAAGGGTTCGGCTTCGATCCATTTAGTAAAATAGTCAATATCGACCATCAAGAATTTACATTGCCCTTTACCTAGAGTAAAGGGTCCAATTATGTCCATTCCCCATTTTACGAGTGACCATGGAGATAAAATGTAATGTAGGTTCTCAGGCCTTTAATGAGGCAAGGTACCATATTCTTGGCATTTCAGACATTTTTGAACAAATTCAGTACAATCCCCTTGGACGGTTGGCCAATAATAATCGGCTCGTAGTACCTTAGCTGCCATGGTTCGTGCTCCGGAGTGAATTCCACATACTCCCTCATGTAGTTCCCTCATGACATAGGTGACTTGGTCGGGAGTAAGACACTTTAAGAGTGGACAAGTGTAACCTCGCCTGTAAAGGTCTTGGCTGATGAGTATGAACGGGGCGACTTGTTGTTTCATCGTTTTCTCCAAATGGGGGTCACATATTCCATCAGTCAAATATTGTTTGATTGGGGTCATCCAATTGGGCTGAGTATCAATTGTCATGCATTCCTCTGTACTAACACTGGGTTTGGCCAAGGTTATATGTATGACTGATCGGTGGATGCCTTTCTGCTTAGTGGTTGCCAAACGGGAGAGTGCGTCCGCACGAGTGTTATTTTCCCGTCGGACGTGTTGAAATGATACGTCATCAAACTTAGTCAACAAACTCCGAACGAAGTGGAAATATTGTTGAAGCAAAGTTTCTCGAACTTCATATTCCTCTTTAAGTTGTCCAATCACTAGTCGTGAATCACTTTTACAAGTTAATCTAGTTACCTCTAATTCAGTGGCCAAGTGAAGACCGACTATAATGGCTTCATATTTTTCCTGATTGTTTGAAGTTTTAAATTCAAATTTCAGAGCTTGTTCAACAACTATTTCACCTAGTCCTTCCAGGACTACACCCGCTCCGCACGATCGACTATTTGAGGAGCCATCAACTTATAAGGTCCATCAAGAATGTTCTTCTTCAGTCGGTTGTGGAGTAAGCTTAGCTGCAAAATCAGCAAGGGCTTGAGACTTAATTGCACCTCCGGGCTGATATTGGATGTTAAATTCTGACAATTCAATTGCCCACCCTATCATTCGTCCGGCTAAATCTGGCTTGGTCAAAATATTCACAATAGGATAGTTAGTCCTGACTATGGTCCTGTGATTCAGAAAATACATCCACATTCGTCGTGTAGTGATGATTAGAGCCAACGCAACCTTCTCGATCATCTGATATCTGACTTCTGCGTTGTGGAGCACTCGACTAACAAAATATACAAGTTCGTTTTTTTGCCTTTATCTCTTGTACTAGAACTAAACTCATTGCCTCGTTTGAAATGACAAGATAAACGATTATGGGTTCACGGACGTTCGGTTTTTGAATGATTGGTGGGGAGGCTAAAAATGTTTTTAACTAACAATTGGACGATAGGTCTTGTTCTTTCTGTAAGTTTTGGCAAGAATCGGGATAAGGCGGTGAGCCGTCCGACTAATCTTTGGATTTCCCCAATATTGTTAGGGCTTCGCATTGCTGCAATAAGTTTGCATTTCTTAGGATTGGCTTCTATGCCCCGATGGGTGAGCATAAATCCTAAGAATTTCCCTTCTTCCACGGTGAACGCACACCTTTTCAGGATTTAAACGCATGCGATGCTTGCGTAGAGCCTGAAAAACGTCCCTCAGATCTTAGACATGTTGTTTGTATGACTCAGATTTAACAACAATGTCATCAACGTAGACTTCCGCGTTTCTTCCAATCATGTCATGAAAAACGTAGTCCATCAAACACTGATAAGTGGCTCCGACGTTCTTGAGGTCGAATGGCATAACCTCATAAAAGAAATTGTTGGAGTCCGTCATAAAAGCTGTTTTTTCTTTATCCCATGGGTGCAACTGGATTTGGTTATATCCGGAGTATGCATCAAGGAAACTGAGGATCTGATGAACCGCTGCGCCATCAATCAACCGATCGATTGTCAGTAAGGGATAAGAATCCTTCAGGCATGCTTTGTTGGGTCAGTGTAGTCCATGCTCATCCACTTACCATTAGAATTTTTAACCATCACCATATTAGCCAACCATGTGGTATAATGGGCCTTTTGGATAAAGTCGGCCTGTACCAGTTTGTCAGTTTCTTCTCGAGCAACTTTACGTCATTTTTCACCTAGCTTTCTTTTCTTCTAGGCTACTGGTTTAGCCTATTTATATATAGACAAACAATGAGTAATAATATTAAGACTAACCCCAGGCATGTCTGCGGCAGTCCAAGAAAGAGATCTGCATTTTTGACCAATGTTGTACTTATCACCTTCCGGTCATCTGACTTCAGTGATGTTCCTATAAAGGTTTTATGGTCGTCGTTATGAAGAAATATGAGTTTAAGATCTTCCTCGACTTCCATCCTAGGGTCATCGAGTCGTGGATCTAGGTCTATCAGTGCTATCATGTATCTTCGGGAATGTCGGCCTCTACAACGTCTTTTTGACGACCGTCCTCTTCTGCTGGGGGAATGGTCGTTCGGCGCTATAGTATACAATCGTCTAGTTCGTTCAATTTTCAAATTGGCTACAGAACATTCTCGAGCCGTTCTTTGGTCGACATGTACTGTTGCAATATCACTAGTAGTGGAAGGGAACTTCATGGCCAAATGAGGGGTAAAAACGATGGCTTTCAATCTATTGATAGAAGGATGACTGAGTAGTATGTTGTACGAAGTGTTGGCGTTAACCAACAAGTATCGGACATTAATTGTCTTACTCAGAGAGTCGTCTTCGCCAAAAGTTGTGAATAGATCAATGTAACCCTTGGTATCGACTCGTTCTCCTGAAAAACTGACTATCTGTTCGTCATAGGGTTGTATATCTGTTTCATGAATCCGCATCTTCTTAAAAGTCTCCCAGTATAGAATGTCGACCGAACTGCCCTGATCCACCAAAACTTTAGTAATTGCGAATTTATCTATATCCACGGTGATTACCATGGGATCATCTTGATCTGGGTCAATTGCAGTGAAGTCATCATCAGTGAACATGATCGGGGGTATGTGTGGACGCTTGTTTGTTGAAGCAGAGTGAATAGATTGAGTTGCTCTTAAATGCTTTTTCCTTATAGAATTAGAGCATCCACCATTTGCAAAGCCTCTTTCTATATCATTAATATCTTGGTCTGGTATGCCAAGTGAAACTGGACCGACAATAGTGTTGATGACTTCACAAACCCTTTGCCTGGTCCAGTTATCTCGTTCATGACTTTCACTTCGGGGGCAAGTTCTTTTTACAGGACTTTTGCTTCGCCTTTGTCTTGTTGTACATCGATAACCATCGCGACTTCTTGTGTCTCTCCGTCCGGAACATTCTCGGTCTCTGGGGAAATAATCAGTCTCACGCTGAGGTGACTGTGAGGTAGTAGTGGTGTTTTAACGAATTTGCGAAGGTGGCTGGCTTGAATGAGTTCCTCGATTTTATCTTTTAATGCCTGGCAGCCTTCGGTCGTGTGGCCATAATTGCAATGGTATTGGCAATGTTTGGCGGTCTCAGCATTTCATTGAGTCTGTGCTTGCCTGAGTGTCGGGATAAGTTCAGTTTGTAAAGCTTCATCCAGAACCTTTCCTCTCGGTACTGTCAGAGGGGTGTAGTTGTGGAAACGAGGACCTTGGTTCGGTCGGTATCGGTCGGTTCCCGACATGGGGAGCCGAGTGCTTATGTTTTTCTCCTTTTCCTTTTTCAGAGGCGTTAGCTTGCATTTTCCTGTGATAGTCAATATGCTCTTCTATCTGCATGAATTTGGTGGCTCTAGTCCTTAGTTCGTCCATATTCTGTGGCAGTCTCTTTATAAGGCTTTCAGTAAACAATCCCAGAAGTATGGTTGAGACCAAGTGATGCATCGCTATCTCTGGATTTAGGTTTTTGATTCCCATACATACTTTATTAAACCTATTCATGAAAGTTCTCAAGGGCTCTCCTTTTTCTTGCTTTATGTTGAGGAGAGACATGGATGAAGTGCGGTGAGGTCTGCTTGTCGCATACTGTGTGGTAAACTTCGTTGCCAGGACTTTGAAGTTCATCACAAAATTTGCGGGAAGTTCTGTGAACCATCCTAATGGACCCTCTCGAAGAGATGTGGGGAAAACTTTGCACCATATTGTCTGTTCGGTCGTATACAAAGTCATTTGGGTCCTAAAAATATTCAGGTGCTCGTCCGGGTCAGTAGAACTATCATATAGCTTCATAGTTAGGCTTCTCCATTTATCAGGGAGTGGTGCAGCAATTATGTCGTCCGTGAAAGGGTGGCCTTTCAGATTTTCTTCGTTGTTAGGAACATTATTTTTAGAACTTTGGTGGGTCTAATGTGTATGAAGGGTTTGAGGAGTTGGTGGTATTGTTTTGGATTGATGAGTTTGGGATGTCAGTGGTGATGTATGGGAGTGTTCCTCTCGTTCGGGCTCTCCAAGCCATTGCAGTAGACGTTTGTTCTGTTCTTTTAAGTAGGCCACCTCTGCTGCTTGCCAGCGCCACTCTTCCTCTTGCTTGCGCCGATCCTCCTTGTGACGCAATTCATCAACAATTCCCTTTTGTCGTAATTCTTCCATCAGAGCTTGGAGGGCTTGGATCACCGCCATTTGGTCTTTCGTTATACGGTCGTTGTTTGCGTTATTCCTTGTAGACACCATCTTTGTTTGTTGAAATCCTTGCGTTTGAAGAGCTGAAAATTACCTAGGCCCCATGGTGGGCGCCAATTATACCTGTACGGATGATGGGGCCTAGGTGATACCTATCCGCTGGGTACACAATTTGCTTACGTGTCGATTTTCTTCAAGTTCCTTCAAGTCTCCTCCTCTCGTTGCGGGTGCTCCGTCGGTCGAGGGTACCTGCGATTGCACTCCGACGCTCAAGTCAATGCTACTATTTCTGGTGTATTCTAGTAGAATGTGAAAAACGTACCTTTTCCCCCTTCAGATGTTCTATTTATAGGTTGACTTATGGGCCCTTACCTGCGTGGGCTGAATAGTCATTTAATAAGGACATGTATAGCGGTTTCCTGATATCATGAAAATGCATCTTTCAGTTTATCGTTGTATTGAGATATTATCCAAGTATTTTGGAATGTGCCCTTGACTCATCCAACTTCAGTTGTAACTGCTTCTTTATTACGTATTTATTATGTTGTAAATGTTGTTTGACTAGGTCTTCGGTCATTTGAGGATCTAACCGTTACACTATTTAAATAAATATTATGAAAAATATATAATCTAAAAAAAAAATTATTATTAACAACATTACTTTTGAAAGAAATATAATCTCCAAAAAAATATTTGAAAGAAACTAATAGATTGAATGAGAAATTTTATAGTAAACTTAAATATATCGGGACGTTTTATAATAAAAGTTAAAAGTAAAAGTAAAAACAAAGTCAAAATCAAAAGAACTTATATTAAAAAAGAATGAATATAATGATGCTTCTTCACAACTTTCCATATTAAAAAAACTATTTTATATTAGATAACCTATAACAATATATAAAGGAATTCATTTTTCTTCCAAATTTATATTTTATAAAATTAAAATATAATAAATTTAATAATTATTTATTTTAAATTGAAATTTTGAATTTTAAAAAATTTAGAGAAATTTGAATTTGAAAAAAATGTTGACAATTTTACCCTTTAAATAATTATTTTTTTTTTTAAATTTAAATAATTATTTCCAGTAAAAACCATCTACAGAATAAAAAAATCACATATAATAAAATTAAAAATAATATTTATTTTTATAATTACTTTTAATAAAAATCATTTTATAATTTAATAATATATTTTTATTTTAATAGTTATTATAAAAATCTATTACAATATATAAAAGGGATTACTTTTTTCTCTACACATTTTATTTTATTTTGTTTTCGAATTTTATCCTTTATAACATTATAATATAAGAAATTTAATAATTATTTATTTTAAATTAAAAATTTAAATTTTAAAAAGTTCTAAGGAATTTGAATTTGAAAAAAAAAATCTTACAATTTTACCCTTTAAATAACTATTCTTTTAAATATAAATAATTACTTTCAATAAAAAAACATCTACACAGTAAAAAAATTACGTACAATAAAATTAAAAAAAAATTATTTACTTTTATAATTAATTTTAATAAAAGTATTTTTATTTTAATAGTTATTATAATAATATATAACAATATATAACAGGATTCTTTTTTTATACATATTTATACATATTTTATTTTCCAATTTTATCTTTTATCTTTTATAATATTATAATATAACAAATTTAGTAATTATTTATTTTTAATTAAAAACTTTAGAAAAATTTGAATTTGAAAAAGTAGTTCGTTAAAAAAACCAAATGTATTTCCGTTAGTATTAGAGAATAAAAATAAAAACAGAATAAAAAAAATTTGGATAAAAGTATAGCATGATACAAAATAAAAACTGAATAAAAAGAGTTTGTATAGAAGTATAATATGATACAACTATATCAAATATTTGAGTATGAAATAAATAATGTTGAGAAAAAAATATTTATAATAATTATGCTTAAGTTCATTATTTGTTATAATAAATACTTGTGACATTATTGTGATATTAATTTTTTAATCATTATAGTGATATAGATCATTCCTTATTTAAAACAATAACTAAAAAAAAAAAAAATCATCAGGGTTGAAAGGTAAACCACGTGATTAAAAACCACTTCTATATTATATAGTAATATACAAAAGAACCAATATAATGACACGTGATGTTTTTTCTTATTAAAAAAATTATTTTTTATAATAAATATATAATTGGTACATCTATACATAGAGATTTTTCATTATAATTTTTTTTTATACAAATTTATTCTTATTAATATTTTATTTAAATATTTTAATCATTTTCTATTTTTAAGTATTTATTAAATAACTAATTATTTTTATAATTAATTAAAAACTATTTTTTAATATTTTTAAATATTTTTTATATTAATATATTGTTATTTTGTAAAAATGATCAACTTTAAATTTTAAATATAGAGTAATTTGTCAAACATGAAATGAAACAATTTTTTAAACCTAAAAGTGAAATAATTACTACGTTAAATATGTTTTTTTTTCACATATTCATTTCTCTTAAAAATTAATAGTTTTTATTTCTTTTTATTATTTTAGTTTTTTATTTTTTCATAGTAAAAAAATATGAATATAAAAAGAAAAATATAAAATATAAATTCACATAAATTTAATAAACTAATTCTCATTTTATATAAAATTATTATTTATTTAAGATTTAATAATTTAATCAGAAGATATGTGTTTCTATAAACACATGTGTAACCATAATTAAATATATTTTAAAGATATATTTCAATTTGAGCAGATTTTAAATAAATATGTTTCAGGAAAATGTCATTTGTATTCTTTCATTAAGATGAAAAAGAACACAAAGGTTGTACCTATCTTTCTTTGATCTGTCTATCTATCTATATATATATATATATAAAATTTGAATAGATTTTATCTTTATCAAACTAATAAATTTAAATACTAAATCAGAATATATTTTAAATTTAAAATTAAGTTAGTATATGATCTTAAAAAACAAATTAGAGATACACTATATCTATATCTAATTATTTTATCATTAGTTTGTTAGAGTGGACTTTATAAATAAGTCTGCAGTATCAGAGAAACAAACTGAAAATTTCTTTGGTGAATTCCAAGTGTCAAGTTTCTACATTCCGTGAGAGTACGTGTAATCCTCTCAAGAGCTCTCAAAGATTCCTTCTGTTCATCTGCATCTTTTCTCTTTTTTCAACCAACAACACCTTCCACTCACTAAACCTCTTTCTGTTTTTTTCTGCACAAAAGTATCCTTTAATCTGAAATTGCTACACACGGATTCGCTCCTGTTCAATAATTTTCACTCCAAGAACGACCTCTCTTAGGTATGTTGCACTTTTTAGTTCCCTCATCTGCAACTTCTTTCAATTCATTTGTGTTGATGTGCTCTGTGTTGTTCTTGAATTCCCAAAACTATATGTTGAACTTGATTTTCTTTTCACTCTGTAACTTCAACAAATTTTCATACTTGTTTGCTTAGAGTAATATTATGCGACTGTGTTGACTAATCAAAACAGAAAACTTGGTTTCAACCCTCAAAATTTTCACCTTTATATGTTTTCTTGATTTTTTGACTGAGATCTTGGAAGTTGAGAGGTGGGGTTGGTCGATTAAATTTAAAATCACATTGATCAAATCTGGGGTTAGCAAATTTTCACAAGAACTGCATAATTGTTCTGTGGGTAACATGGGTTGTTTTCTGCAGAAGCAGTGCTGGTTTCTAAAAATGTGTTTCTTCTTCCATCAATTATTGAGAATCCAATTTGTTCCTCTGTTAGTGAAAACCACCTTAGATATGACTTTTTAAAGTAATTATTAAAAAAATCATAATTTTCAATTACATGATAATTTATGATCACACATTATGATAAATTTGTTCAATTATATACAATTATGTTATGAAGAAATTTTCCACTTCTATAATGTCCATAACCAGAAAAATGCAGAACATGTCAAGAGTAAGAGGAGAAGAATTGATTCTGCTCAGAAAGAGGACCATTGAGAAGAAGAAGAATGTGACAGAAAGCAAACAAGAAAACATCTCAAAGAAAAAGTCCAATATTTCTGGTCACAATAACAAGAATGAAGGAGGAAAGGAGTTGTTGAAGGTGATAATGGAAGAGACAGAGAAGTTGAGCATAAAAGAAAGCAAAGACAAATCAGGAACACATTCTAAGGTGTGTTATTGTGCACCAACCACTCATGAAGGTTCATTCAGGTGTCGTCTCCATCGCAAGAAATCAGCCACATATAATAACAACAATCCGAGGATGAATTCCAAGTATACAAAAGGGATAATAGAGTTTCAGCCTAATTTTCCAGGGTTTGTTAGGGTTCCTTCTGTTCAAGTTGGAACACATGGTAGCCTGCTCAAATTATCTAGGATGGATTCTGTTTAAGGATTTTAGCTTAGTTAATGTATAGACTACAGAGGTGTGTTTGTTTTTCATGTCATTTTTTTTCCATTTTCAAGAATATGTTGATGAAGGTAAATATTCTTCCTTTTGTTAAATAGTTATGAAATATATTCTTGGTGTTGATAAATAATTTTGACAAAATTAACCATATTAGTTTGAAAATGGCTTTCTTTAAAAGACTTTATATACAAAGATTTTTTAACTAACCAATATCACATTAAACTAAAGTACTATTAAATTTGCTAGAATAGTATTTAGTTTTAACCAATAGTGAAGTAATAAATTATAACACTTTTACTACTAAGATTTTGAAATGATAACTATTATTCTCAAATAAAGATTATACAAAGATAAAAGATCATATGAAGATAATGTTGTGAATAGTGGATTGTTGTGGGTATTAGAAAAGGCAAAAGAGTTTTACCGAGTGTAGATAACATATTCTTAAAGGTTTATGTACAATGATTCTTCGTATAGCTAAGGAGGCGGGTTTTGTGTCCATGAAATAGTGAGCCTCATTTAGATTTTTTGTGCACGGTTGAATTCAAATAAGGTTTGCGCGTATGAAATAGTGAGCTTTATTTAGATTTTTTATTTACGATTCAATTCATATATGGTTTATTTTTTTAGTGTGATAGTTGTTATTTAGTAGTCAAAACAAAATAATAAATATGGTATTTTTTTTTGGAGTGTGATAGTTGTGGTTTAGTAGTTAAATTAAAATGAATTTTGTATAAATTGTTTAGTTACTAATGACTCTATGTCATCTTTCATTGAGTTTAATAATGAATTAGTTAAAGAATATTCAATACTCATGATAGTCAATTATAAAATAATAAAGAAAATAGATGGATTTAAGTTTATAATGAATTATTCACTTGTTATCTTTAGAGTCAAAATTCTCACATAGATGATAAACTTAATCAAGGTATTAATCAAAATTCACTGGTATTTAGCATCTACTTTACTTGTGAAATATTTATGTTTTATCTCTAAACTAAGCAAACAAATAATCAATTAGAATTAAGTAAACTAATCAATAATTCTAGTTAAAAAAAAAAATCTTTCACTAACAATTGGTTACTAAAAATTAAAATTTAATAAATTATGAGTAAAATAAATTCAATTTCCTCTTTTCTTCTCTTCTGATTATTTGAATCAAAATTTCACTAAACAATGATAAATTAATAAAAAGTAATATTTTTTAAATGGTAAAAATCATCAAAATAAAAAAAGTTTGAATTGATATTTTTCCAATTTCCTTTTTATTTTTAATTTAATCTAGAATATTTTTAAATAAATAAAAACTCATATAAGAAGTACACATAATTATAAATGATTGTCAAATACTATTAACTTGTATACAACGAAATGTATAATTTAATTATTTACACCAATTCATAATTGTTATATATATTTTATTTAATTAAATAAAATAGTATACAATATTAAAATATATATTTATTTTGTCATTCTAATCAAAATCTTTAACATTAAACACTTCAAAAGATCAAAACGATTGGGTCTATTTTCCGGTTTGGTCCGGCTTAATGCACACACCACCTTTGTAGCAGTTTCTCAAAAGAGAAGTGGTTTATTCTATTCCCGCCTTGAAGAGAGGAAACCCCAACAGTGAGAGAGATGTGTGGGAGAACACGTTGTACTCTTAGGTCTGATGATGTTCCAAGGGCTTGTCACCGCAGCGATGCTCCTACTCGTACTCTGCATATGGACCGGTAAAAGCTATAACTTCAACATCTCAACAATCTCAACCACACAAAACTAGCTCTTTCTAGCTTCCAATTTTTTTTTCATTTTATTTTTTCATGTTTCGCCAGAACACAACTAGGGAAGCGTTTGGTAACTTTCAGTTTTCTTTATCGATTGCTTGTTCTGTTGTTTTGGGTTCACTGCAACTGATGCTGAAATGACATGACTGTTAATTGACTATGTATAAGGAAAATGATTTTTTTTTTTCTGTTAGTTTGGGGATAGCTTCAAGTGGGTCTGAAATGGTTTTTCGGGAACCAATGGCGAAATGGAAGAAACAATTAACCTTTTTGGTTTTTCTTTTAAGTTTGTTATGCTGGGGGTTCTTCAAGTCCGTCTTAAATGGCTGTCCTTGGAAAAGATGATGAAGCGTGACTTTGCAGTTGGATTTTTTACACATTCACACTGTTTGCCAAATCAGAATCGTGGGATGAAGATGAGATGACTTATTTTATCTCGGTACAGCGGACTCAAAACATGCATTTCTTATCTTCATTAGTTATTCTGCTTAGCTGATTGTGTAAATGTGTAAAAAATTCCCCTCCTGGGAGTTTGGTTCCTGAATATAAATGAAATATTGCTGGGACTTTTATGTTTTGAAAGAAATAGGTTGGTGTGGAATTTGTATTTCACAGTTGAATTTGACTTCATGATTAGGTATAGGCCGGCGTATAATGTGTCACCGGGATCCAACATGCCAGTAGTTCGGAGAGAAGATGCATCTAACAGTGGTGGCTATGTTCTACATTGCATGAAATGGGGTTTAATCCCCAGTTTTACAAAGAAAACAGAGAAACCTGATCACTACAAGATGGTATAGTTTATGGATTCAATACTTTTACTTCTTATTTATTGGGTCAATGGGAGCATGATAATGAGTGATGGGAATTATTTATCTTGTCATTTCCTGGGAATAAATTACTTTAATTTAGATAAAATAATTAAGATATTTGGTATATATTGTCATGTCCGACTTGATTGCATAAAATGATGACAACATATGCAATTAAAATTTAAATTATCATTTTCTATGGTGAAGATGATTCAAATTATAGTTTTTGGACGAGAGATGCTGCACATAGTATGGAAAAATTTAGGATAAGGGAAGGGGGAAGCTGCCTCCTCTACCCCTTTTAAGGTCTTCCATTTGCTTAGGACAGATTCTTCCCTGTATTATTGAGTTATTTTGATTCTGAGAATATGTTATATAATAATAACTTCAGATGAATCATTTGAATAATTTTGATCAACTATATTAGCAACAGTTAAATTTAGAGGGGGGATTTATGTTATGTAATAATAACTTCAGATGAATCATATGAATAATTTTAATTAACTATATTAGCAACAGTTAAATTTAGAGAGAGAATAGTATCTTTTGGAGATGATTGATGGAAATGAAGAGCTCTTTTATAATTGCAGAATGTGTTTCCTAGGTTCTGCATGCCATCCATGTTATAGACTCTTGATAGGCTTACTGGTGGTGGAGATTAGTTCCTATGACTGTAATAAGTAATGCAAAGTACAGGCAATAATGAACATTACATGCATTTTAATATGTGGATATGATCCATGAACCACACAAACTTTTAACAGCAAATCAAATTTTAATTTAAGGTCAACTGTTCTATGATGTATTGTTCATTTGAGGTTTTAGCTCGAGCACTTTGCTCACATTGTAGTAATTTATGATCAAACAAGGCTAAGAATTATAGTGGGTGTATGATGCACCTTTGCACACGGTTAGATTTCTATGTCTTGTATATTCATTTTTATAGCATGCCAGTATTTTGGAAGCCACTGGTAAATTAGGGAAACTGAAAGTTCCGTTTGATTTTCTCATGGTGCTTCATAATTTTTATTATTATGATGTACAGTATGGTTCTTATCTTTTTTTTTGTCCTGTGCAAGGAAGAATGATTTATGGAAATATGTGAATTTCTTCTGTCTTTATTATGAATAAGGGTAAAATTAGAATTGCTCAATTTATGATTAAAATGTTATATTTAGATAACATTGATTATGATACCAGGTTCCTGATTGAATTCTTGAATCATTTTCAACCTCTCTTAAATATCATCATTTCGTTCCTGAAATATGAGCCTGACAATTTTGCTTGGTGCTTTACTACTATGAAAGTTAGAAATGTCATTTTAGCTAATGTTCATTATGAAATTTCTTGGTGTGTTTACTGTTTTCATAATCATTTTTGGATTATGTCAACTACAAGACTACTACTTTAAATCATAATCTGTTGAACAAAGTGCTCAATCTGATGTGAACTGTGCTCTATACTGTAGTTTAATGCTCGATCTGAATCTATAGATGAAAAGGCATCATTTCGTCGTTTGCTTCCTAAAAGCAGGTGCCTTGTAGCAGTAGAAGGGTATGTGTCGCATTTCTTGTTTAATTATATTTTCACCCATCTGTTCTTATATTTGGCTTTAACATGACTTGGATTGCTTCCGCTTGCTGTAACTTTTTGTTAAGATAACAGAAGAATAGCAGAAGTAATTCCTTGAATTCGAGGATTGGTAGTCTCTTTAGAATAAGAGATGGAAATGAGCTAATACTTTTCCTTGCTTCTTTACTGTGCTTACATTTTGAATGATATATGGCAGACTTAGATTCTAGTCAAACAACAGAATGCAAAAATACAAAATACAATCTAGCATCTATATTCCCAATATTAAGCTATCCAATACTATAGTGCCAACAAAGCATCCAGTAACAGAATTGGTTCACTAGACATAGCCATCTAGATGCTTTGGTTGGATAATCTTCCTCTTGGGCCGTTTACTAGCAACAGAACTTGTGGTTGGCCCAAAGTCCCTTTATCAGCCCATGTCATATCACTTTTATTCCTATTACTGTTTCTTCTAATATTATAGTATAAAAATGCTTTTTTAATATTGCATGTACTGTTGAAGATTTGTCTAGTTCTATGTAAGACCTTTTTTGTCATGTTTCCTAAAAATGTATGAGCTGAACCAAAATGAGTTCTACTTTCTGGGTAGACAATGCATTCCCAGTGTGTTTATGTTATTGTTTCATACATAATAGTATTTGAGAGTTGAGATGGATTCTTCATTAGAACGAGATAAATTCAATCATACCAACCGTTGTGCTAGTTTTTAAGTATATATACCTTTGCCTATTATTATATTTTTAGTCTTTTATTCTTGTGTATTTTGTGCCATGTTGCTAGCCTATTATTTTGTTCAAAATTTTTATTCAAGGTATTCCTTCTAACAAGAGGTTTCCTTTCTTTACGGTTTATCTAAATATTCCAAAGTTTTGTGGATTACATTCATGCTCTGCTTATTTGTGGCTTTATGTTCTGTTCTTTCAGTTGATTTTCTTTTTTAAATATATGTTTAAGATTTTATGAGTGGAAAAAGGATGGTTCAAAGAAACAGCCTTACTATATTCACTTCAAAGATGGACGACCACTTGTCTTTGCTGCTCTTTATGACTCATGGCAAAATTCTGAAGGTAAACATTTCTTCCGAAAGATGTAAGGAAGTGAATTTATCCAATATGAAAGACAAGACAGCATGTAATGTTGATGTGAATTGCTAACTGCAGGTGAAACACTACATACATTCACTATTATTACGACCTCATCATCTTCAGCACTTCAGTGGCTTCACGGTGAGTCATGCACTCTAAATTTTGGCATACCAACGGAAATGACCTTTTATGTGGATTTTTGCATTGTTGGATATTAGCAACCTTTTACATTTCTTGTCGTACACCTATTGGAATTCCTAACTAGGTATGCCTCCTTTTCCTTTTTGTAAATTAATAAAAAACACTTCATAGAGCATATGTTTCCTACCAACTGTCAACATATGGAAAGTGGCTAAACCTTCATGCACAACATTCTCCGAATATATTAGATTATAGACTTCCCCTTTTTGGGACTGCTGAAATATTCATATACTCGAGTGGCCTAATATTATTGTTAAACTCTAGGGAGAAAAGAAACATTAAGGTGAAACCGTGTGTGACAACACAATTGCTTTGTTCATATTAAGAAAAAGGAGTCAATACAATAAATGGAGGAGATTTGATATACTCTAAGAGTGAATATGATACGTAAATAAATAAAAATGTTTCTAATAATACATATGTAATCGTAATTATATAAAACCAGCTCTTTATTTCTATAATCATAACAATATTTCTGATTATATACGATCAACTCCTTATTTTTATGATTATAACAATTATATTGGTGAAATACTTATGATATGTCTGTACTTTAATGTATCTCCTTAGATAGGATGCCTGTTATTTTGGGCAGCAAGGAATCAACTGATACCTGGCTAAGCAGTTCTGCTTCCAGTTTTAAGAGTGTGATGAAGCCATATGAAGAATCTGATTTGGTATGTGTTTTACAGAACATTGAGGCTGTAATTTCTGTTTTCTTCATTAATACCAGTCATGTCGTTAAGATTTTCCGGCTTAATATCGTTGCATTTAGTATTGTTAGTTTCCCCATTTGTTTTCATCTCCAGGTATGGTACCCAGTGACATCTGCTATGGGGAAGACATCGTTTGATGGACCTGAGTGCATAAAGGAGGTTGGACTATTAAAAATTCATTTAATATTTCTTGTCATTTAGTCTTTTTTTTTAGTTTGCAAATCTTAAATATGTATATCTTGGTGTATTAAGTTGAACATGTAATTCAGTCAACAAATCACATTACTTTTATCTTAACCTGCAGTTATACTTACCTAGATCTTTATTCCCACTTGTTCTTTGATGTATAAATTCAAAAAAGAAAATTTAGGACTTTACTCTGTTTTGTACTGGTCGTTTAAAAATTATCAATGACAAAGGTATAACTTTTAGTTTTTTTATTTTTTGGGTTCTTGGAATTCTATTAGACCATTAAAGAGGAGAGTGGGAATGTGAAGTGATGGATCATATCCCCATCAGTCTGGGGATAATCAGTTGTGCTATGATCAGCTGGTGTTCATATTCTATTCAAATTTAACAAACAAATAAGCCAGAACACTCAATGGTCATGTTATTGTGCCCATGTTTGTTGAAGGGGGGCCAAATGTTTCATAAGTTCTCTATTGTCATGTTCTTGCTTATGTATTTACATGTTTAGGGTGTGCACCAATCTGTCTACATGATTTTAATATTGAAATTTTAAAACCATAGTTAGCATTATCCCATGTTTGGCAGATTCAAGTAAAGGCAGAAGGGAACACGTCAATCTCTATGTTCTTTTCAAAAAAGGGAGCTGAAAGTAACGACACAAAGCCAGAGCAGAAGTTATCATCACATGAATTTGTCAAGACTGAACCTACAGAAGACTTGATTGAAGGAGCAAAAGCTGAGGAGGGAGACAATGACTTGAAATTCAGTGGTTCTTCCCATTCTAAAAATGCTTCTAGGCTCCCAATTAAGCGTGAGTATGAGACTTTTTCTGCTGATTCAAAGCCAGCATTGGCAAATCATGATCAGATAAGTTCAAACCCTGCAAAGAAAAAGGAAAAAACAAAAACTGCTAATGATAAACAACCAACCTTGTTTTCATACTTCGGAAAAAAGTAACTACTAAACTAATGGGTTTTGTTTTGCATGAAGATGAAGATTGGTTTGTTTGTAATGCTGCAAGCATTTCTTTTTGCTTGTGTATTTCCTTTATTTATTATGGGTCACGTTTTGGTTGTACATTTACAATCTCTAATCTTGTAGGAAGGGCTGTTTTCTTTTTAAACCTATATAGTTCATGTTCAAGGGGAGTTTTATATAGTAATGCTTTTCTGTTACTATATTATGATTTTTTTATGGTCACCAAATGTGGTCTCAGCTTTTGCCTGTTAAAATGGCAAACTACTTCCTTGTTGACTGTTACAGTTGCACAGTTGAATATTGCCGTGCGAAATACTTTGAACATTCTTGCAACCAAATGCTAAATTAGCTATATGAATCACGAGTTCAGATTCTTTGCAGGATTTTTGGTGTTGTCCCACATGTGTATTCAAATACACTGATTATGATATTTTAAAATATATTAAATTTTTTAATATATAAAAAAATTATTGTATTTTGAAGGCACACAAAGATTTCAGCTGAGAATCCAAATTCATGAATCACTTCTTGGGTCCTTGTTGACCTTTTATTTCTATTTGAACTCAATTGATTAAACTGCAACGAAATATACGTCTTAATTTAAGATGTAAATCTGAATTAATGGTCAATCATATGATCCTAGGGAGAAGTTTAACTTAGTGTAATATAAACAAGTTCCGAAATAGGTATGAACAATTGAACATTTTAGTTAAAATAGTAGTGTTAAGCCTAATAAAATTTTGGTTTGGTTGAAATAGTATTAATTTCTACATCTAGAACCTAAGCAAAAAGACTTAATTCAAACAAGTTATTTTTTATCAAACCAAGTGGTCTTAATAACATAACCCTTTTGGGAAAACTAATTGCTCTTTGGTGTTTTGAATCTTAACAATCTTGCATAGTAAACTTGCATCTTCCCAACATTTAAACCAAGGACTTTGTACAAACATTATAAAGAGCTATTAGAAGCAAACGAGTAATTTAGCCTTTTTGACATTTGACATGAAGGTTCACAAAGAGAATGTATATGGATTCTTCCTCCAAGTTGAGTACATTTTTATAAGGCAGTTCTGGTCACAAGATTTTTCCTTCACGTACCAAGACTTGTGGAGTCATTCTTTTAAACTTTTCACATTTTGAATGAGAAAAAAGGAAAAAGAAAAGATAGGAGATGAAATCCTTGACTTGTGGTTAACAAAGAGGAAATAGTTGGGGACGTAGAAGAGGTAGAGACCAACAATAAGCCTCTATCCAATGCCCCTTTGGTGCTATTTCCATGATGATCTTCTTAAACAACCTAAGAGGAGCCATGACACCCCATTGTACCACAGGACGTGATCCAAGGCAGAACCCTCTTCTCTTGTTCCCTAGCCGAATGCTGCTGCCCCGCCGCCGGCGGAGCCGTCGCCGAGGACGGCACAACCCAACCAACATGGCAGAACTTGGCAACATTGAAATGCTCACACCACCACCTCTCTTGAACATCTTAGTAATCTCTCTTTTCTTCCCAAATGTTTTGTTGTGTGACATTACATGACACTAAACTCTTATATAGTATGTCTAAAGGTACGTCATTCATGATCATTATAATGGTCATAATGGCAGCAATTATAACAAGGCTAATGCTATAGGAATAATTCTAGTGTGCAAATAAAATAATGGTTGAGATGAATCCCTTTATTCTTCTTTAGTAGTTTAGGGTTGTGGTTGCCATCATTGGGAGGAGTATGCTTATAAGTTAAGATCGAATAAAATGAACTTAAGGTAGCCGTAAGAACTCTTTTCCAATGAGCTATTATTGTGACTTGTCTCATGCTTTCCCTATGAGAAGGAAGAAGAAAAAGCTATCACATTATTCTTTTTCTAATTCATTTTTTAATAATGACGCTCCACCATGGCCATAAAACCACTTTAATTAGATCATCGATCGTATGAAATATAATCATTTCCACTCTATAATAATTGATTAATCCTATGGATATACTTTATGAACGTATAGTATTTGTTTATAGCTTAGTTTACGTACTCTGTTCATGAGATTTATCGTACAATATATTTAGACACAGATTAATTAAAAGTATTACTGTAATGACGATAATATGAAATTATTTTATACAGTGAATAGCCTATTTCTAATAAAGCTTTTGAAAAACATTAAAAAAAAAAAAAAAAGACCCTTGAATTTGAATGTGCCCTTTTTGTATAGGCAAAAGGTGTAGCCAAAAAAAGCAAAAGTCATTTGGAAAAAAATCAGGAAAAATGTTCTTAATTTGGAAATGGAATGAAATTTGGTTACTTGTGCTTATGTCATTAGGATATTTTGAATCATTAATTATTTGTCTAATATGATCATATTAAACTATGTTTCTGTTCCAACTCCCAACTTTTGTTTATCACAACTTTTTCATTGTTAAATAATTTCTGCATCACAGTATATCAAAGTAATCATGAGAGAACTAATTAGCGGGATCGTGAAGTAATTACTATAGTAAACAATAATACAATTGGCAAGTCATTAAACTTTGAAGGTATAGTTTATGTGTTAATATTTATAAATATATGTAAAATCCTACCATTATTTCTGATTAGTTCACAATATACAAGTGTGGAGGTATATACTTCTAAATTTTTCTTTTTGCCAATAATAATAATATTTTGTTTTGAATCTTTTGTTTCTAATAAATTTTTATTTTAACTTTTATCCCTAAAAAACTATCTAAAGCCTTTTATTTACTAATAAGTAATTAGGAATAAGAGAAAAATCCTATAATTTAACATACACCAAAAAATATTTAAATCTCTTATTTATTATTAATAAAATACACATAATAGCATACTCATACCCTTCTTTATAAACAAAATGGGGCTACCAAGGAGAAGTAATGAGGTAAGTACATTGGTTAGATAACAACATTTCTAATTGTTCCTTGAGTTCATTAAGTTCTAAGAGAGACAATCTAGATGGAACTATACATAGGGATCTACCCCTAAGCATTAGATTATGGTGTTTCTTTTATATATGTTCAAGTTGATGATTTTTATGAGAAAAAAATAAAAAGTTTGTCTAAGTTGTTTGGGAACTTACTTGCTATGAAGTTGCTTAATTAAAAGTTTAGACAAGTTTTCACCTCTATAAATACTTTGCATGTTTCTAAACATGATTTATTAGAATATGAAATTAAAGTATAGGACTATAGTGAAACCAATTTGTCTTGTTAGTGGGAATAATGGAAATGGAATAAAATCAAAGGGCTATTTGCTTTTTCTATGTTGGTTTGGACAAATTTAACATTTATTTTGGTTAGATCAAACTTTTCAGAAAATTAAAAGACATTAAATAATTGGTATTCTTCAATTTTAGAGGAAAATATGTCACACTTCAGAGAAAACACCATATCAACTAAATTTGGTCAAGTATATTACGTACTAACCAAAATTGTGGTCACTAAAAAACGTTCAAAATAAATATAGCTGTAATACTCTTTGAAATATTATATATATATATATATATATATATATATATATATATATATATATATATATATATATATATATATATATATATATATATATATATATATACACAACTTCATGTGCCAATTAGTATTTCTCAATCTATTATAGTAATTTAAATGTTAATTAACTTGCTTAACTGTATTAGATTTTTGTTTTTTTATAACTATTTTATATCATTAATGCTAAATATATATATATATATATATATATATATATATATATTAATTTTTCCAGTGTTACAATGAGTTATATATATAAAGATTATGTACAAAATTAACTATACTAAATTTTATATATTATAATGTAAAATAATATTTTTCAAGTTTGTGAAACTATGTCACTCAGAGAGAGACTTGATATTGATATAAATAACATAAAGATTGACTTATTTTTACGTTATTAAAAGATGTGACATAAAAGAACTATTTCATATCTGTTTAAAAAGTTCAAATGATGTAAGAAAAACTCTTATACACCAATAAAAAAAATAAAGTTTTTTTTATGTCTACTAATATTATATCTAACTTAGATTGAGATATTTTATACTGGTTATAACACCAATGAAAGTAAAACACATTGTTTGCTCTAAAAAAAGAAAGTTAATTATTTTTTACATCGGTTAATACTATAACTGAAACCGAATGTGTCAATATAAGTTAGTTATATTATTAACTTAACGTAAAAACCATGTTCTTATAAACAATTTACTCATTTTGGCATCAACTTAAGAACTTCTATTGCAATAAATTATTTTTAGCTAAATAATGTTAGTATATTTAAATGGTCTCAAAACAAAATAGTTATAAAAATTAAATTGTCAATTCCAATATAAAATATATTCCATTGTTATCATTATTATCATCATCATTATTATCAATAAGAGATTGTGTCCTTCTAAAAGGTATAACACATCCTAAACCATAAACAAAAGTAAGTGAAACATTAATAACTTAATTGAATAACAAAAATATGATATTAATTTAATACTTATAATCTTATCATTAATGTGTTGTGAGGACTCAAAAGTCATTTGTCCTATTGATTTTAAACAAGCATCATTCCACATCTCTCATACTATGAAGATGGAGATGAAGGATCATTACATTCCTTAAATCCTTATGCTTCTTCTCTAGTCTTCATAAATCTTTATTGTAACAAATAAATATCCTCTAAGACAATCATTGGGGTGTTTCATTTAACTATGCAAATAAGATAAATATTACAAAAACCTATAATTATATATACGTAATTAAAAAAGTAAATGAAACTAATATGCTAACTTGATTCCAATTGACTTGTACGAAATTGTATCCAATTCTCCTTGTTGATTTGGTATGTTATACAAGAAGTCTCATATTTATATTTAAAAAAAAATACTTTTGTGTTAAAAAATTCTTGAAGTCCCTCCATCTAGTAACGATGATAGATACAGTCTTCTTCCTTACAACTTTAGTATTTTAATCTCATTCTTTTTGTAAAACTAACAACATAAGCCAGATTATAGATTTATTTAATTATTCAAACATGAAGTGTCCAAACTATTTACACTTACAATAGATCACTCGAGCTTTCTTATTTCTAGGTTCCCACTTTTGCTAAGCTTTTCTTTAAAACCTCTTCTCTTTTCTACATTTGGTAGATTTTGAATGAGATGAAGGGGATTTCATCGTCTACTTTAGAGTCAACATCGTTTAAATATTCTTCTTCATGTTATTCTACTTCGAGTGTCTTGACTGGTGTGAACTTGGAATGATGGGCTTTAAATGATGGTTTATCGTTCTATATCACACCATCTTGTTTGAGCTAAACTTTGTGCACTTTTTTTTATAGTTTTGTGCCAATGACTAGTTTGTCACCCCTAACAATGACAAAGATATGGAAATGTGGGTTTGACAACGTATTTTACATACTTTTCATTCCAATAAATATAATGGCACTATTATCGAAACCAAAAAAATGCATCTAACACATGCAAAAACTAGGTAAAAAACCAAAAAAAAAAAACCACCATCAATGCCAAAGTCATATCAACTCACTCACTTTGTCATCCCCAATGATGCTCTTAGATACGAAAATGTGGCTTTGTGATGGTGGGCTAAGTTTAGCCCCACTTCTTTTACTCGGCAAGCGGACTGAGTCAACTGTAGTACAATTGAAGATTGTCAAATCCACAAGGAATTATTGTTGTCACAGTAGAATTATCTTTCAAGATAAGTGATACGAAGATTTGAGAGGGTTTACATATATTTTTTATAAATATCTAAATATTAATAATACTAATTCTACTAAATATTTAGATTGAGAGGTAAAGTTAGGACAAATCATTGAAGCAAGGAAGTAACAATATAGTTGAGATTGAAGTAGCTTTGTGAATTTCCTTTCTTATTGTTATTTATAAATGCAATGTTTATTCAAACTCCCTGTTTCTTATGGCCAAACCAAGTCAATTCTTCATTCAAGGTTATCTAGAACAATAAGTCATTGTTATGGCTTATTTGTGCATTAAGATGGAACAGTTCATCATAGTCTCAACTATGGGCTCTGCGATCATTTAATCCTATGGCTGGTTGAATAGGGCTCAGATACATAAAATTACCTTCCAGCCTCATTCATGTTCTATGGACAATCAATGGTTGTTCCTCATCATTGAGCATTAAGCACACTACCAGACCCAAGGAATTTAAATTTCAAAAGAGAAATGTGCATCTATAAACAACAATAACTCCAAATCCAATCCCAACAAAATAGATGTAGCAACTTATGATAAGATCTTACAGTGAGAATTCAGGTATGAAAAGCTAAAGTACAATAAAAATGGATTCCTTAGAGTTGTTTGCCAGCTTTGGCTTTCGAATTTTCTCCTTCAGAGAATAGTCTTGACTTCTTATGAGATTTGGCTTAATAGCCTGAACAAATAAAACCTTTATATCTAAACCTCTTTCTAGATCTCATGTAAGCCTCTTAATCTATGTTTCTCAATGTCTCTTGGTGCCTTTCAATTTCTTGAGACCTATCGATGCTTTGAAAGTTGCCCCAAGGTCCCTATTTATAGATTTTTTGAATGAGATTCAAAAGGATTCAACATCCTCTAAGCATAGGCCAATCTGCCCAACAGATTGGCTTTCTTCATCCTTAAGCAATATTTGGGCTTCAAGCCCAATTCTTGGACTTCTTGAGATTTTCAGAGTCAAAGATTTTTCAGGGATTCACTCCAAATCTAGCCAAGCACTAACATTTCTTAACTATGAACTAAGATTCCCAAACTTGGTCAGGTTTGCTTAAGCCCTTTCTGAGCAAAATTGGGCTTTCTTCATGATTCAGGATGTTAATTCGCTCAGCCCTTTGAAATTTTCTCAACCTTTTGATCATTGGATTCCTTTGGTAGTTCTAGCCCCAATTCGCTCAGTGTATGCAAATGCATTCAACATTTTAAGTGTTTTTCATGGAGTTTGCTCTCTTGACTCAATCCGCTGAGCCATTCTTTATGTGTTGGACGGATTGGCTCTTTTGCTCCATCCTTATTTGCTTGTTTTTTTGAACTTTTCTACAATAATTATGCAGATTTCTCCATTTTTTCTTTGTCTTCATGTGAAAATGAAGTTGGAGGTTTCTTGGCATGTTTCTTACTAGTTTTTGTACATATTCTACACAAATTACATGTCTATTGAACTGTGAAAGGTACTACAATTTAGCACTTATCACTTCAACAACTATATTTTCCATTGTTTTCATGACAACAAATACAATGACACTATTATCAAAACCAAAAAATGACCCAACAAATGCACAAATTTGGTAAAAAAAAAACATTACTATCAAGGCCAAAAGCATTTCAACTTACTAACTTATTCACTTGAATGATGGCGAAAGATATGAAATTGTTGTTTCAAAAATCGTATTTTATGATGTTTTCATGCCAATAAATGTAATGACATCGTTGTCGAAACAAAAAAAAAAATCATCCAGCACATGAAAAAAATTGGATCGAAAACCTAAACATTATTACTATGAAGGCCAAAACCTTCTGAAATAACTCACTTGATCATCCCCAACGATGGCTAACATAGGGACATGTACCTTCAACAACACTTTCGTCCATACTTTTCCTTCCCATTAAGACAACAATGCAACTTTGACAACCTAAAAATGCTTGCAAAACATAAACATATAGGGTCTAAAAGAAATAAATAAATTTTTTACCAAAAAATCATATAATTGAATCATTTCAAAATTTGTAACAAAAACAACAACAACACACTTCTTAACACAAAAATCATTATAACTATTTCTCACAAACATAACTTTTATTTCATGCTACCCATACTACAACATTTCAAGCACACATCCCTTACAATAAAACTTTTTAAAAAATTGTCCTACTATTTCAATCCTCCCCCAAATTTTAAAATATAACAACAAATTCATAATCAACAACAACCCATTATCAGTCAATTATTTTCCGTTGTTATTGCATGAAGCTCCATAATCTACGTATTCCTGCTCCACCATCATCAAACTAACAAAAATAACATAATATTAAAGGTTGCGAATTGGGAATGTCATCCCATCATGTCTTGAACATCTTCATCTGTTGCAACAAGAACCACTCCTAAAGTTTCTCCGGATAGAGGCAATGGTTTATAGTAAAAAAAACATTTGTAACTTTCTACCATTAGTGCACAATAATTTACTATCAAATGATCCATCATGTGTGAATTTGGAATTTGTAACATCTTCAAATGATTCATCATATGGAATTTGGAATCCTACACAATTCATTCATGCCACCCTTATAATTAATTAAGGCAAAAAATGAAAAAAATTCTTCCATGTTGACCATCTTGAGTTGTGTGAATTTCTAATGCTACATCCTTTCAATGATCCAAGTGCACTAATTTACCAAAAAGGGTGGGAAGGGATCTATAACATGCATTGGGTGATTGGGGTGACTCAAGACACATGTATACTACCATGCAGGCAGGACTTGTCAAGTAACTAGGAACACATGATGATTATATATGACCTTGGATGGATGTAACCCTTACATGCATTAGGTGGTTATGGTCTCAGACACGCGTCATCACATACACATGCATGCTGCAAGGAAGACTTATCAAAGTTATTGGAAATACATGTTGACCAGATGTGAGCTTAGATGGGATGTAACCTTAACATGCATTGGATGGTTGGGGTGGCTCAGAACACATGTGATGACATACACATGCACCTTGACATGCAAGCAAGACTTGTCAACATCATTGAGAATGCACATTGACCAAAAGTTACCTTGGATGGGATGTCCATACTATAAATTAAACCACATACCAAATTAATGCCACAAATCCAAAACAATTCATCCCTAGAAAACCCAATCAAATTCCATTCTCTCCAAAGCATCAACATTCTTCTTCAAGCATCTTCAAATGGTGCACTTTTGTATCATAAAGAGTGAGAATTATTTCAATTCTTATCTCACTGGTCTGTTTGCAAATGGAAAAATTACATAATGCAACAACGTGTTTAGTTTCAATGTGCATCTCCTAAACTATTTCGAATCCCGTACAACTACACCTCCAGTGTTTTAAAGGACAAAGTTTGCACTACTTTGGACCTTCCAAACACCATAACATTAAGAAATTTGTACTACTGACAACCTAAACTCAATGAGCAGGGTCTAGTCACGTATGATGCTACTAAGATATCAACAAATGTCCATGTATATCAAATGATAAGTTGTAAGTCTCAATTCCCTTTTAATAAATCATTGAATTGTATGCCAAGTTTACAAGATATACAAAACAAATTATGATACTTTTAAATCCATCTATTATAACCTCTTACACAAACCTCAACCCCAAAAAACTACCATAATGAAAAGTCTAAATGGTTAGGATCTTACCTATAAATGTTGCAACCCAAGAATAATGACAATCCAACACAACTTGTATTTTCATCAATCATTACATAACACAACCTAGTATTACATTACAAAGACTGCAAATATGTCACAAAATCATCTATTGTTGTTTTCTTAAAGTGGTTAATAAAAAAATTGTGCATGATTAAGTGCAAATCAAACCTGAATCTTACCACAAATAATAAATTGTTGGAAAAAAATCCCACTTCTACACCCCACCATGTAGTGTGAATAATCATGGGACAACATTGAACCCTTTATCCAAACCAATGATTTACACACAACAACCCTCTAAAAAAATTATTCATAACTTAGAAGAAAGTACCTAACCATCACGATATCAAAAGATCTACATTTAGCTAAGTATTTATTTATTTATTTAATTTCACGTATATTAATCCAATTAGGTATATTTCGTTTTAAAAAATTAAATGAAATTTCAACTACTCTTACCTAAATATTGAAAATATTTTTTGTCATTTTACTTTTATCTATTTCTAATTTACTTCTTTCCAAATATTATTACATAAATTTATTAATGTAAGTTCAAACATATCAATAAAATCCTAAGTTAAAATAAATACCAACACAATTTCAATTTACTTATTTATAAAATTTTTAAATTTATTTACAGATGATAACAAGAATAAGTGACGAAAACGGAGAATAATATTACTTCAAAAATGTATTTCTATAAATAATTTTTTTCCTTTGCATAATTATTTAAAAAATATGTTTTTAATATATCAATATTTATTTATGATATTCATTATTCAAAACTAAATAAATTTAATTATATCAAACACTTTCCATTATTTCTTTCAAAAAATTTTATTTCTTTTTTATTATTTACATATTTTTCTAATTTTAATTTCCTTATAATACATGAAATTTTAAATTATTATTTCTTCAATATTTACTTGTCTAAATTATTATATTCTATACACTTCTTTTTTAAAATACATATACATTTTACAATTTTTTTCCCAACCAATTTTTTAAGAAAAATATATTTTATTCAAAAAAATCCTTCCTCCATTATTTGTAAATGAAAAAGAAAAAAAATTAGTTTGGAATTCAGTTTCCTAAAATCTGATTGTTGGTTGGTTTTCCGACTGGTCTCCACTCAATCCCTATTTAAAATTGAAGTTTCTGAGGACTTAATTCTAAACTAGCATAATAAAGCGTTATTTGTATAAATAAACGGCACAAATGTGCTATTGGAAGGAAAAGAAGAAGTTAAATCCTGCTCTAGTTTGGGTGAAAAAAATACTATGTTGGTAGATTCATCGTCATTTACTACTAAAAGGAAAAAAACACACTCTGAATTCACTTCCCAAAAACCACATTCAGATTAATTTTTAGACGACGGAGCGTAATAAAATAGAGGCTGTTTCTTCTTAACCTCCATACTGCACTTAACTCCAACAATACTCTTAACTCCAACAATACTTTTATGAGAATGGTGAAAAATAGTGTCTTTTTTCATTTTCAAGTGATAGTGATTGCTTAAGGTGGTTGGTGGTTGAGGTAAGTTTAGTGATGTTTTAAGTGGTGATGATTATGTTTTCGTACTCTTATTTTATTTTTTTAGAAGTCACAAAATTAAAAAAAAAAACATCTTCACACTAAGAAACATCGAAAAATGATAGAAGTGTTGTTAGGGCAGTTGTGGTCCAAGGGGAGTGGATTCCCCCAAGCTGAAGGGCTTGGGACACATTTTTATTCCCATTCCCATAAACGGCGCCACTATTTCAACCTCAAGTCCTGGAGATAGTATCGTTAGGGTCAATCATCGTATCTGAGGTATTGTTTGCTTTAAAAGTCGGTGCTCCGTCACAATTTTGTCCTTAAAAGGCATCTCGATGGGTTGGAGGAGGAAAGAGTATATAAACTACCATTGACCTCAACTCCCGAGCAATGTGGGACTATATTGGCGGTACCGAAATAAGAGCATGTTCAACCATGAGCATAGCTAAAAACCAAATCCAAATGGATCCAAGCTGAACTCGTTCATCTTTCAAATTGATTCACCTGTACATCTTCTCGGATTCCGAGCTAAGGGGACTTATGTATATACCCCCAATTACGACCAGGTGCATTTAGACAATAACTGCTTGTTTAATATTATATTTAAGATACATAAATAAGACCATAAATCGATTATAGGTTACTAGCAATTATATTTACTACTATAAAATTCATTTATATCCAATGATAACCATTCAATGCTTTTTCTTAATGGTCTGAGTCCAACAAGACCTATAAATAGGCGATGACTCTCACAGTAAAAGGACATAAAATTTATTCTATACTCTTACTCTTAGCTATTTGTTAAGAATTTATTCATCATCTTTGTGCTCCTACTGACTTAAGCATTGGAGAGTATCTTGCAGGTAGACCTCCTTCTCTCATGGAGACCAACTGAAAGCTCATTCCTCGAGGAACACACAGTCCTCACCGGGTTGCACTCCTCGAGTTCATTTCTAGTAGGAACAAAAGTGATACGAATGGAAAGGAGGTATGAGAGTACAGGGGTGAGACTGAGGTTATGCTTCATTTAGAATTATTTAAATTTTTAAAAAAAAAGATTAACATTGAATTTTCTTAATTAATATGGAGGTGCAAAGAGAAGGTATGGAGGTGGAGGGAGAATTTTTCATTTTCTGGATTTCATAATCCATAATGTATTTTTTTAAAGAAACTCATTTTGGATTATAGAATCCAGAAAGTATTCCCAATCTCGAAATATCTTATGGATTCTATAATCTGGAATTTTTTCAAATCACCCATTCTGAAATGAAAAACATCAATAAAATAAATGGTAATTTTGGTATTTTAAGAATTATAGGGGTGACACAAAAAGCTATGGAGATGCAGGTTGAAATAACCTAAAATATAAACTAAAATTTGGTGGCAAATTCTTCATGCACCTCCATAGTTTTTTCTTGAGACTCCTATTCTAAAAAATACTAAAACTGTCTATTTTGGATTCTACAATCTAGAATGAAAATTTTGTATTTCGGATTATATAATCTAAAATACCAAATTTTACATTATGAATTATAGAATTTAAAATGCTAAAAATGTTTTGTATCGGTTTATGCAATCCAAAATAAATTTTTTTATTTATTTTAGATTACACAATCTAAAATACAAAAAATATATTTTATATTATATAATTTAGAATAGAATTTTTTTAGTATTTTATATTATGAAATCCATAATAAAAAAAATTGTATTTCAAATTTTACAATTTAAAATACAAATTTTTATACTTAAACAATGAAAGTAACAGACTAATAGGACGACAACGTTGGAAGTGAGAGATGATATGACGTGACACTAAAGATGGAAGTTGTTACGATGGTCACACTCAAGGTGGAGAGCTGGATCTGAGGGTAGTGTTGAAAGTGGGGGTTGGTATGGTTGGGAAGGGCAAGATGAATACTAAATAGAAAAAAAATAAAGAGGAAGATAAAATTATTTTATGGAAGTATAAGAAGTTATGAAGGTGAAGGTGGGAAAATAAAATCTATGAGTAGATGTTTTACATTTAATTAATGTGCTAAATTCACGTGATTTTATCGTTGCCATGAATTTATATATTTATATTTAAAATTTGAAGGACACCACCTGTTGAACAAATTAATTTATTTTTAATGAAATTATTATGAATAAATGTATGTATAATTCATTATGATTTTTAATATACTCTACTATGATTAAAAAGTTATTTGACTAACGAATTCATAATTTGAACAAATTTAAAGTTAATTTGATTTTGTGTACGCGCCTTTCCTTGACCAAATTTACAGAGCCACAAAGAAGTGTCTCTTTCACAAAAACATAGAATTAATTACATTGATTGTGATGCACATTTCAATATAAAATTTATGATGGACATTAAAAAAGGAACAAATCTCAAATATGTCTATAAATGATTTTTTATTGGATTTAAAATAAAGGGATTCGAAATCAGTTTTAAGTTGTCCTTAGCTTTTGAAATAACGGCTTATTTCAAGTATTTAAAATTGGAATCTTAAATCAACTCCCACTATGAGAATGCATTAAAATGGTAAGCAGCAGGCAGTTACATATCCCATCTGAATTAAAATGCCACATTATCTACAATGAATAATTTAAATATTTAATTTAATTTAAAAATTCTCTTTTACCTAATTATTCATTTGTTACCGAATTAAGCATTGTTTTCCTTTAGTTTATAAAAATATTTCTTGTGATAAAAAATAATATTACACTATTTTCTTAAAGAATAAACAACGTTATTATTTTAACTATCGACAATTTCATTTAAAAAAACTAGTAAAATTGAATTTAGAAAGTAAATATAAATAATAGATTTCACAATAAGTTGGGTTCGTATAACAATCATAACACAAAAATTAACAAGAGTCAAATAAACAAATTGTACTGTACAAAGTTTTATATATATATATATATATATATATATATATATATATATATATATATATATATATATATATATATATATATATATATATCAAGAGTTTCGCATATTTTTCTATATATAAAACTATAAATATATAAAACTATAAATAATAAAAAATTATTAAAATAGTTAAAACGAACAAAAATTAGGAAGGTAAATGCTAAATAATCTTCCTAAACTATAACACTACTAGACACTTTTTAATAGATAATTTTTTGTGCTCTTCTTTAAGACAAAAATGATTTTAGAGCCAAAGCATCACAGTTATCTATATTAACTACAAATCATGAAAGAACTTCATTAACATCAACTTTCATCCTCTAACAAAAAATTAATTTATTTGAAACAATGTTTAAATCTCAATCTTAATAGATATAATAGATATTTTGTGATATAATAGATATTTTGTGAACACTTTTGTAGGATTCTCCTCTAAAATTATCTTCATAATCTTGATCTTCTCAGACTTAACAACATGATGGAAGCACCCTTGCAAAAAACTATGAAAATTAGAACTTTCCCATATTTCTTAGTAAACTTGGAACTAGGTTCCTTTTCTAAGAATGGTTCCTTGGGTAAGATCCCTTAGGGAGAATACTCCCATTTTGAGACTCAAGAAGAACAAGAAGACAAACATTTTAGCAAGTTCAATTTTTATTCAATTCAAATGTGAGTGTACAAGATAGGCCTTTATTTATAACTAGAGGAACTCTTAACACTCAATGGTCAAGGTGATGTGGGACTAATTATGCAAAGTGTAGTTGCACATTAATTTTCGTCACCCTACGTAATTCAAGTCTCAATTCTTTGATTTTCCAAGTGTTTATAAGTTCTAATGCTCCTCCACTTGTTGCTTGGCCATGTGGGTGTGTTGTGACCCTGTTGCACTTTCTCCATGTCTCTCCAATTAAAGTTTTGACTTTCCTAATAGAGAGGGTTGCATGTTGATTCCACAAATTAGGGCTTTCACTTCCAAGTCAAACCTCAATTAAGCCTACTTATGAATCCTTTTTTTGTTTTTATTTTTTGCATAAAAAAGTCCTAATTCCTATATAATTTTCTACTTCTATTTTATTTACACAAAGTTACTCCTATACATATTTACAAGATCAAGAAGAAGAAAAAGATTATTAATATTCTTCTTTCAAATGATTCTTCCTCCGAGAGGCTTCAGCTTCTCCTTTCCTCTGCCAAATATTTGGTGGTTGGATGGTCTTCCATCACAACATTTCTAAGAAAATGGAGTCTAACTTCAACTTGTTTAGTTCTCTTAGGGTATATTGGATGATCAACTATATATATGACATTTGGACTATCACAATGAAATACTTACGTATTCTTACTCAAATTGAAGCTCTCTCATCACCCCTTTCAACCATAAAGCCTCTTTTGCCCCTTCTATGAGAACAATATACTTTGTTTGAGTAGTAGATAAAGCCACCATTGATTGCAAGCTAACTTTTCAACAAATTGTAATTCCAAACAACGTGAAAATATAGACAGAAGTAGGCTTTCTAGTGTCCACATTGCGTATATACTAGGCATATACAAACCCCTTAATAACTTTTGCACTATGGGTAGATTGTATATTCACCAATATCGACAATATCATTCTATTCAAATATCTCATCACCCACTTCAAAGCGTCCTAATAAACACATCTAGGATCTATCATGAACTTGCTAACCTACTAACAACATGTGCCAAATTTGTTGATACTCAGAAGGTCTAATCCCTCTTAAAGTATTTTGATGATAACAAATACTAGAAGTGACACACACACACAATATCACATGAACCTTTTAGTGTGTGTTATGTGCAAGTTGTAACTCACCAGATCGTCCAATAACCATCCCTAGTTGATAGATGCTATACTAATTCATGTATATAATGGTAAAATTATATACATAATTAAACCATAATCAAAAAACTTTTCTAAGAGTTTAAATGAAACTTTAATCAGTAAGTTACATCATTGAAAATTTATGAATTGATTAAGCACAAAGCGCAACACCTATGGAAAAGGTATATATTTGCAACATTCATATTATAATTGTGTTAGGAAATAAAAGAAGTGTTCAATGATTTATTAAATGATAATATCACACTTTTATTTCACAAATTTAAATTGTTTCACAAATTTAAATTGTTTCATTTTTAACTTTGTAGTAACAAAGAATTTCCAATCCTTCAAATTTAGTCTTCAATCAACACAAATCGAGGAGTGAAACACTAACTCTACGTAATTGACAAAGCTTGATTACAAAGGATTAAATTGAATTTAGTACGCAACAACAATATTCTTGATCAAACCTATATAAATGGACTTGAGTTGCAAGAGAAACAATCATTTGTAGTATTCAAAGTTTTCATAAATCTTCTAGGCGTTCTATGTTTTACTGGAATAATTATAATCTTTGTATTCTTCACTTTATGAAGTTTTCCCGTGAGCTTTAAATCGTTCTCTCTTTAAGAGTTTCTCTTTCAATTGTTTTGAGGTCTTACTCTTAAGGGAGATTAAGACAAGAAAACTAGAAGTGATTTGTGTACTCATTGTTGCTATGAGTAGTTTGTGTACTTGTTCGTAATTATTGATGGATTAGTGGAACCTCTTAAGAAGTTGTCTTAAGGGAGAATTAAATGTAGCTCATGTGTTTGGATGAACTAATATAAATATGTGTTATTTTTGCTTTGGTTGTTCGCTAGATGATTTAGTTTTTTGTTCATGAGAAAAAGTATAGGGATCTAGATTCAACTCTTCCAATGGGTTGTTGGTATTAGAGCTAACCTTTGGGGTTAGATCCTAACAGGACAAAAGGCACAATCTTGCAACAAGACTCATGGACAAGTTGATAATTGTCCACATTTTTTCAAAGATGAATGTTATGACTGCAAGAGGCTAAGATGTTGTTTTACTTTGAGTCATGTCATGTTATGTTGATATGCTAAACGTGGCTCTGATTTTAGTTTGATTTATTTACTCATTATATTTTGTTTGTAATTGAAAGTTTGTCTATTTGTTTCATTATTTGGTTGGGTAAATGGATGAGGCCGAACAAATAAAAAGTTTATAAACTTGTTTTCTTTTAGAAAAGGTGTGTTTTTTTTTTATATATATTTTAGATGAGATTTTGTTATTTTTTATTGTTCCTTGCCCCTACGTTGTATGGACCATTTTGCTTTTAGAGTTTTGGGGATTTTTACATTAATACTTAAATAATTTTACTTTAGGAATTTTACTCGAATTTCTAAAATGTTTGAAACTAAATATGTCCATTGATTGTAGGATTTGAAAGTGTTTAGGAACTAGAAGGGTTGATGTCCATACTATTTGACATTTCACATGGTGCCGTTTGCTAATGTGGTGGTGTATAGATATCGATATTTACTTGATCTAGAGGAGGCTAGCATTCCTACCATGTTCATTTTGTAATAGTTTCATTATTGCTTTATTTTTAATTTGTTTCCATTCTTGAAATTTGATTCAGATTCTTTTAACTATCTAAATTAGAATTGATAGGAAGGTTCAAGCTCACTAATTCAGGTAGACTACATGATGAATACAACAATTTTTTTGTTGCAAATGGCGAAATTACCGACAAATTTTTCTATCAGTAAATTCAAAAGGAAAATTAGAGTCATTTCTTGACGGATTAGTCCATTGGTAATTACCGAAGGGTTCAAGTTCATCGGTAATATCCAAAAAATATATGACCGTCAATAATTACCAACAGATATATGTACATCAGTAATTATTGATGAAATTCAACATGTTCGTCGATTAAGTTATCAAAGAAATTTTTATTGTCACTTTTCCCTAAAAATATACACTTAAAGATGGTTTTTGTGAAATTACTAATGGATTTTTTCCATCGATAATACCTAATTTTATTGTAGTGAAAGAGGATCCAAACTTAGTTTCTTTAGAAACTTGGTCATTTTAAGAATTTTCAGTCTCTCCTTGGAGTTTACACTACAAGGTTGGGAGAAGGGCTCCATCAAGAGGTGAACTTACTAATCATATTCGATAACATATTGCAAGACCTTGATAACCTTGAATCCCCTAGGTCACCACTACCACACCTTTCACATTGGCCATATACACAAACCCCTTACAACATGGCCTCTCCTAGACCTTCTAGAAAATCAAGACTATCTACCATACAACATATCATCTGTAGAGAAACTTGAACCTTTTGCACAATCCTT